>OU426984.1:85931175-86377225 GCA_911387785.2 Aelia acuminata
CTCATGAAACTTGATTAAGTATTAAGGAAGTTATGGCATACAGAAATAAAAAGGCCTTGAGAAATAAAATATATGATGGTAATATATACTCATAGAGATATTCCACTTAAACAAAGTTTTCACTTATCCAGGGTACAGGTATCTTATAAAGGGGGCATGTATCACTAAAAGAGGTTTGCAAACAACTTGTAAATTTTATAAAAAAAATATTACAGTACACACTTAAAACCATAAATACATAAAATATTGATACAATCATTTCATATTTTTTTTTAAAATAAGATATTGCAGATTACAAGATAATTATGTAAAAATGTATTATTGAAAGTAATCGCTTATTTTTTTCTGCACTTCACTTTGGCACTTAAAAATATTTTTTTCTGTAATCGTTGAATAATGGTAACTTTACTAAACTGAAATGAGTGAAGAAAGTGAAACATTTTGCAATAGAGTAAAGAAAGTGATTACTTTCTTCACAATTGAAGAAAGTGAATTGCCTTCTTAATCAATATATATTATAAAGCAAAGTGTACAATGTGCGTGCCGATAAGGCTCAAAAACCACTGAACGTATGTTTAATAAATTTATGTCAGCGTGTTGCTATACAACCCCTAACGGAGAAGAAGGTTTCCGTTTTTCTCTTAAGGGTGTAAAATTGAAGAGAAGCCTCTCGCACCATGTTATTAGCCTACCTGAGAATGACGTACGAGTTTATGAATGAAAAATTTAGTTCGAGCTGCAGACTACCAGGAAGCGCTAGGGTGCGTTTCACTCAATGTTTATTGTTCATTCATTCCATTCAGATTGGAAGGGTTATATATTTTACAACTGTTCTTTTTAAATTACTAAAACATCGAGCAAAAATAATTAATTTCACCTTTGCGTTCAAAATAAAATAATGATTTTATATCTCTGCAATCAATTAGAAAAGCGCCTGGATACCTTAAAAAATTAATTTTTTCTTATTAAGAAATTAAGAAGGTTAATTGATTAACACATTACATTTAATCAATATATAACATATACTTAAGTAAATTTAATGCAATATGAGTGAACATGTTACTTTCACTTACCTATATATGAAATATATAGCGTAAGCGGAAGTATTGCGATCGTGAAAAAATTCGACTTCCGGTTTTCAACGGAAATACACGTTTTGGGGTCCCCTGAGTCGAAATGACCAAGTCCCGCGAAATGGTCTGTGTGTGTGTGTGTCTGTGTGTCTGTCTGTGTGTCTGTGTGTGTGTGTGTGTGTGAACAGACTAGCTCAAAAACTATAAACCGTGCAATCCTGAAATTGGGTATTTAGTGTAGGTATATGCCCGCGATGTGACAGCATAAATTTCATCAAAATTACTTAAAGGGAGGGGGTACTTTACTTAATAACTTTTTAGGCTTTTTTTGATTTTCTCAAAAACGGCTCTAACGATTTTGATTAAACTGAGTATTTCATCTATTTATATGCCCGAGATATGACTGTAAAAATTTCATCAAAATTGATTAACCGGAGGGGGGACTTTACTTAATAAATTTTGTAACATTTTCACGTGTTTTTTTTATTTACTCTAAATCGGCTTTAACGATTTTGATCAAACTGGGTATTTGATGTATTTATATGCCCGAGATATGACTGTAAAAATTTCATCAAAATTGATTAACCGGAGGGGGGACTTTACTTAGTAAATTTTGTAACATTTTCACGTGTTTTTTTGATTTTCTCAAAATCGGCTCTATCGATTTTGATTAAACTTAGTATTTGATGTATTTATATGCCCGAGATATGACTGTAAAAATTTCATCAAAATTGATCTACGGGAGGGGGGACTTTACTTAATAAATTTTGTATCATTTTCACGGTTTTTTTTTTAATTTACTCAAAAACGGCTTTAACGATTAACAAAAATAAGATATGAATGTAGAAAAATGTGTGACTTTGGGAAATGATATTTAGCAACACGTCAATTTCTAATCTAAGTAAGTTGGTAAGTGAAAGTTGTGTGTTGCGCGCACGCACCAGATTTTTTTAGTTATACAGTGAGCGAATAAAAACAGACATAAAAAAATCTGGTGCGTGCGCGCAACACACAACTTTCACTTACCAACTTACTTAGATTAGAAATTGACGTGTTTTACTAAATATCATTTCCCAAAGTCACACATTTTTCTACATTCATATCTTATTTTTGTTAATCGTTAAAGCCGTTTTCCAGTAAATAAAAAAAACCCGTGAAAATGATACAAAATTTATTAAGTAAAGTCCCCCTTCCCGTAGATCAATTTTGATGAACTTTTTACAGTCGTATCTCGGGCATATAAATACATTAAATACCAAGTTTATTCAAAATCGTTAAAACCGTTTTTGAGTAAATAAAAAAAACACTTGAAAATGATACAAAATTTATTAAGTAAAGTCCCCCCTCTGGTTGATTAATTGTGATGAAATGTTGGTTATCACATCTTTGGCATATAAATACATCAAATACCAAGTTTGATTAAAATCGTTAAAACCGTTTTTGAGTAAATAAAAAAAACATGCGAAAATGATACAAAATTTATTAAGTAAAGCCCCCTCTCCGGTTAATCAATTTTGATGAAATTTTTACAGTCATATCTCGGGCATATAAATAGATGAAATACTCAGTTTAATCAAAATTGTTAGAGCCGTTTTTGAGAAAATCGAAAAAAACCTAAAAAGTTATTAAATAAAGTACCCCCTCCATTAAAACAGCTCCTGGAGTTCAAATATCTAAGCAAGTTTAGTTCCACACTAAGTTCCAAAAACCTAAAGGTGCCTATAGACAGTGCGAACTTCACCCTCAAGTCTCTCCCGAGCACTTTTTGGCTATTCTAAATAAGACACGAACTTTACATGTTCGACTGTGTGTTCGGGGATAGCGCTAGTTAGTAATAAGTATAAATTAAAAAATATTTGAAATTGGAAATTAAATGCTTTTAAATGTTTCTTAACATTGTAAGAATTTATTTTAACAAAATAAATTGAAATGTGAATGAAATATTGGTGGAAATAATCAATATATTTTAAAATATAAATATAATAATAATTACCTTCCTTGTTTATAACCTGCACTTGTTTATAACTGCACTACTTGTAACCATGCTTATAACCTACCAACAACATACCATAATCTTCACAACATCCTAATTTTGTTCATATTCTGGTTAGATCTGATTATGTATTACACGATTACAGAAAAAAATTAATATTACACTCGTGAAAAAAGTAGAATTTACAACTTTCGTGAAATTACCACACTCGCTTCGCTCGTGTGGGTAAACGTTTCACTCGAGTTGTAAAATGATCTACTTTCGTCACTTGTATAATAAATAACTATTTTCTATGTCATATAATTTATCAAAGATTTCATCTTCAGCTCCTTTATTAATTTAAAAAAAAAAGTCTGAAACTTGTCAATAATAGTTAATGCATCATTTTTCGTGACTAGTAACCTCCCTGGCTCTTCTGAATTTTCATTTCAGTCATATCAGTATCTCCTATCACATTTTCCTAATCCTGTGGATGAACAGGATAACCCTTCAAGTTTTCTTAGAAATGTGGATTCCACTTATAGAGGTGAATACAAAAATCGTCCCACTTACAGAGGTAACTCCCAAAAAAATTGATTCCACTTACACTCCTCGACAAAATCATAGGCCACCCCATTCATTTTAAAATTTTATAAGAAATCTTCAACTTTTTATCTTTTTCATTGTATGTAAGAATCATAATAGAAGTTTGACAAATAAATATAGGCCATTAATCCAATAATTAAAAATATTTACATGTAAACATAATAAAATAAAAGAAAATTGATTGCGACCAAATTATTAGCCACTTTTAAAATTATGTGTATTTTTATCATTATTAATATTTATTGAGCACCCTTATTTTTCTAAAACGTTAATTATTCTATTTTGAAAGGATTTAAAGAGGTTAGTATATATCTGTGCCTAAATTAAACTACTAAGTTTGAAAGCTGAATTCGTCCAGAGAAGTGAATTGGCTTCCTGCAGCGAATACTGCCCTACTCAATTGTACCAAACAGTTTTCGATGCAGTTGAGATCAAAAGAACAAGCTTTCCGAGGCAAAAGTGAAATATTATTCGATTCAAAATATTTTTTTACCAACCAAGCCGTGTGGGCTGGAGCGTTGTCTTGTCGGGAAACGGACCTTTCTTTGATGAACTCGTTTATATGCTCCATTACTGGCTCTCTTATGTTTCCCAATACTTTTTAGCATTAGTTTCTAAAGTAAAAATTTTATCTGACTTCGCCACGATAATTATTACTGACCCAAATCATGACGCCACCATCACCCATTTGCCAGCGACTTAAAATGCTTTGGTTTCTTGGTGGTCATGAAAATAGTATTTGAGGTCATCTATAAACAATCTAAATTTACCGGTTTTTGGAAGTGAATATAACTTTTCTATCAACCAATATGATCCTGCACAAACTTTTTTATACTCGACTTAGCATTGTTGTGAAACTGATGTTTTTTTTCTGAATCCTCTGCCGTTTCAAGTGTTCTGCACTCAGAAGGATTTTTTGCACGTTTCGGATGTTAGTGATCACTGCAGCTAACAAAGCGATGTGTCTTGAAGCTCCTGCAGAGTTGGATGCTTCGCAAAATATTCTCCTTTTTTCTAGCATAGGGTAACCCCTTAGACTGTCAGGACATTTCTTTGTGTCATCTTTGCCTCCCATATTTAAATAATTTGTAATCATGTGCCTGCACCGGTATTGAGCTCTGATAATTATTGAAATTGTTCAATTTTTCCGCGTAAGAATTTAATTTCACCTATTTCACAGCACATTATCTCTAGGAATTTCAATTGTTTTAAATTTATTTCTGAACACTTTAGTAATTAAAAAACAAAAAATTAATTCAATAGCACGAATAGTTTGACTGGGGATTTAATAAAACACTGAGTGGCCTATGTTTTTGTCGCACATGAAAAAGCCTTATAAGAAGATAAAGTATTAAAATGATAACTTAGGGGGAATTTATACATTGATATAATAATCTACTTGCCAAAGACGTAAAATAAGTATAATTACATTTTTTTCAATTATTTACTAGTTCTTGTAACTGAAAAATTGTGGGGTGGCCTATCATTTTGTCGCGTAGTGTATAGAGGTGAAAACATTCCAGTTAAAGAGTTTATTTAAGGGAAAATAATGGGAAAAGTTTTGTACACTTATAGAGTTATTCCACTTAACCAGGTTCCACTATATATATATATATAAATATATATATATATATATATATATATATATATATATATATATATTTATACATATAAGAGAATGTATGCTAAGTTAGTGATGAGAGCCTACTCAATGAAGCAGGAGCCAGGATGTGGTCCCTCTCGGGGAGACCGTGACGGTACAACTCGCCCAAGACTTAGCTTTACGTGATCCATCGCTACAGTGTGAGATCATCCCATAGGCCCAGCTGCCCGAGCAGAGGCTAAAAAACTACTGTATAGGATTTCACAGCAGCTTTTTACGGTTCAATAAAATGTGTGTAGAAGCTTGGATAGCTTTCGTAAACACACTTATCTCCCTCCATTGCCGCGCACTAACACAGTTTCAGGAACCAGTTCAGAATGTTTTGCTGTTTTCGAATCGGCGTGGAGTCACACCTTTTTAAAATTCATGAGGGAGTGGAAGTTTTATCCCCATAGATTCTTGGACATTATATCCTGTCTTAGTGCAGTTACTTAGTAGAATAATAATTGGCAAAACAAGTTAATGATGAATGAAAGTAAATTAATTAATTATTATGAAATGAATAATGCATAAATATTTACCTATACCTTAGTTATAAATTTTAAATGAATAAAATTGAATTAAAATCTATATGTGTACCTAGGGAAGATAAGAAGTTTAATTGATATTTTTTTTTATATATTAGTAAATCAAATTTGATGTTGGAAAACATATTTTTATCTTAATCGAAAAGTTTTTTTTTCGAACTTTAATAATTTATTAAATGGAATGCAGGTTTATAAAACTAAGTCGGGCTAGTTACTCCGTTCATAAATCAAGAACGGTTTTTATAACATTTGAATTGTGGACAGTTATAACATTTTATAACTGAACATGGACAACGCAAATCTATCCTAAAACGATTTCACCTGACGAATTGCAACTGTGACGGACAAACTAACATTTCTCTTATTTTATTTGTTTGTTTGTTTAACGCCCTTTATGCTTCTAAGGCTAATCGGACGTTGCTACAGTCGGGTCCTAAATTTTGCATATCCACGTATAATTAGGTAAGGGTTCTTTAACGAGTACTTGACATCGTAAAGGCTCGAGACCTCCATTTTACGCCCTATCCGAGTGACGGCATAGCTAAGGATTTTTTACTTATGGTGAGATTCCAAACCATACGTTTTTTTAATTAACGATTTAAGTTACAATATATTCCATGTCGTTTGACTCCCGTGAAACGCCATTGGTACGAGTTCCTTAACCTTATCAGAGAGAATTACTCGAAAAAATAATTCCGGTATTGTGAAGTGGATTAATTAATTACAGAGAGAACTGGGAAGGCAGTGGGAGGGACCAGCGTCAAGTTGAAAAGGTCACCGCGAGCCAGTCATAGCGATCAAAAGGTCCGCGGCCTCGTTAGTTAGGGGGGATTTCCCTCCCGTCGGAGGATCTGTTGGAGAAACAGTTCTTGAGAGGATCGGGAGGTACCGGGGTGGTTATGCCGGGCAGGGGAGCAATTAGAACAGTGGAGGATGACTTGGAAGAATGGATCTCGAGGGATTAAAGATGACCCTGGTTGAAGAGATATAGATTTCATCTTGTCTAACGGCCATTCCGTATCAAATCAACGAGGGCCAGAATTTTTATTTTTATTTTTTTGGCTCTAATAATAATGATAATAGCGTGCTATATTTCTATAGCAACCAATTTTGTTATAAAAATGTGTTAATAAGATATAATAGATAATATGATATACGTAATGCTAATGATTATACAATATTTTGCTTCTAAGGGCAATTGGCTATTTGCCCGGTTGACCAATTTTTCATATAATCCATTTAATGTAATTGTTTTTTAAGGTATGATAAATAAACTCACTGATTTATCTTCGAACACTGATTTAATAGTTACCTGTAACACACAAAAAAAAAAAATATATATTAATATTTTCTATGAATATGAATATATACTATAAACTCTATAAGCAGTTTATTCTCTGTGTATATAGTGGGTACTGAGATGAATTTTATTGATTTTTTTTCTTTATTAAGAAACAATGTTAATCAATCAAAATGTCTTCATTTTTTTTTCAAGATAATGGTGTCTAACATAAATTTAAAAAGTGTGATCATAGACACAATACCTACATGAAATTGAACTATAAACAAAAACAGTGGTTTTGCTGTGTGAGAAATTACAAAACTTCTAAGGCTTTATTGAGGCGTTTGGTTTCAAAACCGGTTACATCCATTTTTTCCAAACAATTTTTTTTTTTTCAATGTTAAAAAAATGTAGTTGATGCGTTTGTTTCAAAAACGTCTACATCCTTCGAAAATCATTATAAAAGATTCCAATTGATCCTTTTTTGATCAGTCCTGAAAAATAGTTGAAAGTGACGGGTTTTGAAAACAAACGCCTCTATTGATCTAATGTTTTTTATTGATTTAATCATATGTTAATTAAAGCGATTACTTTTAAAGTAATCATTTGGTGATATAAAGTAACTGTTTAAAGTAATCATTTGGTGGTATAAAGTACTTGTTTAAAGTAATCATTAGGCAATAAACAGTAGCTGTTTAAAGTTAATAATCATCTTAAGCGGGAAAAATATAACATTTTTTTATTTATTACATCTGTTATAGTCAGACATACAGAGGGAGCTTAATCTGTATGAAATACGATGTAAAATAAAATTTAAAATATATTTACAATATTTAAATATGTACATTTCCCTTCTTACCATTTTGTTATTTTTACCATTATGTTCTCTTTTTTTTTTTTTTTTTTTATCTACAAAATAAACAAAAGAAATATTTATAAATATAATCACAAATGGTAAATCCTACTGCTCACTATTTAAAAATAAGAAAATAATAAAATAACAATGATAAGAGTTTTTCAACTGTAGAATTCTATAAAGGCCCAAGAGGTATACATATTGATAAACACTTTAGTGTCAAACTAGCTGTTTAAGTTTAGCCAGTTACCAGTTACATTATACAATTTAAACAGGAATACATTCATATAAAAAATAATTAATACCCATCTGTTAAACATCTTTCTAATTAGATTATTAATGGTATATTTCTAATAAACTAGATGGTTTTCTATCAGTTCTTTTTTAAATATTACTTTTTCTTATTCGTTTATAATTGAAGAATATTTTATTTTTTTTTATTTATTCGTTTATAATATTTTAGGGCACTAGCTACATATTTAAATAAATCATTAAATTTATTAAAGTTTTCTGCCATGAGCAAAATTTTTATTCTTTCTTCTCCTATTATATTACCTTTAGGATTAATATCTTTTATTATTTTATTTATTTATTTATTTTATTATTTATTTTACTGTATAAATGCTTGTACATTTTACAGGTAGTCTGGCATCATCATTTTAATATCGAAACATAATATTGCATGTTAAATAATATATAAACTTCTGTAACTATTAATATAGGTTATTTTTTATGAATATAATACAATTGACAGTCTATATTATTGAGTTATGTTTATGGATATATGAATCATTATTTATAAACACTATATACAAATAGCATATGACATGTTATCGTAATTACATATCCCACAGCCAACATTGGTACAATATAAGAATATATAATAGTTTAATTTACATATATAAATTACAGATGTGTATAACAGCGATATAGATACAAATTATGGAATGCCTGGAAACATTCTTAATTGTTTTACTTTTGTAATCCCAAGCAATATTAAAAGAAAATAGGAAGGATTTGCTCTGCCTTGAGCCGAGCTCTGTGGTGTAGCGGTTAGCATCCTCGCATGTAACGCAGGAGACCCGGGTTCGACTCCCGGCGGAGCCAAATCTTTTCTCTTCAAAAAATAAATTATTTTAAAAGAAAATAGTAATAGAATTAATTAGATAAATCAAAGAAACTCAAAAAAAAAAAAAAAAGAGCCGTAATAAAATAATGTACTTTAATCCCTTAAATTAAGATAATGATATGTGGAAGTTATAGTAACAACAACACTCAGCCGTTTAGTTACCTACTCATTGATAATAAAAGACCTTATTTTCATTGCTTGTTTAATAAAGTTACTATCATTATCCAATTGTTCCCGATTTTTGATTGTTACAATATTTGCAAAATCAATATCTAAGTTACCAGAACCGCTAATATATTTTTTGAGATAGTGTAACCTAGGAGGATTATATATTGGACAGATAATCAAAATATGCTGCATGGATTCCGGTACGTTTAAATTGCATAATGTGCAGTTTTCTTTTGTTTCTATTGCATATTTAATACCATTTATATAAAACTGTATGACATTTATAGCGGATAGTCTCAACTGCATAATAATTCTCTGTTTATTGATATTATTGCTGTTTATTAAATATTCCTTTCTTAGCCCAAATGTGGTAATCATTCGAAAGTTGTTATTAAATTTAGAATTCAAGCTTCTAGTTAAATGTTTAGATTTCAAATGATTTTCCCACTCCTCTATTAAATTATCTATTTCCCAATATCCTTTATATATTTCCAAAAATATGACATTTTTATTGAATTTATAGCCGACGGTAATCAATTGTGGCCCGTATTTTAAGACAAAATCCTTTAAATAAGAATTCTACATAACATTGGCAATATTTAAATTATTTGAACTAGTTTGAAACCGATACGAACCGTCACTCACAGAAGTGACAAGTAGGAAGTAACGAGTTGACGAAAGGTTTGATGATAGGTTTAGGAAAAAAAAAAAAAAAAAAAAAAAACATTTCCTTCACGTTTTGGCTAAGACCAGCTCCTCTTATATAAAAAAAAAAAAAGTTGTCGAGTAAGGCATCGAGAATCAGTGGGAGGTTTCTTACGCGATCGGCTGCGACTTCATCAGCCTCAGCATTTATAATTGTATTCAATACTCGGTAAATCATTCGACATTCCCTTAAATGTTACGAAAACATTTCGCAGGGACACGTTTCGAAATCAACTGTATAACTGACAGAAATTACTGAAAAAATACCTCAGAAAAAAAAAAATGCATTTCTTTAAACACTGGAGAGAGATTGAACCGGTATCGAAGACTGCCTATATCTTATGCTAATGGGAATATCTTAACAACTCATTTTATCATGTTGTAACAGCTCCATTTTAGATAGGGAATGTTCAAAAAATTGCCATTATCACACACCTGTATGTCAATAATAAATAAATTTAAGAACTAATTAAGCCAGCAAGGATTCATGGAAAGGACCGAATTCTTAGGTCGTTATTTTCATACCTTTACAAGTTAAGGAAATTTTAATCGGGTAGTTATATATATTATTTCTTAACCTATAGAAGAGAAAAAAAGAAAAATATTCCTTCAACTCTTAAAACACGTTGAGCCCATGCATACGCAATACTCCTTTAATGATAGACCATAGTTTATCATTAAAGAGGTTCTGTTCATTTAATGAAAATTATTTATTTCATGGTAACTAAATGAAATATTCAACAAGAACGTAAAAAGTAAGTAGAGAATTATAAAATCAGACGACTTGGAGTAGTATGCTTGCATTGCCGAATTATCACAAGTAAATGCTTTTATTTAATAATAAAAGAAATTTGTGTTTTTTTTTTTTGTTTTTTTTTTAAGCAAATGAAAACAAAAATAAAAAATGAATGAGGAAAAATGTGCAACTTTGAGTAGTGGCAATTAACAAAACACATTAATTTCTAATCTAAGTAAGTTGGTAAGTGAAAGTTGTGTGTTGCGCGCACGCACCAGATTTTTTAAATACTGGACTGAAATACTGATTTTTTAATAGTATAGAATGGTAAACCTTGATTAAGAATTTAAAAATGCCTGCACAATTAATATTCAACACATTAAATAAAAACACCACCTAACTGTGATTAGAACAATTATTTATTGTGGTTGAAAAAGTGCCAAGCAACACACCCATCTCAAATTTGCTTTCAGAAAGTATTTGATCATATCTTGATTGTATGTACTCTGGATCTCCATCACAGTTATGTAGACATTCATCGGATTCCCAAGAATCCGACTTGGAGTATTATGCTTGCATTACCTAATTATAACAAGTAAAAACTTTTAATTAATTATAAAAAAAATAGTGTATTTTAAAGAGCAAATACAAACTAAAAAAGTAAATGTATGTGGAAAAATGTGCGGCTTTGAGAAATAGCTTCTTCTTCTTTCACTAGCTCTGATGTGCCTTTCAGCGTAGAGCTCGCTTTGCCTCAGCCCACTTCTTCCAACCGTCTCTGTCCATAGCCATTCGCTTCATCTGGGCCATTGACATCCCCCGATCTTTGCCTATCTTTTCTATATATTCATTGAATGTGATTCGTGGCCTACCAACTGGTCTGCTTCCTTCTGGCCTCATCTCCATGTACCATTTGGCTTTCCTTTCTTCTGGCATTCTGCATATGTGCCCAAACCACTTTAGTTGCCGCTCCTCAACCCTTAACTTCATGGATGGTTCCTTGAGCTCTTCTCGGACAATTTCATTTCGGACACAATCCCTTCTTGTTTTCCCCACTACTCTTCTAAGGAACCTCATTTCCGCAGTAGTGAGCCTTTTAATGTGTTTATCAAGGGCAGTCCAGTGTTCGGCTCCGTACAAGAGGACTGGGAGGAATACGGTCTTGAAAACAGTTAGTTTTGTGTTCCGGGCAATTTCTTTTTTACCGACTATGGTACTGTTGATTTTGAGGTACACACTGTTCGCTTTCCTCACTCGATTCCCGATTTCTGGGTCCAGCCTTCCATTCCTACTTACCAGAGTCCCAAGATATTGGTAGGTATCCACGCATTCTAGAGGTTCCCCATTGCAAGTAATGTTTACTTCCTCTTTCGTCCGTCCTACCTGCATCACCTTACTCTTGGTAGGATTTATTTCCATGCCCTTTCTGTGCAGTTCCTCTCTCCACTCCACTACGAGTGGAAATTCTCCTGTGAGTCAGCTATTAGTACGATATCGTCGGCAAATATGAAGAATTGGGCCAATACTGGGTATAGGTTTCGATAACCTACTACTGCTCTAGGTGATCTTCTTTTGCATATTTTGGCGATCTCGTCCATAAATGCGACAAAGAGAAGGGGCCTGAGGCTGTCACCCTGCTTTACACCCTTCATAAACTGAAACGGCTTTGATTCCCTTCCATTCAGGCGAACAATTCCTTTTGGATCTTGGTAAACAGCTTGTACCGCTTGAGAAATAGCACTTAAGAAAAAACGTCAATTTCTAATCAAAGTACAGTACCAGCCAAAAGTTTAGACTTACCCTTAGTTTTGTGAAATTATAACATTAACAACATATTATTTTTTTTAACAACATAAAAACTATAATTTTGCTACAGTGGGAGGGATCCTTAATTAGGATAGGGATCTTTAACGAGTGCCTGAAATCGTACAGGCTCGGGACCTCCATTTTACGTCCTATCTTAGGGCCTCCCCGGGACGCGAACCCGCGACTTTTATTATTGTAGGTTACTGTGCTAAACACCACACCACAAGTTACCCATATTTATAATTTCATTCTAAACTTAATCATATAATGTTTCAAATGTTACCTCTTGAGTTAATGATGGTGAAATATATCAACTATATTTCATACCTTTACAAGTTAAGGAAATTTTAATAGGGTAGTTATATATATTATTTCTTAACCTATAGAAGAGAAAAATATTCCTTCAACTCTTAAAACACGTTGAGCCCATGCATACGCAATACTCCTTTAATGATAGACCATAGTTTATCATTAAAGAGGTTCTGTTCATTTAATGGAAATTATTTATTTCATGGTAACTAAATGAAATATTCAACAAGAACGTAAAAAGTAAGTAGAGAATTATAAAATCAGACGACTTGGAGTAGTATGCTTGCATTGCCGAATTATCACAAGTAAATGCTTTTATTTAATAATAAAAGAAATTTGTGTTTTGTTTTTTTTAAGCAAATGAAAACAAAAATAAGAAATGAATGAGGAAAAATGTGCAACTTTGAGTAGTGGCAATTAACAGAACACATTAATTTCTAATCTAAGTAAGTTGGTAAGTGAAAGTTGTGTGTTGCGCTCATGCACCAGATTTTTTAAATACTGTACTGAAATTCTGATTTTTTAATAGTATAGAATGGTAAACCTTGATTAAGAATTTAAAAAATGCCTGCACAATTAATATTCAACACATTAAATAAAAACACCACCTAACTGTGATTAGAACAATTATTTATTGTGGTTGATAAAAAACATTTTATGAAAAAAATTAAACCGACTTCGAAACCTAGGAACCAGTAAAAATAAATGCACTGAAAAGTATGAAATAATTACCTTCTGATTTTTATGAATACATAGCAAATTTGAAAATGGTATAAAAAGCGGAGAAATGTAATAAGACGAATAATTTTATTTTGATTTGTACAAATACACACTAATTGTTATTAACAATTGTGAAATTAAAACGTTAAATACTATGTTCAATGCAACACAATCTTTTCGTAGGCGGCGCAAATATAAATGATTACCGATACGATTCCATTAGTAGGCATTAAAATGAATAGATAAGAAGAGGAGATGCATTTTACGATTTTCATAATGTCTAGTGTTAAAAATTTTAAATTTTGCGCCGCCTCCGAAAAGATTGTGTTGTATTGAACATAGTATTTAACGTTTTAATTTCACAATTGTTAATAACAATTAGTGTGTATTTGTACAAATCAAAATAAAATTATTCGTCTTATTATATTTCTCCGCTTTTTATACCATTTTCAAATTTGCTATGTATTCATAAAAATCAGAAGGTAATTATTTCATACTTTTCAGTGCATTTATTTTTACTGGTTCCTAGGTTTCGAAGTCGGTTTAATTTTTTTCATAAAATGTTTTTTATTTCATTCTTTTTAGTTGGAGAAGATAAAAAATGTAGAAAACCGTAAGTTGGGTAAAACAAATTTCGAAATTTTTTTACGCTCTTCCACCTTTTCAATTTTATGAGTACGCATAGAAAATTTGAAAAGCGGTGCCTGTATAATACAACTTCTACACCCTACCTTCTACGATTATAATTGGAATTTTTTTTTAATAAGATCAATGTTGAGCAATTCGTAATTCCTTTAGATGAATTTTTGACTAAATTTAATAGCGAAGTACAAAGAATAATATTCTTCGTAATAAAACATTATTCAGAAAATAAATTTATTCAATTCTAGTGGGGTAGTATTAATGATATTAAGCGTTTTCATGGCTGCCAAATTTTTGCTGCGGGGACTTTCATACAAAGAGATTGTTTCTAGGAGATATCAACTTTATTTTTGAATTTTTTATTGATGGATGAACATCAGCAAATAAATAATATAATGTCTGCATGAGGAAAGTGTCATTGGAAAATTTTCATTAATTGGGAAATACAATACACAATATTTGTGTTAGTTATTTCGGTACCTGAGAGATGACTACCTCGAACGCGAAAAACCCCTAAACACACTTAAGCTCATTTTCACTGTCTTTTTCAATAAAATTCATTCATTTATTATTGGACTTAGGCTCTCACGAACCGCAAACACGGAAATTATGACGGTTTGGCTTTTGAAAATTTCGGCAACCTTTAGAAAATCGAATATTTAAATTTCTTTCAATTTAATAAAGATAGATCGAAACCTTAAAATCAATGAAAATTGACTTAAGACAGTCTGGCTCTTTGGTAACGCTTTATTCTACTACATTTCAGTTAATACACAGAAAACAATTACAACTCACAATTTAGGCTAGTGGAAAAGTGTAAAAAATCGAAAAATCAACTGGAAAATGAATGATGGAAATAATTCCTAATAAGTGCCTATCTTAAAGATTTTTATATCCAGGCTCTCCTATCTAGACAATAGCAAACCCTGTGTACCACCAGCTAGCAACGTAAAAAAAAAAATTAGACAATTAGCCATCATAGATGAAATTGATGATGGAACAAACTAATGTTGAAATTATTTAGCAGAACGTAAATTATTTCATAACTGGACATGCCCCTAATATTTTTTCGAGCTACATTTGAGCTTAGATAGCAGATTTTCGTCTTCTCAAATTAAATGATTTGGCACTTACAGCCTTTCTAATTTATTCTAGTTGCAGAATCAAATTATAAACCTATAGTAGTAATCCGGAAAACATAACAGAAGTGTCGCTCCATGAAGAATCGGCACAAGATTTCATGATTACATTGTATATTAATAAGACCGAGTGATTCCGGAAGAAGACAGATGTGCCTGAATGTTAAGGCCCCCAAATCAACTGAAAATAAGTTTTTCCGGAAGTTATTGTATTCCTTTTTAACGTGCATAGCGAGTGAAAGTCTGAAATCAAAATCTAATTTAAAGCAATAATGGCTACAATTTTAAATTTAAACGAACCTTGGGAAACTTGAAGATGTCTTATATTCTGCTTTAAAACGGTTATCAATACTCAGTCTTTCTTGGAATTCCACGAATTTCGTGTTCTTATGTTTAAGGTGTCCAACCTCGACTAGATCTAAATTAAGAAGGTTTACTGTTATCGGTGAATATATTTATCTATCTAATATGTATACTAATAATGCTACAGAAAACAACAGCGATATTATATTTTGCGGATATTAAATATCTTTATTGAAATCTATTGTTGTAAAATTAGTTAAGGTTATGTATATGTTGGTTCCAACAAGCACTTAAAACACGTCGATAACTAATAGACTGCTCATGTTCTCCCTCCCCTCTTTTGATTCTAAATTTGATTGGTTAGTTTTCCCACATGATTCACCCAGCATTAAAACAATATTGAGATTTATTAGTTACCAATGAGTTTAATAGCTTGTTGGAGCATACCTTATGTTATATATGCCATATGTTTTTCCAATAAGTAAAAAATTCTAGTGATAATTAAATATTTATTTTCATGTTTTTTCCCGATTACTTCTTAAATAAATTATGAAACCAAAAAAGGTTTTAATGGGACCAACTTGGGAAAATACTCTACAAGGTGCAAAAGGTTTCGTTCCAATTGGTCCATCCATCTCGGAGTAATCGGTGGACATACATAGAAAAAAAAAAAAAAAAAAAAAAAAAAAGTCATATACGTATCGAATTGAGTAACCTCCTCTTTCGTTCGAAGTCGGTTAAAAAAGTGCCAAGCAACACACCCATCTCAAATTTGCTTTCAGAAAGTATTTGATCATATCTTGATTGTATGTACTCTGGATCTCCATCACAGTTATGTAGACATTCATCGGATTCCCAAGAATCCGACTTGGAGTATTATGCTTGCATTACCTAATTATAACAAGTAAAAACTTTTATTTAATTATAAAAAAATAGTGTATTTTAAAGAGCAAATACAAACTAAAAAAGTAAATGTATGTGGAAAAATGTGCGGCTTTGATGAAACGTCAATTTCAAATCAAAGTACAGTACCAGTCAAATGTTTAGACTCCCCGTTAGTTTTGTAAAATTATAACTTTTTTTTTTTTTTTTTTTTTTTCGGTTGGCGCATTAGGCCTAATGAGACCTTTGGCCGCGCAGTGTGGTCTTCTTACAGACATTTGTGTTGCTTGCGGGAGAACAGACAGCCTGGAGGGGGTAGCCCAAACCTCACGTTGCTGCAAGCCATGGTCACCATGGTGCAGCGGCAGACTGCCCATAGCTCCATAACCAATCCCATTGGGGCCAATTTGGCAGTGTCCTTCCCACCGATGGCGTCAGCTCTCTCGGGTTCAAGGACAGTGACAAACTGGTCTAGGTCCAAGGATTATGGTAGCTCAGAGTCAGCAGGCCCCGAGGACCTATATTTCTTTCCCTGGAGCATACCGTCCTTGAACCAAACCTCCGGACGGTTACTAACATCATGGAAGAAACACACCACGATTCTCGATGAGATACACTGGGAAGATTCATCACTCCTACGCCCGGTCGGTGTGAGTCGCCTCCAGTAGGCTGACGGGCCTCACATATCCGGGGGTGGGGGTAGACTTGGACTGCGTGGTGTTCATTGGTGGGCGGTCACCCGAATTGAGCGGTCACCCATCCAAGTACTAACCACGATGGACGTTGCTTAACTTTGATTACCTATTGCAAGCGCCCTTGTACACTCGGCCATCCCGGCCCCCGTAAAATTATAACATTAACAACATATTATTTTTTTAACAACATAAAAACTATAATTTTGCTACAGTGGTAGTCCTAAATTTTCCCTATCCTGGTATAATTAGGATAGTGATCTTTAACGAGTGTCTGACATCGTACAGGCTCGGGACCTCCATTTTACGTCCTATCCGAGGGACGGCGAAGCCAAGAATTTTTTACTCCCATTAAAACATCTTAGGGCCAAGCCGGGACTCGAAGCCGCGACTTTTAGTATTGTAGATGATACTGTGCTAAACACTACACAACAAGTTACCCATATTAATAATTTCATTCTAAACTTAATCGTATAATGTTTCAAATGCTACCTCTTGAGTTAATGATGGTGAAATATATCCGCCATATTCTACCTCTTGAGTTATAATTATTTGATTAAACTTGAAGATTGTGAATTAAGTACAAGTGTGTCTAAACTTTTGACCGGTACTGTAAGTTGTTAAGTGACAATTGCGTGTAGCGTGCATGGCACCATTATGTGTATTTTTAATATACCTACATTTATATGTGTCTTTGTTGCATGACGAGTGTTAAGTTCGAAATTTGAAATAGGTGGGGTTTTTTTAATCATTTTTAAAAAAAAGTTGAATAGCTGAAACAAGCAATAAAAGAGGTACGGCTGAGTGCCAATCTTCCCCATGCTTAAAATACCGTTATCAATTAGATTAGCAATACAATTTGCAGCAAATCACCAAAGCATTAGACTATAAAACAGGAATGTGTTAAAAAAATTTGACCTTGTTAAAAAAAATATATCATCGGGGAACTACTATGTACCCTCTCAGTATGTTTTCAGGTCAGATGCAAAATAAATACTGAAACGTTTTATTGAACAAGGAAATAAAAGAAACATTCGTATGCCTACTTCTCGAGCGTAAAGTGAGATGCACCGAGTCCAGTGACCCTCGGGACTTCTTTGATCGATTTCCATGGAGGATGGATGCGAGCTGAAGATTGCATAAACAATCGCCGAACAACGAGGAAACGCCTCCTGCTTCGAGGCGTTTCCTCTCTCTCTCTCTCTCTCTCTCTCACTCTCTCTCTCTCTCTCTCTTTCCCTCTCAGTTCGCTTCTCGCTCTTGCATTCCGTCCTGAGTGCACGCAGATAAAGCGCATTTTACTGTCTGCCGCAAAAGGAGAAACGCAGTCGCGGGTGATGGCTATGGAAATGCAGTCCATGAAGTGCAGCGATAGTTACTACCGTCTTGGAGGATGACTGTACTTCGCCGATCTAAGGGTACTGTAAGGATAACTGAGATTCACGTCATAGGGCAATCATTGTATTATTGAATTAACATGTAAAGGGCTAGGATTGGTTACATTTTTGAGGAGGTACAATTTTACAGAGCTTTCAGTTTTCGAGCTTTTTTTCGAAGAAACGAAAAAGTACTCTAACGTTAAAAAAAAAAAATAATGTATAAATGTGGATTAGGGCGACCAATTAAGTGTCAACACTATATTTTCTAGTTAGGACTTTACTTATGCATACGTTTCGGCCAGTTCGGCCATCCTCAGTGCTAAATATGATTGATGATAAAAATTGTTTTCTAAAAATCCACCATCAGTGGTTTGTCATCAGTAATGTTTGTCATTAATAATTGAAATATAAAGGTATCAGCCACCCATATTTAGCACTGAGGATGGCCGAACTGGCCGAAACGTATGCATAAATAAAGTCCTAACTAGAAAATATAGTGTTGAGTGTGTTGTATAGTGGTCACCCTAAACCACATTTATAAATTGGTTAATCTCAAGAAGAAGGGTGAAAAATTAATTACTAATAATTAAAAAAAAGTGGTTTAGAATAGTCCTAGACCTTTTGTTGGAACAAACTAAAAGCTGGAACAAACTGTCATAGTACAAGTTTGTGACTACAATGTTCGAGTACCATCTACGCTGGTCCAGAAGGTTCCAGGCTGGTCTTCTTATAACGACTAAATATATAAGGAGCGATGGACTGGGCAGTTGGTTTTATTCTAATGCTCAAGTGATATGGTTATCTCTGTGTTACTAAGTGATAATCTTTGTAACCTTTTTTATTTATTGGTCCTCCCCTTCCTCGCCTGTTAGGCTGTTTCCCGGGCCAGGGGAGAGGGAGGGGGATTGATGCCGAGTATTATTAATTTTCCCCTGGCTCCGGGTTTTGAACTTGCTATCTTTCGGTTCCCAATCATACGTTGCCATGGACAACGCGTATTTTTTAACCCGTTTGCCCACTAGGCCATCCCGCCACCCAATTTTTGGTATCTGTTTAAATATTTGTGTTTTCATAATTTGCGTGGCATTGAAAATTGTTACCTTTTCTTTGAATATAAATTGTTTAACTCACGGAAGTTTTACAGTACAAAAAAAAAATCGACTCTGTTATAAATATTTACCTATTTTTTCGAATCGAAATTTGAATAATTTTCGTATGGCCATATTAATATAGTTAATATATTAATATAGTTTGTTTACACACCTACGATTTACTTATTGTTAAAAAAAAAATTAATGCATATAAAATATAAAAATATTTAAAAATTCTGGAACAATTTTCAATTGATCAATTCAAGAAATACATTTGTGTGTGGGAGTGGTTAGGAAACAAATTCACTGAATAATTTGTTTGCACATGATTTTTTAGATTTTAGAAACATTTATTGGCTTACTAAACTGCTAAATTATGCAGCAAGCAGCCTCTGAAATGTTTAAATTTATTAAGAAGTATTATAAATCTACGAAGTAGATTCATGTACCAACGAAAAAAAAATTATTTGTTAGTTTGGACTTACCACTCTTAACGCCATATATATATATATATATATATATATATATATATATATATATATATATATATATATATGTATGTATTACTGCCTATTCACCTAGATATTGCGAATGAAAGAAGGAGTCTAAACACTCATCCTAAATTACAAATCATTGACGACCCTCCGATTACAAAGGAGTTGTCACCTCAGCTACAACAGCCTTCGAAACTTGAATCGCAATATCAACGGCACCCTCCAAGAGCAATTAGGTACCACAGGAATACCATCCCATCAAAAAAAAGGTTGGAATGTCGGACGATGCTACATTGGTAGCTTAAATTTCGCCTATCCTGGTAGAATTAGGATAGATCTTTAACGAAGAACTGATATCGCTCATGCTCAGGACCTCTAATTTACGTCCCATCTGTAGGAAGGTACAGGGAAGGACTTCTTTACTCCCTTTAAAAGTTTCAAAGGGATACCTGGCAGGCTACGTAGTACGTAGTAACCATCTCTACTACGTACTACGTACTAGGCAATCCTGGAAAGATTTCTTCTACAATTAGTTATTAAAAATGATCCCATGGAGAGATAAGACCTGTGCTTTAATATCACTGTCACAAAACTACCGCTTTAACGTATTTTTTTATTGACAGTCAAATGTGGATGGTGTAAGGCATAATGTATAGATTTGTATTCAAACGTGAAACAGAAAACATGTGATTTAAAAATTGTAGACTTGTTGTTGAAACTATTTCCGATTTTTCCAGGAAATACTTGTGTCTGATCATGATGATAGTACATGTTGGTGATGGTTCGTAAACCGTATACGCTTGTCGGGAACCATCTGGATTGTTCCAATTCAGACTAAATATAAGGAACGATGGACTGGAGAGTTAGTCTTGCTCTGAAGATGGAATCAGATAGTTACGTTTGTGTTACTATGTCGTTACAAATTGATACTTGCTCTGAAGATGGAATCAGATAGTTACGTTTGTGTTACTATGTCGTTACAAATTGATACTTGCTCTGAAGATGGAATCAGATAGTTACGTTTGTGTTACTATGTCGTTACAAATTGATACTTTTTCCTGTTACCATGTTAGTTATTTGAGTTTGTATTGTTTGTCTGACATTTTAAATTATTATTTTCTATTAATAAAAATTATTTAAACCCCCGGTAGTGTTACAGTATGCTTTAAAATAATAATAAAAAAATCTGGTGCGTGCGCGCAACACACAACTTTCACTTACCAACTTACTTAGATTAGAAATTGACGTGTTTTGCTAAATATCATTTCCCAAAGTCACACATTTTTCTACATTCATATCTTATTTTTGTTAATCGTTAAAGCCGTTTTTGAGTAAATAAAAAAACACGTGAAAATAATACAAAATTTATTAAGTAAAGTCCCCCCTCCCGTGGATCAATTTTGTTGAAATTTTTACAGTCATATCACGGGCATATAAATACATCAAATACCAAGTTTGATCAAAATCGTTAGAGCCGTTTTTGAGAAAATCGAAAAAAACTTAAAAAGTTATTAAATAAAGTACCCCCTCCCTTTGAGCAAATTTGATGACATTTTTGCTGTCACATCGCGGGATTATACATACTCTAAATACCCTATTTCAGGTTCGCACGGTTTATAGTTTTTGAGCTAGTCTGTTCACACACACACACTCACACAGACACACAGACACACACACACACAGACCATTTCGCAGGACTTGGTCATTTCGACTCAGGGGACCCCAAAACGTGTATTTCCGTTGAAAACCGGAAGTCGAATTTTTTCACGATCGCAATACTTCCACTTACTATATATTTCATATATAGGTAAGTGAAAGTAAAAATAGACGATATAAGAGTTGATCAGATCCCTACCGAAAAACGTTGATTTAAAACAATAGACTGATGCCAATGATGGCAACAGGCAGCCTCTGAAGCAATCCTGTCCCACTGCCTCTCATATGCCATGGTTCAGATCCAGTTTTCGTTTCTTCGGTCTTATCTATATCGGCGTACCGATATATCGATAAGCCCCTGATTGATATCGATTCCTTATCTAACTAAATGGCGTCTGCTCTGTCGAAACGAGATCTCTGTCACGGATTAAAAAACAAAAAAATAGATTCAGATATATATTTACCTTTTTAACCGTCTTCGAAGATAAGGGTTACACTTTTGGTTGCGTTAGTAAATTTTTTTTATTTTATGTACAGTAGCGCCCTATTATCCTGTGCTCTATAAACCGGAGTTCCAATTAACCGGGGTCCGAGGAGCCAATTGTTTTTATTTATTTTGTTTTTATTATAATCTGTTTTTAATTTTTATGCCATTTTTTTGTATTTATAATATATATTTAAGAAACAAATACGTAAATATTTTAACGATCGCACAATAGTTAATTATCTATTGTTCTTAGAAATTATGAAATAAAAAAAAACATTTTATAAAAAAAATTAAACCGACTTCGAAAACTAGGAACCAGTAAAAATAAATGCACTGAAAAGTATGAAATAATTTCCTTCTGATTTTTATGAATACGCAGCAAAATCGAAAATCGTATGAAAAGCGGAAAAATGCATTAAAATGGATAAATTTATTTTGATTAGTACGAATACATACTAATTGTTAATAAAAAATATTAAATTAAAATATTAAATACCATGTTCAATACTTAACAATCTTTTCGGAGGCGGCGCAAAATTTAAAATTGTTAACACTAAGAATTAGGAAAATCTTAAAATTTTCTATAGATTTTCTATTTTGCCGGTTTTCGAAGTCTTTTTTTTTTTTTTTTTTTTTTTATTTGTTTATTCGGTACCCCTCTTTAGATAGTACAAGTGAGTTTGGTTCATTAGTTCGTTGTTCTATCCATGGTGGGAAGGACGAGATCTATGCCGTGGGTCCCTCGCGAAAAAAAAGTCAGCCCACCCAAGTAGCGCTATACCACGTTTGTCTATCCCGGGTCTTTATATTATAATTATATCAATTTTAATCAACTTTGTATTATAATAGTCACATTATCAATTTTATGAATATGGACAGAAAATTGAAAATCGTTTGCGGTAGGTATAAAGACCAATGTTCCATCGGGAAGACACATAAAACTTTGTTTCCACAATGACAATCTTGTTCCTTTGCGGAATATTATCGGTACTTCGGTACTTGTTTATTACATACATACATCTGTGTTCCGAGAGGAGGTTTTCAGTTTTGCTCGGCTGTAACATGAATCCGGCAACTTCAAGATGTCGTAGGTATGCCATTGAACAGTTGGGATTTTGGCCATCTTTCGACCAATTCTATTGGTAAATATAATAAACAACATATACCTTTGTTATTTCGGTATCTGAGAATATGACTGCCTCGAAATGGAAACAATTCTTTCCAAATGACTCTCTTATCGAGTGCCTCCTTCTAGGGACGTTAAAAGTAGACAATTCACAATCATAGATGGAATTGGAGATGGAAGAAAATAATATTAAAATTTTTTAGCGGGACGTATTTATTTCATGACTGGAATAATAATAAATCCCTATTATGGCCATATCCATAATATTTTTCTTGATTTTCAAACCAAATTTAAGCTTAGTTAATAGTTATTTGTTATCTCAAAATTAATAATTTGGCACTTACAGCAATTTTCATCTAAACACCTCAATAGTTGCAGAAACGTAATTAAAAACCGATAATAGTAATCTGGATAACATGGCAAAAGTGTCACTCCAGAGTGAAGAATCCGCACAAGATTTTATTATTACATTGTATAATAATATCCGACAGTGATCAAGTGTATCCGGAAGCTGACAGAGGTGCCTGAATCCTTTGTTTGGGCCTCTAAATCAACTGAAAAAGAGCTTTTCCAGGAAGTATTGAATTCCTTTTTTATGTGCATAGCGAGTGGAAGTCGGAAATCAAAATCTAATGTAAAACAATAATGGCTACGATTTTACGAATCTCTTTTAAAAAGGGCTATTAATGCTCGGCCTTTCTTTAAATTCTATGAATTTTGTGGTTTTATGATTATGCTGTCCATCCGTCGTTTAGACATTCATTTAGGATTTTTTACTGTTATCGGTGTATAATGTGCTTTTATCTTCTTAAATCAATAAACAAAATCTTTTAAGCAACCCATAAAAATGTTCTTGAGTTTTATTTCTTGGCAAAATTTTCCAGGAACAGAGTCGAAACAACAATAACTTTGCCGGAACCATAAAGAAGTGTTTCATTTTTTCAGAAAACGACAGCGATATTCCACTGATATTATATATCTTTATTAAAATCTATTGTTGAAAATTTATTTAAGGTTATGTATAAGGTTTGTTCCAACAAGCACCACGTCAATAACTAACACACTTCACATGATCTTTTAATTCTGAATTTGATTGGTTTGTTATCCCAACCGATTCATCGACCATTAAAACATTATTGAGCATTGCTTGAAATCAACCAATCAAATTTAGAATAAAAAAAGCGGGGATAGTACATGATCAGTTTGTTATTTATCAACGTGTTTTAATAGTTAGTTGGAGCATACCTTATGATATATATGCCATATGTTTTTCAAATAAGTAAATATTTTGAGCGATAATTAAATAATTATTTTCATGTTTTTTCCCAATAACTTCTTTAATAAATTAAGAACCCAAAAAAGGTTTTTAATGGGACCACATTGGGAAAATACTCGACAAGATGCAAAAGGTTTCGTTCCAATTGGTCCACCCATCTCGGAGTAATCGGTAGACATACACAGAAAAAAAAAAAAAAAAAAGTCACATACGTATCGAATTGAGTAACCTCCTCTTTCAAAGTCGGTTAATAATAAATGGAAAAACACGGCAAGCTGGTATCGTATGATGAGATGTTTCCGGTAACTATAACTCCAATTCATATTCTAGGGACGATATTGTTTTCAAGTCTTTCTAGGAAACTCCTACTCTGGCCTGTTTGACTACAAAACAAAATATTCTCAGTTGTGATTTAATCTCCATTTAAACACGAACTGAAAAAATGTCGCGAAAAAAAAAACCTGTCGTTTTAATGCTTGAACAGAAATTAACTATTATAAACCGAGTAGAAAAAGGTGAAAGTGTCAATACATCGTCCGCTGAATTAGGAATCGGCGAGCAAACTGTTCTTGATATTTTGAAGAAGAAAAAAGACATTTCTGACTTCATATAGTCGTCGGCCCAAACATCTTGTCTTCGGAAAATAATGAAGAACTCTACATTAAAAGACGTTATTTTTTTTTTTTGTATTTATGTGAGGAAAGAAATTTAATTTTTTTAAATTATTTATAAAAATTCGATTTTATATCAACTGAATAACGTTTAAAAGAAAAAAAGAAAAATCCGAATTATTTTCACCCACATGAATATGTAACAATCCTGGTATCATAAATAACTCCAAGTTACAAACCGGAACCGTTACATTTTTTTTTCCTATCGTCGACGAAGTTTTCCTTAAATGGGTGAATTAATCTTCTAACAACCTAATTTGCAAAAGGAAATTTCCGCTCTAAAAAAAAGGACATACAAAAAATCTTTATCAGTTATCTAATTGATAATTTGATTGTAAGGTTATTTTTTTTCTGAATAATATTTCTAAAACCGTGACAGTTTAAAAAAAAAAAAATAATATGAACACCTTTAACGATTAATTGGGTTTCCGATTACTCCATTAATTTGATGAATTTAATCGATTTTAAAACGATATTTTATAGGAAATGTAAAACTGCAATATCTATTACAGATAATTAGGCTATTCGGACGATGCTACTGCGGAAGTCCTGATTTTTTTCTATCCAGGTATAATTAGGATAGGGATACTTAACGAGTACCTGAGATTGTACAGGCTCGGGACCTCCATTTTACGTCCTATCCGAGGGACGGCATAGCCGGGAATTATTTATTCCCATTAAAAAATAATAGGGCCACCGCGGAACGCGAACCCGCGACCTTTCGTATTGTTGACTCCTATTCCAGCCACTACACCACAGCTAGTATTTATGAAAACATAAAAACTTAATTTTATGAATGAGATAGATAAAGTTAATTTATAACTTTTTATAATAATAATAATTTAAATTTTTTTGTTATTATTAGAATTCACCGTTCTTATTTATTGTAGTGCTAATATGTGCACAATGATTTTTTTTTAATCTGTATTGCTAAAACAAATAAATTTGATGTTTTCGATACATGTGAGGCGACACATAATTGCCCATGAGAAAAACACGGATTTTGCTAGTCCAATCCGGAAAAATAGATTTGGCTACTGGATGATTACCCACCCCAAATATCGAAAGAAAACGAAGTGTTGTGTGAACTTTTGACCCAAAAAAACCTCTCGAGTCTTTATAATGATCGATAAAGAGGAGTTATAGGAAGTTTCAATCAGATCCCTTCACAAGAAGTATTTTTTTTTAATGTCACCATTGAAATTTAGTCTTAAGTGTGCCAATAACTGTACGGTTTACCCTTTATCATTCATGTTTGGGCAAAAGGGGTTGTCATAAAATTTTCTTTTTGCCTCGTTTTCTTAAAATTCATAATTTACTATAATTTATTCGTCATTGATATTTTATTACAGTCTGTGTTGAAAGAATATAGTTTCATTTATTAATCTAGGATAAAGAAATATAATAAGAATGAATTTGTAATGTTTTTCAATAGCTTGGTATACCGTTGTTTAAGCTCTTCACATTCCATGCCTTAACCGCTTTTGACCAAACACCAGTGATATATAAGGAGAACTGCCCATCAAATGATAAATTATAAATAAAAAAAAGACTCTATTGTATGCAAATAAGAAAGTAAAAGACATATAAGGTCAAATATACATAACAGCGAATTCAAATAAGGTTGAGCAAGGTACAAGATGAGAGAACAGATAAAGAGGAGTTAAAATATAGAAGGTGACTGAAAGAATTTCGGTGGCCGGGAATTATAAAGTTGGGCTTGTCCATTAGGAGTATGTCAAGGACTCGCAGAGAGGCAAAGTATCTGCCATGTCATTAGCTTCCTTTGGAAATACATGACTTGTAGTTTTATTTTGTTTAATTTTTTTTTTAACAGTAATCGAAAATCATAAATAATATTGTAACGTTAAATCGATAAGCAAATAAAAAAAAAACATATGATGTCAACTTCCAGACCGTTTGTTGGAACAAAATAAGCGGTTGGGACGACTGTTTGGGTCTAGTTCTTTCCGTGGCCTAGTCCACGAAGGCCCACATTGTTCTGGAACATTCCAGACCTGACCATTTACGATCATATATAAGGAGCGAGCGACAGGACGAGTTAATCTACGAGTATAGTCTAAGATAAGTCTGTGTCTTGACTGTTTAGTTCAAGTAATATGATTGTGTGTTATCATTTTTGTAACCTGCTCAAGTATTTAAATTTTATAAATTCTTTGGCATTGATAACTGTATATTTCTGTTAAATAAATATTTGTTACCCATATAAGGGTCTGGCCACACATGTCCGCACCGGATCCGCACCGCAGCACTAATATAGGTGATGTTCAGAATTTTTTTAATTTAACTTACATATTACCTTTAGTTATGCCTATAAGGCAGGCCACATATGTCAGACACAGGCCACTTTAGACATAACTAAAGGTAATATGTAAGTTAAATAAAAAATATTCTGAACATAAACTATATTAGTGCTGCGGTGCGGATCCGGTGCGGAAATGTGTGGCCAGACCCTAAGTGTCACAATATGATGAAAAACAAAATGTTATTTAAAAAATTGATTGCATGGATTGTGAAAAAATATACATTGGCGAAACTTCAAAAAAAACTAAAGACCAGGCTAAAGCAACATATAACAAATTGTAAAAATATAAAAAACATCAACACTTCAGCACCAGCATTCTATAGTATCAAACTACAACACAACTTTAATTTTGAAAAACCAATATATTGGACATGGAAAGTAATACAAAAAATAAAAAATTATTGGAGGCCATACATATGGTACCAAAAAACAATAAATTTACAGTCACTTATAAAACGGTTACGAAAAACTTAGGCGCCCATTGTACGGACTTATTAAATAAAATAAAAAGATTTTAATTACCAACAGTGAAGTAATAATTACAAAAAAACAAACATAATTATCACAATCAGCTGGGGAACAAGGGATTTAGTATTAACAGGGTGAAAATATAGAGGGCAGAGTCCAGCAGCCTTTAGTCAATTAGTAGCTGACATATAAAAAATGAATAGCAGTGTATTTTAGCATATGACATTGATATATTTACTGTAATATTTATTGAAACACTATCAATCATACGATTGAGAAATTATTTATGTTTTGAGAATGGGGAAACAGCCCCGAAACGTCAACAATGTTGTAGAGTAGAAAATAAATAGTTGTTGTTAACAAAGGAAGATGCGTTGCTATTTAACCATTGCTCATAAATAATATGATAGAATGTCAATTACAATCGATTTTCGCGATTACATAAACTTGATTCAATGAATCGATTGCTTTGGTATTTTTTATATCAAGAAGGCAAGTATAGTAAAGAGCACTGCTTACCTGAAAACTGAACCAAGGAAGAAATATCGTTAAACAAGACAGAAAGATTTGAAAAGATTTATCACAACCCAGTTTAAATGTTAATGTTAAAGAGCAACGTTCTGTAAAATTTCACAGATTTAACCATCCGCTGATTTTCGAGTTGTGAGAAAACAAATAATTTGAATTTTAGAAAAATAGAAATTGTAGGAAAAAAATTCGATCGAAAATAAAATAGGCCTTGTCTTTCATACGTTCATATGAACTTTTTTCTAACAACCAAACATTAATTATGCCCATTTCAGAAGAATGGCTTTGGCACATAAAACAATTTGGCAAAAAAAATTTTTTTGGCTCTTAGACCCTTAAACATTTCCACGCTTCAATCGTACTAGATATTTTCATGATTTCCTATTTCATATTGCTCAGCGAAGAAAGAAAATTATTATTCTGGACGAAAATAATAGGTGAAAAAACGAAAAACTTTTTTGTCTATTTATTCCTAATACATTTTTTCTATTGTATTGTGTATAATTATCATATATAATTTTTATTTATTTTATTTTTAATGTAGGTTTTTAATTTTTCCTACTGTTTACATACAAAAAATTGTTTAATTATTTATTATTATTGTTCCACAAACAATAATACGTTTATAGAAATAAACGTAGGTAATTTATGATATCTGTGATATGGGTTTATAATTTGTTATGTATGCTAGAGGCTATTATTTTAATTTCTAAAATGGTGTATATATTGTAATTTTGTAAGATATTTTTAATGAATTTATGTGTATGTTTGTATATCTATTGTAGGTTGCATATTTTCAATAATGGCCAACTCTGTTTGTATGGGGAAAACCCCGAATGCAAATAAACTTCTATTCTATTCCATTCACAAACAAGTCATGTAAATTAGCATGTTGATTGGAAAGATGAATAATCCGAAATCATGTTCAAAATCATCATTTATTTTGTAAATCTTTAAATTATAAAAAGATTCTCTCTCTCTCTCTCTCTCTTTTTTTTTTTTTTTTTTCTTCCTTCTTTCCCCCCTCTGTACCTTAGGGCAACCCTATACCAGCGGTTCTTTCCAATTTCCTATAAGCAAGTAAAGTGCCGATTACCAGGCTCGGTTACCAGGTATCCGAGCGGAAAGGCCTGCTCCCAAGTTGGTCCAAATATATGAACCAAATTGAGGCCTAATACAGTTTCTCATTATAAGTGGGCATAAATCTGCGATAAAACTAAACTAAAGGGCTGCTTGCAACTGGAGAGCTGTTCCCACCAACCAGGGCTCCAGTAGTTTCTATCTATTTGTAGTGGGCCTAAATAGATGATAAAATATAATTTACTTTTAACTTATTCACTAATGATATAATGAGCCTAAATAGATGATAAAATATAATTTACTTTTAACTTATTCACTAATGATATAATGAACGCCTATTATAATGAACATAATGTAATAATAATCTCTCTCTCTCCCTCTCTCTCTCTCTCTCTCTCTCTCTCTCTCTCTCTCTCTCTCTCTCTCTCCCTATTGTATATATTAACATAAAAAGTAGATTTGGCTAAAGTGCAACGTTCTGAGAAAGTTTAAGATTTATCAATCCGCTACTTTTTTATTTTTGAAGTAAAAAACATGTGGCCCTTGAATTTTTATTTATATAAAATTTATCATCCGATAAATTTATTCTTCTAAAGACCGTTAAATACTCTACTTCTCCCGGACATCGACCTCTTGGCCGATCCAGAACCCGGCCCAATCAATTATCCAGACTATCTCGGGTTTTCCATCTTTTCCAGGAGGGGACGAGGAGTAGAGGAGAAAGAAAAGGCAGCCCAACATCCATAGCGAGGATAAGATATGCGCTCATTGTGGGCCGGGACATGCTCTTAGAGAGCGCAATAAGTCTGCTCTAGGCCTAGACTTCATCGGCTCTCGAGAGCTTGTGCTAATTCTGAGGCCTGCATGGCTAAGCAGATCTCCTATTTGCATTATCCGCGTCCCTAGTTAATTATACCAGTCTGAAATCTGAGAGTGTCTACGCCTAGTGATATAAATTCGTCCACAACGAAAAAAAAACCACTACAATCCATGAGGAAGTACTGTTTCCTGGTCAGCGGTCGTGCGAGGAGGTAATTTGTCTATGATCAAGATGCGGTTGAGCCATGTTTAATTAAACAAAATTAAATAAGTTAGATAAAATAAACATAAACATTTTTACTTTCACTTACCTATATATGAAATATATAGTAAGTGGAAGTATTGCGATCATGAAAAAATTCGACTTCCGGTTTTCAACGGAAATACACGTTTTGGGGTCCCCTGAGTCGAAATGACCAAGTCCCGCGAAATGGTCTGTGTGTGTGTCTGTGTGTGTGTGTGTGTGTGTATGTGAACAGACTAGCTCAAAAACTATGAACCGTGCGATCCTGAAATTGGGTATTTAGTGTAGGTATATGCCCGCGATGTGACAGCATAAATTTCATCAAAATTACTTAAAGGGAGGGGGTACTTTACTTAATAACTTTTTAGGTTTTTTTCGATTTTCTCAAAAACGGCTCAAACGATTTTGATTAAACTGAGTATTTCATCTATTTATATGCCCGAGATATGACTGTAAAAATTTCATCAAAATTGATTAACCGGAGGGGGGACTTTACTTAATAAATTTTGTAACATTTTTACGTTCTTTTTTTATTTACTCAAAAACGGCTTTCACGATTGTGACCAAACTGGGTATTTGATGTATGTATATGCCAAATATGTGATAGCCAACATTTCATCAAAATTGATCAACCGAAGGGGGGACTTTACTTAATAAATTTTCTATCATTTTCACGGGGTTTTTTATTTACTCAAAAACGGTTTTAACGATTAATAAAAATAAGATATGAATGTAGAAAAATGTGTGACTTTGGGAATTGATATTTAACAAAACACGTCAATTTCTTATCTAAGTAAGTTGGTAAGTGAAAGTTGTGTGTTGCGCGCACGCACCAGATTTTTTTTTGTAGATTTAGCTATAATTTTTAAATTATACACAAAAAAATCTGGTGCGTGCGCGCAACACACAACTTTCACTTACCAACTTACTTAGATTAGAAATTAATGCGTTGTTGTGGTCCCCTCCGGTTGGTCAATTTTGGTGAAATGTTGGCTATCACATCTTTGGCTTATACATACATAAAATACCCAGTTTGATCGAAATCGTGAAAGCCTTTCTTGAGTAAATAAAAAAACACGTGAAAATGTTACAAAATTTATTAAGTAAAGTCCCCCCTCCGGTTGATCAATTTTGATGAAATTTTTACAGTCATATTTCAGGCATACAAATAGATCAAATACTCAGTTTAATCAAAATCGTTAGAGCCGTTTTTGAGAAAATCGAAAAAACTTAAAAAGTTATTAAATAAAGTACCCCCTCCCTTTGAGCAAATTCGATGAAATTTTGCTGTCACATCGCGGGCTTATACATACTCTAAATACCCAATTTCAGGTTCGCACGGTTTATAGTTTTTGAGCTAGTCTGTTCACACACACAGACCATTTAAAAAGTAACTGAAGAGAAAGTTAAGGACGCAGGATTAAAGGCGTAATATTGTATTTATTTTCCAGGTGCCTAATTAATTTTCTGTCCCAAAACTTAAAATCCGGATTTGAACAAGGCTTTAAGGTTTTCGAAAATAAATTTTTGCATATAATTTTTCAAACGAGGAGGGATGAATCAATTGTAGGATTAAGCGGATGAATGGAGGAGTGTGGTGGCGAACCTTTATATTCGTAAAACCTTTATTATTTTATTATTATTAATATGATCTTACGATGATAGATTCAGAAACAAAACAATAACTACTATTCTTATTTTTTTTCTCTCTTCAAACTTAGATTCTAATATCTTAGCGATCTGCGACAATCAGCGAATCTGATGCATTTAAAGAATTAATATTTTAGCACGTTGAAAGGAAAGTGGCCAGCAGCACCTCTTTCCGGGCTTCATACCTTAGCTGAGCAGGTCTCTCATCCACCTTCTTTTTAGCCGCCTTCTAACAGGCGTAGCAGCCGTCGCTATGTCATTGGTTATTCTGTTATTACGTACAAGAAATTTTACTAAAAAGCGTGAATAAAGAGTTCGTCTGTGTTGATCGATACTGGGTTGTTGTCTGTTTATAAAGTTTCATTACTTACGTACCTAGAGGGTTTTTTATTAGGCCCAATATTTTCGATAGACAAGTTTGTAAATTTTTTATGCGCGTCCTCTTTGCTGAGCCGAAAATCTGGGAGGCGTATGTCCCAATTGGTTCAAGTAAGTAGGTTGATGTATTCATTATATGTCCTATTTACAATTTTGACGATTCAGATAAAAGAGAGAACGTTTGTTAAGAGTCTGTCTTTTCATTTTTACATGTGGGCCTCAAGACATCCTTCTTTCTTGGTAGCGTACTGAGTCCGTCTGAGTGTGTTTGTGGTAGGCACTATTGTTATTAAATACTAAAAAATGAAAAAAAAAACTCTGAGCCCATGGAGAAAAGCTATACTAAAATCACAACTTTTCTGGGGAACGTTTTGAAACCTTTATGATCAGTTTTTATATCGATTATTTTTTCCAAAAGCCTTTATTTATAAAATTTTAAATATTTTTCCGTGGTATGCCTAACTGTTTTAATTGACCCAAATTGTAAGACGTCAATGTTGAGTGTTATATCAACTTGGGAAAGAAATCTACTTATCCATTTTTTTTTTTTTTTACATAATTTATATATATTATTAGACCAAACAATTAATTTAAATGTTTTCGGTTTTTGAATAGTAAATATATGTTAATGTTTAGAAACTTTTCTTTTAAAAAGTAGAAAAAATATGCTTTGAATCATTATACAGTATCCGGTTATGCTTTCGATACATATTTATTATTTTTTACTTTTTATCCTCAGTTTTTTTTTTACTCGAGTATTTAAAATATAGTCGGCTATAAATGGAGAAATTCCTGTTCATTAAAGATTACAACTTTGTCAAATTCCGCAAATCTAGATTTCGTAATGAGTCCGGTTGCCGGCTGAGGTTCCCATCCCAGGTCAAGCATCATGCCGCTTTCTTGACTCCATAATTTTTGCAAAATTATAATTTATTATAAAGAGAAAGTAAGTTATCTATTTTAAATATAAGAATATACAAAAAAAAAAATAGTATAAAATTTCTTATTTATTAAGTAAATGAACGTTATTAAATTGATAATGATCTGTTGCAATGACGATGAAAACTTAAAGTAAGAACGTCACATTTTATATAATTGAAGCATGTTTTACCGAATATTTTAGCTAAATCCATTATTAAAAACAAAATATCATGGTTCAAGGAATTGGTAAACATTAGTACGAAGTTGCAAAATAATCTAACGTCTGATAATATAAATAGAATAATAAAGGATTTTAATGATAAAATGGTGAAAACTGGAATTCCCTCTATGATTTTGTTAAAAGGGCAACTAAATATAGGACATATTTCATAAATGAATGTAATTTCTAAAAATTTTGGGTTTTGGTTTTAAAGTGTTTAAGAATACAGTGTATTCTTTCTAAAGTGTTTAGTTTGTTTTGGAATACATTTATCAGTATAGTACTACAGATCTAAGCTTGTATTTTATTTTGTTAAATGTTGATTATTGTATTAGGTATAAGATAGTATTAGTGTATTTTAGTTTGTTATTGAAATATGCATTTTGTTTTTGATCAGAAGTTAATATGTATATATGTTTAAAAATTTTGTTTATTAGTAAAATTTTGTTTATTTTATCTGTAAGGCAAGTCTAGCAAACGGACTATGTCCATGCTATCGTTATTTTATATTTTTTAATTATTATATTTTGAAGAAAATAAATAATTATTCTATTCTATTCTATTCTAATTGAAGCATGGAAATCCTAAAGGGTATAGTAAGCGCCTTAGATAAAATTTCCCAGAAATCATGTACAATTAGGGGGGGTCACCTGTGGTTTAGTGGTTAGCATGGCAACCTACAATACTAAAGGTCGCGTGTTCGCGTCCCGCCGTGGCCCTAGTTTTCTTAATGGGAATAAATAATCCCTGGCTATGCCGTCCCTCGGATAGGACGTAAAATGGAGGTCCCGAGCCTGTGTGATATCAGGTACTCGTTAAGGATCCCTATCCTAATTATACCTAGATAGGCAAAATTCTCCCACTGAAACATTGTCCGATTAGCCTTAGTAGTATAAAAGGACGTTAAAAAAACACCAATTAGGGTAAACTAAGTTCGGAGCTAAGACCCATGCGTGTTTATACAAGTTTCAAAACGTTCTCCAGAAAAGTTGTGATTTTTGTATTGTTTTTCTCCATGGGCTCAGATTTTTTTTGATTTTTTTAGTATATTATATATATAAATATATAAACCCACAAATTTCTCCTAGAAATCCCCCCCTAGACAAAGATTTTTCTATGTTGCCCCATCTAGAAAAAAACTTGCCCTGGTTGAAAGAAGGGTTGTCTGAAAACTTCGATTCTTATATCGGCTTAAGGCAGGGATGTTTATTGAGTCCTCTACTTTTTTCGCTTTTTATTAACGATTTGGTAGAATGTGTCGAGGGCGGAATACTCATCGCTGGAAAAAGGCTGAATGTTTTGATGTACCATATGCTGATGACGTGGTATTAATTGCAGACCACGGCCTAATTTTGCAAGAAATTATTTTTAAATTAGAAGATTATTGTAGAACGTGGAAATTCGAAATCTAGATAAGTCTAAAATAATGGTATGTTGTAAAAAACTTAAAAAGTCAAGGAAAAAGCGGTACTTTAAAGAAAAACCAATAGAAACTGTAAACGTTTACAAATATTTAGGTATCAATATAACCCATAATTTATCCTTAAAAACACACATCAATCTTAAACTGACAGCCTGCAGAAATATTTTGAATGTGTTTTGGTCTGGATTGATGTCAAACAAACAAGTCCCACTGAAACAACAATTTAATGTGTTTAATTCTACGATAAGGACGGTTTTGTGCTATGGAGCGCAGATCTGGGGATATGAAGACTTAGATTTAGTAGAAAAACTTCAAAGGTATTTTGTAAAAAGAATTATTGGGCTGCCTATCAATACACCGAACTACATGCTATATTTGGAAACCAAACTAGATCCGCTACATATTTACACATTATCCATTCACCTGAACTACATTATAAAGGTATTAAGGATGGGAACCAATCGTTTACCGAAAGTAATTGCCTTCAAAATAATAGAAAAAAATGTAAGTTGGATGAGTGCCTTAAAAAGACTAGGCAGGAGTGTTGGCATAGATTTTTTAGCCGAAGGGTTACTAGATCAGCTGCAAACGCTTAATACTGTCCTATTATCTAAATTGAGTCAACTAGCGAGGGATAGGTTTACCAAAAGAGCCAGAAATGCCGAACACCATTCGTTGTATAAAAAATTAAATTATGAATTAACATATTTCGAGGCAGAGGACATACATTATATCCGACTTATTTTTAAAGCCAGGGGAGAGCTACTTAATCTTAATTACCAACCGTGGATCAATAAAAGAAATAATTGTTCATTATGCAATTTAAATGTTGCTGAGGATACGATGCACTTTATTTCTATTTGCCCGGTGCTGACGCAATTTAGATTAATTTTCTTAGAAAAAAAGACACTAAATCTAGATGAAAAGCTGAAATTATTAAATGGTCCTGATTATAGAAAATTATTTTTATATCTAAAAAAAACAATTGATTACAGAAACGAATTAGTTAATGAATTTAATTATTAAGTGTACTATGTATAACGTTATGTATAGTAATGTTGTATGTTATTCATTGTATTATTGAATAACAAATAACCTCGACAGACGAACTCCTTAGTTCATTGTCTATGTAGGAGATTTAATGATAAGTAGATTGTAAATATTTTTGTAAATAAACGTATCTATCTATCTATCTATCTATTTTATTCACCTAAACAAACAATTACATCTCAAATTAGTAACAACGTTACAAAACAGTAAAAAGAACAGTGACTCAGAGTAACTTCATGTTTCGCAGTTTAACGTAAGACTAAGTAGAAGTAGACTTCTTATATATGGTCTAGATACTAAAGGCCCACCCGGAAACTCCAAGAACAATCCAAATATGTAATCTCGTTCTAAAATTTATTACTGTAACCGTTTCACGCAATACTAGAACTTGTACAATGAACAAAAAATAAACATCTGTTTTCAAGTCACAATATTAATTGATATAATAAGTTATCATTGTAATAATTTTTTAATGTGATATAGTCACAAGAAAAATCTCTATTAATCTTAAAATAAGGGTGTAAAAAGCAATTATAAAACAAGTTCTGCCGTATCGTTGTGAGACCAGGAAAATACCTATTTATTATTTTCATTTAAAATTGAGTGTAGGTATATAGAATATTAAAAAAAAATTACATAGCAACACGAGATTATTTGTAAATCTGAAGATTAATGCTTCTTTGAGGCCACACTTAGCCGAACCAGTTATCAAGTCTATTTCCAACAAACAGATGCACTTATAGCGATTCCTATGCTTCTCTGATAGTGTAACTAAAGATCTGTTTTTCTTTTTCCTAAAAATATCGTTTTCAGATCACCCACACACACCGATAAATCTCAAAATAAATCGAAGTTAGCATTAGAATGATATAATTGAAAATTTCGAAAAAATACTTCCTAGAATATAGGGTAAACCATACAGTTTTGGCACTCAGCACAGTTAATGGCATCCCAAATTCAACTTAAAGAAATAGGTCCTAATTTTATTACAAGATATACATGAGTCTAATGTTTGAAGGGTCCTCTAAGTTATCTATGAAGTAAGACTTTAATAAGAAACCAGAGGGAAGATTTCACAATTAAATCCACAGGGTGCCAATAACTAGATTTGGAAGTTTTAACAATAAATATTGCCATATTGTAAAACTATTGAACTTTTGACCCAAAAAAAACCTCTTGAGTCTTTGTGAGGATAGATAATGAGGAGCTATAGGAAGTTTCTATTTGATCCATAATAAAAAGTATTTTTTTAAATTTAACCACAGAAATGTAGTCTTAAGGATGCCAATAACTGTACGGTTTACCCTATATCGTGAATAAATTTCGACACGAGACTCTATCTCCGAATAAAAGGTTCGATTTTCATCGTGTATAATGTAGAGAAAATGGAGACCTTTTTAAAAGTATGCAATATAAAAAACTGTCCCAAAACAATTTTATTCGATGAAGAAAAGTTTTCTTTTTTCTATTCTACATAATATTTTTTTTCCACTGGTAACATTAAATAAAACAGTTACACTAAATAAACCAACACTCTTCTACTACAATCTGACCTCTACTTTTCGACTTTTGAAATAAAAAATATACGACCACTGAACATTTATATATGGGATAAGGTTGTGAGATATAAGAACATTGTCTAAATATGTTACAACACTAATAAGAAGACTAATAGGAACCACATCCATCCATGAACCACTCTTCAGCACTCCTCCATCTTAATAGGGAGAGCGTGGATGTTTATGTTAAGTTTAACATGTGAGATAGCTAGTTGATTAATATCTCTATTTAAATATGTTTTATCTTGTGGAACATTTGTGTTACCGTCACGCTTTCACAACTCATATACAGCAGCTCTGTAACGGAAATATAATAGTCTAGCGTTAATTTCATATTTTTTCCAAGGTTTTCCTTATAGAAACTTGGAAATGCGCTCAACACTCAACTTTTACTTACTTGCTTCGGCTGGGTGGGGTTGAGGATTATTTATTGCTAACTGGTTTACCCGATTTTAACGAATTTGGGCATACTGGTTTTCAGTACGCTTATTTATTCAAACTTATAAAAAATTGATAATCATTACGAAACATCAAGGCGGGCCCGTAATTCCACTTGCAATAGCCAGGTGGTATTCTAAATTAACACGTTAGGAGCGGCGGTATCGGTCCCCGGGGCATGAGCTGCTAGCATGAGCCACAGACGATATGGGGCGTCGGGCTCCGATGGGAATACTTTGACAAAAGAGTTATCTTTTGATTAAAAGGGAATTAAATCAGCGTCTCAAGGGCATTATCTCTTGGTAGGGATTGGAACTAGACATAATAGGCGCAGGACAGGCCGATACAGGGTTTACGCCATACTTTATCGAAAATCGGACCTCAGAGTCCGATTTTAAAAAACTACAGAATTTCAGCTGTTAGCAACATTTTCTGCACTAAAATGCAATAAACTCATTAAAAATCGACTAAATTGAGTCTTTGAAGTGTTCGGACTTTCGGATATTTTCATGTGAAAATCGGCTGTTAAGAAGGGAATGTAAGACATCGGACCCCGGGGACAGATACCGCACCTAAAGGTGCCTTTACACCTTACGAACCTCACCTTCGAACAAGTTCTCCTTCGAACCTTGCCGTACCAACGTGAAGCGAACAGCCATTTATACTTCACGTGACGTTAAGCGAACCAATATGGCTGACGCACCCACAGCTAGCTTATGATAAAGAAAAAATCTCCATTATCAATATATTTTATATTATCTGATAAATAAAAAATCTGGTGCGTGCGCGTAACACACAACTTTCACTTACCAACTTACTTAGATTAGAAATTGACGTGTTTTGCTAATTATCATTTCCCAAAGTCACACATTTTTCTACATTCATATCTTATTTTTGTTAATCGTTAAAGCCGTTTTTGAGTAAATAAAAAAACCCGTGAAAATGATACAAAATTTATTAAGTAAAGTCCCCCCTCCCGTAGATCAATTTTGATGAAATTTTTACAGTCATATCTCGGGCATATAAATACATCAAATACCAAGTTTGATCAAAATCGTTAAAACCGTTTTTGAGTAAATAAAAAAAACATGTGAAAATGGTACAAAATTTATTAAGTAAAGTCCCCCCTCCCGTAGATCAATTTTGATGAAATTTTTACAGTCACATCTCGGGCATATAAATACATTAAATACCAAGTTTGATCAAAATCGTTAAAACCGTTTTTGAGTAAATAAAAAAAACACGTGAAAATGATACAAAATTTATTAAGTAAAGTCCCCCCTCCGGTTAATCAATTTTGATGAAATTTTTACAGTCATATTTCGGGCATATAAATCGATCAAATACTCAGTTTAATCAAAATCGTTAGAGCCGTTTTTGAGAAAATCGAAAAAAACGTAAAAAGTTATTAAATAAAGTACCCCCTCCCTTTGAGCAATTTTGATGAAATTTTTGCTGTCACATCGCGGGCATATACCTACACTAAATACCCAATTTCAGGTTCCCACGGTTTATAGTTTTTGAGCTAGTCTGTTCACATACACACACACACACACACACACACACACACAGACACACACACAGACCATTTCGCGGGACTTGGTTATTTCCACTCAGGGGGTCCCAAAACGTGTATTTCCGTTGAAAACCGGAAGTCGAAAATTTTCACGATCGCAATACTTCCACTTACTATATATTTCATATATAGGTAAGTGAAAGTAAAAAATAGGAGACGATTTACAACGTTTCACAAATTATACTAGTATCACAAACAACTCCTGTCACTTAGGAATAACCCAAACCAAAGTGACACTAGCGCTACCCCCGAACCCAGGCGAACAGATGAAGTACCTAGAACACCCGAACAGTCGACGTGAAGGCTTCACGGAGGTTGTTCGAGGGTGGTGTTCGAAGGTAAAGTTCGTAACGTGTTAAGGGTGAAACCTGCTTTGAATATCTTATTTTGTCGAAACTTTTTGTTATTTCATAATTTAACAAAAAAGCTTCGTATGGGTTGTTGAATAGTTGGTCTTGTTTGTTGACTTTGTTGACCAAAGTCTGTAAGCAAAGTTTTGTTTGCGTCCGTAATTAGTCTTAAAATTTTGGATTGATAAGTTTGTAATTTTTGTAAGTGCGTCTTTTAAGCTCAACCGTAAATAGGTGTATATATTCAGTTTCTGTCTAATTTTCAATTTAGAAGATTTGGGGAAAAGAGAGTAAAGTATTTTTAAACGTATGTTCGTCTTTTTTTTTTTGTTTCATTTTGATATGTGGATCCCAATTCATCCTTCCGTCGAATAGTATAATATATTATAATACTAAGTAATATATAAATACTAGCTGTATATCCCGGTTTCACCCGGGGAATTTCATTTTTCGACGTCTCAAACTATCTATTTTATAAAAACCATTGTAAAGCGAGATCAAAACGATTTTTATAACAATAAAGAATATACCCAGAGATTAGTTGAAGTTATGCAATTTTAATATGCTCAGTTTCCCGCAATTCTGCCTGTCTAAGCCTCCGTTGTTCAATCCTATTTTGATGTTCGTCAATAGTTTCAGCTGCTCGTATTTGACGTTGTTTTTTAGCTTTTGACCTCACTACTGCTATTGAAGCTCGCTTCTTAGGAGGCATTTTTAAAACATAAATTCACCATACATGTAAATAAACGAATTGTAATGTTAAAAAAAAAAAAAAAAAAAAAAAAAAAAAAAAAAAAAAAAAAAAAAAAAAAAAAAAAATAATATCGTCCGATTAGCCTTAGTAGCATAAAAATGGACGTTAAACAAAAAAAAAACACATGGTTTAAAAATCCCAGAACTGTAGTCCTGCCAATGCACGGTCTTACCGGTCCTTGTTGGCCTCTTCAAAATCTATAAAATGACTTTTTAGGCCGTTTTTTCGACTCAAACGGTCGATTTCTTAAAAAAAAAAAAACATTGTAAAGCGAGATCATGACGAATTTTATAACAATAAAGAATATACCCGGAGGTTGGCTGAGGTTATGTAATTTTAATATGGATAGGTGTTCGCACCTGGTATCAAAGAACCACTGAGCGAAATTTGGAGAATTTAGGACACACGGTATGGATTTCTATAAAGAACAAATAAACAAACAAACAAACAGAATTTCAACTTTATTTATATAGATTAGTGCGTACGTTTACACCGAATTCTTCTGTATAAGATACTAACTTAAACCATAACCACAACATCCTTTCACATTGATAAAGGCCCCAAAAAACTCATTCATGGATACTCGACAAGAAGACGACAACGAAGTCATTGAACTCGGGCTGCGTCGTTGCCGAAACGCCGACGGAAAGTTATGAATTTTGCAACCGGGGGGCTAATATATGTACCGGGGAATTTATCACAATTCCCCTGACTTCGAAATCAGCCTTGTTTTCACCTTCGGTCGATGACTCCTCAGATCTGCGTGTATCCTCATTCCATTGGAAGATCTAGAAAAGTGGAAGATATTTGGAAGAAGGGAGATCAGGAATGAATGAATCTTTAAAAGAGGAAAAGAGTAGAAGGAATTTTATAAGAAATATGCTAATATAGAAATATCATAAGCATGCAAGCTATCTGAGGCGAAAATTACTAAGTAAATGCCTTTAAATTACTATAGTAATAGTAAATAATTTAAATTACTAAGCATTTAAATGAAGATGCTCACAACTGTTGTGTTTCAACTACGTTTTTGATTATACTCTATAAGAGGTGCTGCTGGGAAATTTCCTTCCTCGTGTTTAAAATGTCTTGCGTAATAATGCGTTGCAGCTATCACATTCGCTTATTGTCGCAGAGTGCCGACAGGCTTGAATCAATGTTTGAAGGGAAAAAAAAATAATAATAATAATATTTACAAATATTTGGTAATAATCGAATCTTAAAATTGTATTTGATATACTTAATGATAATTTATTTTTAAAAAATGAACTATAATTTTCGGGTGTGTACAGCAATAACAGTTTGCTGATGGTGAGAAATCATAGGTTACCTAATTGTGGTACATTTTTTTTTTGTTGTAAAATAATGGAAAATTGATTTCACTGAACGGGTTTCGAATTACTGAGTTGTTAGGTTTAATACGATAACACGGGAAACGAAATAGTTGACAAATCAATAAATGGTTGAAATTAAAATAGGTCACGTAATAACATGGCTATTTTCCTCAGAAACCCAATAAATTGCAATGTACAATGTAAAAGAGATCTCATTGTGCAATATAATATGATACCACTTTAAGAAATATCTGGTGTGATGCGTGCACCACACAACTTTCACATACCAACCTGAAGAGTGTTGGATTAAAGCTTTTTCCACGTTTATTTATTTCTTTTTGATTGTTATACCATTGATGAGTCACCTGTGATGTAGGTAGTTTTAGCATAGCAACCTAAAATACTAAAGGGAGTAAAAAATCCGTGGCTATGCCGTCCCTCGACCGAGCCTGTACGACATTAGGTACTCGTTCAAGATCCCTACCCTAATTATACCCGGATATACAAAATTTAGGACTCCCAACGTTGCATCATCCGATTAGCCTGATTATAAAGATGATAAAGGGACGTTAAACAAACAAAAGCATTAAGCATGCAAACTTTATGAAATTAAGTTATTTACAATTAAAATTTGAGTATTTACATCAGAATACTTCAACGATATATTTTTACCTCTTTTTTAATAATGTTTTGTACTTGAAAATCCGTTGACGACCATAAACGTTCTGCTATATCATATCTGCATTGTTTTATTGTTTTTTTATAAATACTTACTTAAAATCCTACTCCATAATTTAACATTCCCCGCTGTTGGTTGAGTTTACGCTATTTTTTTAAATTTATTTTTGAACCTATATATTACTGTCCTAAAAATTTTACAATAGTATTTGTTTAACTTCACCTTATGCCACGAGGTCTAATCGGACGATGCTACTCTGGGAGTCCTAAATTTTGCCTATCCAGGTATAATTAGGATAGGGATCTTTAGCGAGTACCTGACATCGCACAGGCATTTTACGTCCTATCCGAGAAACGGCATCGACAAATCCCTAGCTTGCCGGGACTCGAGCTCGGGACACGAGCAGGCTCGAGATCTTCATTTTACGTCCTATCCGAGGGGCGGCATAGCTAAGGATTTCTTACTCCCATTAAGAAATCCTAGGGCCATCTCGGGACGCAAACCCTCGACCTTTAGTATTGTAAGTTTCTATGCTAACCACCCCAGCTGACCCCTAGAAAATACTAATTTAAGGATATAAAAAATTTGACTTTGAGAAGCTAAGTTCGTTAATACAAAAATTTGGCCAAGATAATTATATGTAAAATATGCCGACACCATCAATCGCTCCCTATACATACACACACACACACACACACACATATATATATGTATATATATAAAATTTTTATTTGTGTCCTTCGTTTATAACAACTTTTGTCCTATTTTTCTAGAAAAACAAAAGTCACTTCAAACTAATAAAATCTTAAATTATACAAACGTTTATGTAAACAGTATAAACCGAACATATCCGAAAGTATAAACAGGTAAGTTGAAGGATGTTTTTAGTGTGGGATTGATGAGAGAAGAAAGCATAGGGGAGAGCGGGGTTGGTTGGCATAGGGGGTAGGTTGGCCATTGGCTTATAGTTTCCGTCACACCTATTGTGAAGGCCCCACCATTGTACCATGTATCCCGCTCGACCTCGGGTGTCTTGTCCTGAGTTTTCAATCCGATGCTAACAGTGTAAAGAAGAGTGTGCTTCATTGATTGAATTTACAACATGTAAGTAAATTTTTATATTATCAGTAAATTTGGTTTAAAGGCATGGCAAAACATTTGACTCCGATTCTGTTCACATAGCCACAAACTCCTTTGAAAAACCTAACCTTTCGACTAACCAATTTCATGTTTGATTTTTCTCCCCTGTCCTGGCAGCCATCTTTCATATGATCTCTCCTGTGGGGTTAGTTGGCTCTCTTAAACTGGGTTTTGTTTGCGCAGTAGCAATTCACAAAAGCAAGGTAAACATAAACAAAGGTGAAACTGCCAATTGTCATTAGTTCCAGCAAGAAGGATGAGAGGAATTTTTCTTATGCAGAAAGTGACGACAGTCTAAACTTCTATCTTCTTTTATTGTCATTCTATTTTCCCTTAAAAGCTGTTAAAAACCAATTCATAATTATTATACAATTATAGTGCAGGTTTTAATAACAATTATATCATTCAGGCAGTGCTTGAATGAGATGGCTAAACAACCCCACCTTTTAGGCCAACCTGCCCCACATAGGGGGTTAATTGGCATACTCTGGATTGTCGAATTCCTCAATTTTCTATGATCTTAGTATTAAATTTTTTGTGGTGAAAAAAATACTTGAAATACTGTAATACTTGGCGTATCAGCCCTACTGGGATTATATTAACAGGAACGACTCAACAATAAAAAAAGTGAAAACTGTTGCCAACCAACCCCGCTCTCCCCTACGTATTATAATATACTCCTCTATATATATAATTCTACTCCTAATAAAATAAACTCCTCGTTAATATGGAAAACACTTAATGCGCTTTCCGTATATTTATTTATAACTTATCAGATAATAGCAGATGTAGGTAGACCGTCAAACTAAGAGAGGAAAAGAAAAGAATCCTATAAGGAAAAGATCGCTTGGATTTTATGCTCAAATCATCCGCTTCCTCTTGAATATTTTATTTAAACGAGTAGAATGTTTCAGACAGAATCTATTTCAGGAAATTCCAAGCGTTTAAGTGAACGATAACAGGAAATAATATCAGGAGCTACTTCGCGTAGAAGAATTTTCTGATCTTGCATTTCTCGAAGCCGCCTTCACCAAGCGCGTCTTGGAATGTGATAATCCCCAATTAGAAGACTATTGCAAAAACACTGAGTTCTTATACTGATTCTTTGCTGAATTTGAATAAATATTTCTCTGATTTCTCTGGGATAAATATTTTATATTCCAATGACTCTGATATTGTATTTTACTAATCTATATTATACAGATTATTATACAGACAATTGGGAGGTTGTCCAATGGGTGGGGTATTGTCTGTTGCAATTTCAGGCATTGTAATGAACGAGGTAATAGATGAGGCTATAAAAAGTACAGGGATAAGACCAAGGATTGTGGATAAGAAGGATCCAGCTCGTTTCTTAGAAGCCCTCAATAACTTTCATGCTAAACTTAAATTTACAGTGGAATTAGAAAGAGAAGGAATGATAAGATTTTTGGACATGAACGTAATCAGGACGGGAAAGCAAATTCTTACACAGTGGACGAAAAAAGAAACCACAAGTAACAGGGTTTTAAATTTTCTATCTCATCATCCACGTCATATCAAGATAAATCTGCTAAACAATACCATGTCCAGGGCAATGAGATTGACGGATGCACAATATATGCAAAAGATAAAAACTAAAATCTTTGATCTATTTCTGGAAAATTTTTATCCAAAATCATTAATTAAGAAATATTGGGCAATTAACCACAATAGAATTTTCGGAAATACTCAATTAAATAATGATGTGGTTCAAGATAAAAAACCAGTAATAAAGGAATTCCATAAATGCACATATGTAAAGGGGCTGTCGGAGACAATTAGTAGGTCATTCAAAGATTATGATGTAGATGACATTAGCCTGGCTTTCAAACCAACAAACAAAATTCAAAACTTGTACACCAATCTGAAAGATGAAATAGATACAAATCTACAGTAAGGTCTGGTTTACAAGATTGTTTGAGGTGCCCGGCTACTTATATTGGTGAAACTATTTAAGCATAGCAATATTTAAAGGATAGGCTTTATCAGCATAAAAATGATTGTAAAAAAAGTGAAGAGAACAGGAAAAAGTCAGCACTAGTTCAGCACCACCATATAAGCAAACATGAATTTTACTTTGAGGGGGCCCACATTTTACATAAAGAAAGTAATAACAAAAAGAGGAAGTTATTAGAAGCAATGTATATTGCAGAAAATATTGATAAGTCTGTCAATTTTAAAACAGACACTAAAGGTCTCAATATGCAATATGGGGAAATATTAAGAAAAATTAAACTTATGTTTATACGGATTGCATGGGTCATTAATTTTAATTTGGAAGTATACAGCTGATGTACATGATATATTTTTGGGTTTTCTAAATAATAGGCCTTTGCTAGAGGGTGTACTATAATGAATTGGACTCTGCTCACCCTGAGTGTTTTGGGTGTCTTGGGGTTAGGGAACATTGGTTGAGAGTTGTATCTGCCCTGTGTGACTTCAAATAATTTGTCTGCCTGTATATATTTGATACTGCCTTTTGCTGGTCTGTATATAATAAATACAGATGACTAAATGACTGTATTCACAAATATTTTGATTCATTAATTGTATTGTTAAATGTTTTTAGAACTGAAGATGGCTCAAAAGAGCCGAAACGTCTTATAAATAAAAAACTGTATTGTTGAGACTAATTTGGTCCCCTTCTTGATAACCTGTTGAACAATATAGTCTCAAGGACTTAATGTCTTATAAGTATTATAAGTGTTGAAATTCTGTTTGTTTGTTTGTTTATTTGTTCTTTGTAGAAATCCATACCGTTTGTCCTAAATTCTCCAAATTTCGCTCAGTGGTTCTTTGATACCAGGTGCAAACACCTGTTCATATTAAAATTGCATAACTTCAGCTGATATTCTTTATTGTTATAATAATCGTTTTGATCTCGCTTTACATTGGTTTTTACAAAATCGACCGTTTGAGTCGATATAAGTCTCAGTATAGATTTTATAGATTTAAAAAATGAAATTCTACGGGTGAAACTGGGATATACAGCTAATGTTTTATAAAAAAAAATACATATTTATACTTGATAAAACCAATATGGAAATGTTTAGGCAAGTTAGGTTTTAATAATAAAAACCTTTCGCTTCCCTGATGAAGAAAGTATGGCCGGTGGGCAATGCTCTTAGTTTTGTTGGTTAATGTATTAAAAAGTTTTATATAATAAAAGAATAAGATGAAAGATATTTAACATAAAGTTTACATTTGAAATTTAGAAAATATTAACATAATTAATAAGATGAATGAAAGGAAATAAAGAAAAGTCTCTGATATTTAAAGCTTAAACAATAATTTATTAAATACAAATAATTTAATAAATAAGAATGAAACTTAAATGATTGAATCAAAATGAAATACAACTTATAAACTATTATAGACAAAAATATGCTTTAATCGAATTGTCATTGATGAACTATAGGATGAAACAATAAACAAACGGTTTATAACTATAATACATTGATAGATATAATAACTGAATTCAGCAATTAGATTTAATGTTAAAAGGTAAAGTTCAATGTTTGGAGAATGTTATTTAAATTGGAAGATTAAACACAATGTAATGTATGTATTGTAATTGGAATTATTTTACTTTAAATGTCCATCCCGCTGGGAACTTATCTTCCTCTTTGCTCAATCTTCTAAAATAATGTCTGCAAAAGTGCGCAATACACAACTTGACACCCTGGGTGTGCGAGAATGTCATAAGATAGTTTTAGGCGTGAGGAGTAATGCGTACTCGGCTGGCGAGAATCAACAGCTGACTGACTTCACAGATATACGGAACAGCTAAAAAGATCTTACACCGACTTCAAACCTTTCAATCAAAAATGTTAAGACTCATAGTTAAAGCACCATGGTACGTGACTAACAAAACACTACATACTGACTTACAAATAGAAACAGTAGACTAACATATAAAGACACTTTATAAAGGTTTACAAACTCACTTACAAAGCCACTTCAACCGATTATTAGGGTCATGGCAACAAGTCACGGCAGGTCTCGATTGACTTCAACCGTGAAGTCTTTGCACCTTGCGGATTCTTTCGGTGGATCATTCTAGGACATTTTAGATGAAAAAAATGAAAAAATTAAAATAGTAAAGGTGCCCGTTTTTTTTTTTTTCATTTCAACAAATTTCGCAGTTTTTAACAAAATGTGTAAAAATTTAATTTTAATATTTATTCTTCGTGTATCTTTTTTCATGTAGTTGACGGAAATGGTTTACTTAGGAATTAAATATGATATGGTATATATATTGGACGTATTTAAAAGCCCTGAAAAGGTCTAATAGGCAATTTGAAAAATATAGGTATATATTGAAAAAAAAAAAAAAAAACATTAGATAGAAAAATAAATGATAAAGATTACGATACGATATATATAAATATCAAATTTTTATACATTTTACTTAAAAAATGCGAAAAAATGCGGGGGATCATTCTAGTACATTTTTAGATTAAAAAAATGTAAAAATTAAAATCCTAAAGGTGGCCGTTTTATTTTATTTCAACGAATTTCGCATTTTTTAAAGTGAAAAGTATAAAAATTTGATATACGTATCGTAATCTTAATGAAATTTCTACGATGCTTTTCGGCCAAAGTTTCGACCTTGAATTTACAATATTCTAGCGATGCTGCGGATGATCAGTGCTAAAATAAGGGGCTAAAAATCGGTGTCACACTCAGTCATTGACCCGGCGAGGAGCACTGTTTCAATGATGAAACACGAATTCGAAATTTTAGCTTCGCAAACTGTTTGGAATAAATCTTACTTTCAGAAATAATCCACTCAACATACCAGATAGTGCTAGATGCGGTTAGCCTCTGGGTTCTACGACCTTGGGTATCGGGTATTAGATGAGCCTGGGTTATGGTATCTCTTGGGTATTAGCATAACTAGCTGGCGATACCCTAAATGCAGGAGATCTCCGCTTGTCCGTAAGTGGGTCGAACAAACCACACCTCGCTCGCTCTTTCCTTCGTGAGCATTTTATGTTTAAGTCCCAGATTGAGCCGGCATTAAATGTTCATACTTCCGTAAACCAAATTTACACAATCATAAAGACATATAAAACAGAAACCTATCACTTGAAGAACAAGAACAAAGGCGAGATCGTTTACTATTTTCTGTTACAGAGCGATTTCTTAAAATATATATTTTTTTTATTTACTTAAAATTTGTCCACAAATCATATTATATTAAAAATTAAAAATCATTTAAGCCAAGTAGGTGTTGAGAATTGGGGATTTAATTCAATGATTTTTAAATAAATTAAAGACAGTCAACTTTACAGCATTTTCCTACTCGGCCCCACTGTGCGCCGCAATTTTTCACATAAAGACTATAGCTACCCAACAGGTAAAAAACAAAACAAATTAAATCAAAGGAATTTATTCTCTGATAATTCTCGGTTGTAGATCAATCGCTGTCATCTTAAGCCAAAATAAGCATATTTCTATAATCTTGTTTAAAATTATTTATTTTGTTTGAAAGATTTTCGTTTATATAATGGTTTTTGTTGGACGTTTACTTTGGTTCAGAGTAGTTCAAAGAAGTAAAACATCGATCAATAAACTGTGCCGCTACAAGCTCAAATAATTTTTATTAAAAAAAAAAAATAGCAATCTTACAACAAAAAAAGTTATAAATTTAGGTTTAACCAAATTTTTGATTTGGGAGAAACTAATCGTTTTTTATTTTTTGACTATTAAAGAATAAAAATCAATAAAAATTAACTCCAGGAATGAACATCGGATTTTGGGTTTTTTCCCTCGCTTGCCCTTTTGTGCGGCGCCCCATCTCAAATTTCGAGGCAAACTTTTTGTCAAAAATAGTTTTTATTCATTTCAAATTTAGTTAAGCATTGATATAATTGTAGGAAGAGAATCAAGAAAAATCTATTTGCTCATCTTTAAAAAGATTTAAATACAGAAGATAAGAGGCTATAAAGTAATTTTGTTGTCTATATATTCTTATATATAAACAAATAAAAACCATTATTTTCCTAATGTTTATTGCAAAAGTTATAATATTATAATTTGTCTGATTTTTTTATTTTTTGGTGAGTATCAATAATTATATTATCTTCATGCTGAGTTGATATCAACAATCAATTTATTTTAGGCTTCAGTTTGGTTAGGTATGGTTGTAAAGTGACTGGAGGATTCATCGAAAGAGGTGGAGTGAACAAAATGATTGAAGAATATAATTCCCTGTTAGAGACATTTTTCAACATTTCTGGGATGTGCTTTCGTCTAGATTGTAATGTCCCTACAGTTGTCAGATTGTATTATTTATACAATTCCTCAGCCAGAGATAATAAATTAATATAAATTTATTAACTAACAAGAGGAGGCTACGGACGTGGGGTCACCGATTACAATGAAAATTTTTTTCGAGTTTCTATATCCAAAAGTATTAGATACGTGTCCGAGGGTTCTTGCCAATGGGCCTTCTGAGCCGAGAAAAAAAATTTCTTAGGTACGAAAATAGCCAAAAATTGCATCAACAAAGTTGCCGCTGCTCAAAGCTCCTTCAACCAATTTCAATGAAATTTTCAGGCATGTCAGAGTATTGATAAATATTAGACAAGTGTATAGGGGATTGGCGAAATTAGCCTCTGGAAGCCCAGAATAAATCATTCAATATTGTGGTATATTCGTGCTCTGGGTAACGTTAAAAATCAATTGCAATACTTTGTAAATTGAATAAATTACGTTTTTCAGCTTTTTACGTCAAAAACTAAATATTTGTATTTAGATATTATTCAATATTTAACAGGAAATTTTTTTCATGAAAAAGCATTTTTTGTTTAGACTGAAGAAAAATTTTCAACCAAAAAAAAAAAAAAATGTGGCTGTGTATGAATGTGTTACTTTATTAAAATCTACAAAAACCTCAGTGGTCTTTTCTCCTTGAAATGATAGGGTCTGGTTAAAGAAACTCCGATATTCACATGTTATTTGATCCGTATTAATTACAAACTTTGCATCGTATATTTCAATTGCCTTAGAAGTTCGCCTCTGAAAACACTTTGCCTCATTTAAAATAATATCCATTTTTAAAGCATGCCTCGACTTAATAAATCGAATTATTCGTATTTCAAATAGTAATTTTTTTTTTTTTTTTTGGTTGAAAATTTTTCTTCAGTCTAAGCAAAAAATGCTTTTTCGTGAAAAAAATTTCCTGTTAAATATTTAATAATATCTAAATACAAATATTTAGTTTTTGACGTAAAAAGCTGAAAAATTTTCAAACAAAAAAAAAAAATTACTATTTGAAATACGAATAATTCGATTTATTAAGTCGAGACAGGCTTTAAAAATGGAAATTATTTTAAATGAGGCAAAGTGTTTTCAGAGGCGAACTTCTAAGGCAATTGAAATTTTTGATTGATTGATTTTTAACGTTAACCAGAGCACGAATATACCACAATATTGAATGATTTATTCTGGGCTTCCAGAGGGTAATTTCGCAAATCCCCTATACACATGTCTAATATTTTTCAATACTCTGACATGCCTGAAAATTTCATTAAAATTGGTTGAAGGAGCTTTGAGCAGCGGCAACTTTGTTGATGCAATTTTTGGCTATTTTCGTTCCTAAGAAATTTTTTTTCTCGGCTCAGAAGGCCCATTGGCAAGAACCCTCGGACACGTATCTAATATTTTTGGATATAGAAACTCGAAAAAAAGTTTCATTGTAATCGGTGACCCCACGTCCGTAGCCTCCCCTTGTAAGACATACAAAAAATATATGTATATTCCTTTTTTCCCCAGTTTCATAATTTGTAGTATTTTTTTCTGAATAATACATTTTTTTTTTAATTTTTAAAGACCATATTTGGAGAAATTTCGGCGTTTAAAAATCTTGAGGGCTCCAGGAAACTCCTCCCCCCGTAAGGAATAATTAAAGGATTAAATAAAAATTAAAGGTTTAAATTACGTTATATAAGCTGATTTTCGATGCATAATACAGCATTTCTATTCTAAATTCAATTTTTTTTTTTTTTCTCCTAAAGGTAGCACGATTTTGAAATCCTTTCATTTCTCCATTTACAAATTTTATTGCCTCTTAATTCTAAGTGCAGTCACATTGAATGAGTTCCTTTATCAGAAGAAATATAAATAATTTGAATAATTGACAGGTTATATGATATTTTTAAAAAGTAATCACGACTTGATTTAAGAAGTTTTTTTTTTTTAAAGTTTTTTTCTCATTTATGCACGATAAATAATTCATGTTTCTTAGTTTGGAAGTGTTCACAGCGCCAGAAATACTCGCATCTAAATTCAGAGAACTCGTAATTTCCTCTACTGAGTTAATTACTATTCACTTACACACGGTTGAATTCTCAAATGAATTTTACAATTTCTACAATCTTATCTGTTAATCCAATTAGATTCAAGTTTGAGCCGCGTGAGTACTGCGGTTGCTAACAACGGGTTATCGATTACTAACCAGTTATTTCAGTGCTAATGTATATTATTTCGCATGATTAATTTTAATCAACCAGTTCGTTTGGAAAAAGACAACCACGGTAGAAAATAACCAAAATTTTATTACATCATATGTAAAAGGATGGTTTAGGATAAGTTGAGATCATTATTGCTATATCTCAACTCTACTACTAGAATGCTTTTAAAAGTAATTAAAAAGTATTTAAAAATATCGACTCTCAAATAAAAGGTGGGGCACAATAAAACAAAAAAGTTTTTTTTACCCATAGCACCCCACTTTATTAATTCTTTATTTTTTCCATGTTACCTTAGGATCTAATCTATGTAAGAAATGCGTAAAACATTATTTTAAGTATCAATTCAACTGAAAAACAAACACCACCATAATTAACAAAAAAACTTTAACACGTTAGCTGCGAAGCAAATAAACTGGGATTTTCGTTAACTGCGACAAGGGGTCGAATGACCCCATGCTACCACACCGCTAAACTGCATCAAGGGGCTGATTGACCCCTTTTCCCTAAGACATTAAAATTAACTCTCTGTAAACATTGATGAATGTTTTAAAGTAAAATCCATTTTTTTTTACAAATACCTGACGTACAAGAATTCGTAACAGAAGCAGGGTTGAATTCTGTTGCTTCTGAATATATTTTTTTATTACTTATTTTTTCCACAACATCTGTGTTATACTAACTGTAATTTTTACTTTCACTTACCTATATATGAAATATATAGTAAGTGGAAGTATTGCGATCGTGAAAATTTTCGACTTCCGGTTTTCAACGGAAATACACGTTTTGGGACCCCCTGAGTCGAAATAACCAAGACTAGCTCAAAAACTATAAACCGTGGGAACCTGAAATTGGGTATTTAGTGTAGGTATGTGCCCGCGATGTGACAGCGAAAATTTCATCAAAATTGCTCAAAGGGAGGGGGTACTTTATTTAATAACTTTTTACGTTTTTTTCGATTTTCTCAAAAACGGCTCTAACGATTTTGATCAAACTTGGTATTTGATGTATATATATGCCCGAGATATGACTGTAAAAATTTCATCAAAATTGATTAACCGGAGGGGGGACTTTACTTAATAAATTTTGTATCATTTTCACGTGTTTTTTTTATTTACTCAAAAACGGTTTTAACGATTTTGATCAAACTTGGTATTTGATGTATTTATATGCCCGAGATATGACTGTAAAAATTTCATCAAAATTGATCTAAGGGAGGGGGGACTTTACTTAATAAATTTTGTATCATTTTCACGGTTTTTTTTTATTTACTCAAAAACGGCTTTAACGATTAACAAAAATAAGATATGAATGTAGAAAAATGTGTGACTTTGGGAAATGATAATTAGCAAAACACGTCAATTTCTAATCTAAGTAAGTTGGTAAGTGAAAGTTGTGTGTTGCGCGCACGCACCAGATTTTTTTCTTTCCTTTTACGTTCAATCATAAAATATTTGCTATATGGTTTTAATTTACTTAATTGTCAGCATATATAATTCATGAAAGGAAGAATTCAGATATCAAAAATAAGACCGAACGTATGTTTTTATTATAAATAAATGAACATAGGTGTAACTTTTGTGTATTTAAAAAAATAAACCTAAATATTACAAATTAAATTATTAAAAAAAAATAACACTTGAAAACTACATTTTATAATGTTTATCATTGAAGCACTGCAAGCAAAGAGACGGTTGTCAGTTGTCGTCATAGTATGTCCGGACCTTCTGCAGTCTTTTTTGGGCTTTTGCACTGCTCATAGCTGTTTCTTAGCATAACAGCCCGAACATTTCTTCCTTATATGAATCATAACTATCTTCAAAACTTGAACTAGTTCCTTCATCTTCGCTTGAAGTTGAATTCCGCTGTGAAAGGGCTAAATCGGCAAGTTTCTTACCACGTGAATACATATCGAAATTATTTACTAAATCGAGAAAAATAAACGAGAGAGATTTCTTCTGTGGGTCCACCACATAAATAAATCCGATTTGATCCTGAGTAAGCTCGGTCAACACGATGATTTGTGAATATTCAAACATGGAGTACGGAACAGATGTTAGTTCCAAGACAACAACGCAGGTGTTACGGAACTCATCACGTCCGAATTCCCTAATTGTAGGAACCGGCCCCATGGAATTGTGACAATAATTGTATCGGAGGTAAGCATTGTAATTGCGCAATGCGCAGCTGTCCAAAATAATTATGGGAAGTTCATATTATGGGCATGTGTTTTGGGTTAGGACCAGGTAGTTCGTAGGGTGTAGGTAGAATGTATAATTTTGGGGGTATTAATCCTAGCCAGCAAAACAAAAAGGATGAATCGTTATGGGTAAAAGAATAATGAATTTTTTTTTTCCAAATTCTTCTCGAATATTAAGAAAGAACGAATATTAAACATCTATATTTTAAACTACGATATTACTTCCCTCGCGCGGGTCTCATTACCGCGTATGGAGAGCGTACCACGGGTGGCGGATGTGGGGATGGTCGGTGAAAATTCCTAGGAAGTTCCTCCCGGCTAAGTTCGTAGGACTCGCTGATCAACAATGAGAGCGGCCCCCCAGGCTTGCAGGAGGGTGTGACGTAGGTTTGAACGCCCTACTCATATATTTTTTAGTTTACCCAAACACCACAGTCATGGATTCTCTTAAGGTAAAACGCTCATTATCATGAGGGAAACTAGTCCCCCGTTCGGGTCTCCGAGTGGGGACTGCTTTAGGAGAATCACGGCGAAAGTTGAAATTAAGAGATTTAGTATTAGGGACGTGAAACGTAAGAAGTTTAAATACAGCGGGTGGGTTAAAATCGGTCTTGAATGAGTTTGAGAGGTACGGTATAGATATCGTGGCGCTGCTAGACGTACGCTGGCCGGGGGAGGGCTCTTTAAGAGAAGGTAAGTACACTATTTGGTACGGCGGGGGCGAAAATTATTGTTTAGGCACTGGGTTTCTGATTAGGAATAGGTTGATATCCGCTTTGAGGGACGTTCAATTTTTCGGGGATAGGATATCGGTAGCTGTATTTAAGGGGCGGTGTTTTAAAATCTCGTTAATAAACATACATTCTCCGACCAAAGACAGCGATGACGAAGTTAAGTCAGAATTGTACGATAAACTAGAGTGGGTTTTCGATAAACTACCGCGAAACTACATGAAGATAGTTTTAGGAGACGCTAACGTAAAGGTGGGCAGGGAAGAAATATATTATCCTACAATTGGTAAAGAAAGTTTACACGAAATTAGTAATGATAACGGAATCCGATTGATTAACTTTGACTATAGGTGATGACTGACTATAGATTGTTTTGTAATTTTATTTTGATAGAACCTCTTTTACCAGTTTTCGAATGGTTTTCATAAATCTTAAAAAAATAATGCCAAACTTTTAGTAAAATTTAGTTAAAAACAATAGTAAAAAATGTTTCATATTAACAGAGAATGAGAGTTTGAACTAGAAAAGCTGATGCTTCCTTGCCAAAACAAGCTATAGCCATTTCCTGTCCCACTCCCTCGACACAACCCTGTCGAAATCTGAATCTATGTAATGAGGCCGAAAGGATTGCTATCTGGGCTCAACATCTTGCTCTACTTCGGGGGCCAATAAACAAAAACCTTAGTGTCCATGATCTCACGTAAATAATTTTTTAAATTTCAAAAAAATTAAATTCTTATACACAAATCTTCAAATTATTAAATAGAAAGAAGCAATCTGTATGAAAAAATGCACACTCAAGAATGTTGTTTAAAAAAAAAAGTTTTTTTTTTCTAACTTCCCCTACTAAGACGACTGAGTTATTGAAATTTAAAAATAGCTGATAACTGTGAATTTTGTTATTTAAATAGATGTATAATTATTAAAATTTGTCTGAGTATATTAAATTTGAATAACACGTCGCCATAATATATAATTGTTCATTATTGACTGAACCTCCAGAACCCTATTATAACATACTAGCATTCCCCATCGCGGCTTCGCCCGCGATCCTTTAAAATCAATTCTGTGACCATTATCTTGGTATTGATCTAATATAATATGTTAACTGATGTTAAGGAGATTTAGTAGAATTTGAGCTTCCGGTAGGTGGAATGTTGGAGGGGGAAGCTGCCGGCTCGGTAGAAGAGACGGAGACGCGCAATGGAGAGAGTTCACTAAAACCGCCGAAACAAAAAATGACTTACTCGTCGTGAACGCTTCATTTTTCGGCTGTAAAACATGGTTTTCGACGCCCAATAAGGCCTTTCGAGTTAAACCCGTCGTATCAAATTCTTTAAAATGAGTCCTAATTAGATATATTTTCTCGAAGTTCGAAAATAGACGTCCGTTAGAGTTAAACGGCAATTTCGCCATTTACATTTTAGATATTCTTAGGGGTTACATTTTTGACATTCCTTTCTTAGTGGTTACCTACATCGCTTTTAAAATCTAAATTCCGAAGTTTCTAATCATAAGTAGTTTTTGCTCTGCGTTGATTCTGTCAGTCAGGACAAAGCCTCTTACACATATGGAGAAGTATATATATATATATATATATATATATATATATATATATATATATATGTAGTAGTATATATATATGGAGAAGTATATATATATGGAGAAGAGATCGAAATAAACACGCACCTTCCCCAATCATGGGAATCACAGTGTGCATAATTTGATTACCACTAATATTTAAATGATCAGCAGCCATATTTTATGTGAATGTCTATTTTAATACTATTTTAACGTTAAATCGATATTTAAATAAAAAACATATGGTTTAAAATCTGAACAATAAATTTCCGTTAGAGTTAAACGACAATTTCGCCATTTAAGCCCCTTAGGGGTTACATTTTTGAAATTCCTTTCTTAGTGGTTACCTACATCGCGTTTAAAATCTAAATTCCGAACTTCAAGTCTCTATCATTAGTAGTTTCTGCTCTGCGTTGATTCTGTCAGTCAGGACAAAGCCTCTTATATATAGAGAGATATATTCAAACCTATGTTAATTTTAAATCTGTTTTCCCAATTTCGTAAAACAGTGAAAATTCACATCTTCCATTTTTATATGTATATATTTTTTTGTTTTTATTTTTAAAATCTTACTTATATCTGAAAAATGACAGTTTTCTCTACTTTGGTTTAGCATAGAAACAAAAAAGATGATATTTTCTTAATCAGCATTAAATTTTCTAAAAGATGAGATGGGTCTAGTTTATTAAAATCAGTTTATTAAAACAACCACTTTCAGTGGGAATTTTAACGCGCTAAACACAAAACATTTATTAAAACTTAAATTTTTAATAGTTTTTGAACATTCCTCACTCCCCACTGGAGCACCCTAGAAGTTTTCAAATTTCCTAAAAACTGCGGAATTTAGTTAGCTTTTTAGTGGTGTAACTCATGATACAATTGCACTTCACCTTTTGAGTATAAAAGAAGTTTTTCTGATGAAAAACACGCTAAAGATGTCACTGATGGGGCAATGAGGAAGCGCGCTAGAGCCTGCATCCAATGTAATGGATGCCGAACTTTCCATGAGTTAGTGTTAGTTTTACTTTTTTAAGACTAGAAAGAACAATATATGAATTCTAAATAATATAAAAAGGGTAATAATAACCTAAAATTAAAAAAAAAAAACAACTCCTTAGTTTAAATTTTAAAAAATATTTTCTTTAAAATAAATTAAACTTTAAAATTAGTTTTCTTTTCTATAAATATTCCTTCTTTTCTGTAAAAATTTCTAAAAAACAGAATATTTTTAATTTATTTTTTTGGATTTTTTTAAAATCTAAACTAAGGAGATTTTTTAAATTGTTTCTATGCTAAACCAAAGTAGAGAAAACTGTCATTTTCCAGATAAAAGTAAGATTTTAAAAATAAAAACAAAAACAATTCTATCTCCTCAACAGATTGAGATAGGAAACTCATTTCTGCGCTATTCTACCCCGTTTAACAGTATTACCCAATTTTTTTTTTACACTAGGTCTGGGACACCCAATATATATATTGGTTCGTGAAGTTCATTGAGGTATGACTCAAATAATTGTATTCCAAGCTCTTTGTTCATTGTAAGGCATTATGAGAACAATATAGCTTCGAAATGTACAATAGGTTTAATGAACTAGCCAGTGGACTCTGTACACTCTGTAATTTGAAAGAAAGGGAAGATATAATACACTTTTTGGCTATCTGTCCAGTATTGAGAGAGTTCAGAATGAGGTGGTTTAAAAAACATCTCCTAAGCAGAACAGAGGTTATAGAATATTTAAATGGGAAAAACTGGACTGCACTGGTTGGTTACTCTAAACAATCGTGGTATTATAGATATAGCCTGACTAAGGAATATAATGGTTGAAAAGAATAGTAATAGAGGGGAGACGGGTGAATATGCGGATACTCGTATGTGGGTTTAATTGGTAATTAAATCTTAATTGTTATTATTATTATTATTATTATGATTATTATTATATTATTAGTAGTAGTAGTTTATTATTATATTAGTATTGATTATTATTAATTGTTTTTTCTCTATATATCATATGTTGTTTATTTGTTGGTCTCTCTTACTATATTTTTGATATTTACAAATTAATTTAAAAAAAAAAGAGAAATATTTACGTGTAAGAGAGTGTTTTGAGTGAAGGAAAGAGAGTGAGACGGGATATGTATTCGAATTATTGAGGGTTTTTTGGTTGGATGATTATTGTTTATATTTACTACTTGCCTTTTGCTATTTATATTGTTAAGTTATCGTCAGATCATATACTATAAGTACTAATAGATTTATTTGTACCAAAATAATGTTAATTATTTATTGTACCAAAATAACGTTAATTATTTATTGTACCAAAATAATGTTAATTAGTGTTATTATATATATAAAAAAAAAAAAAAAAATTGCTGTATATGAAATAATGATGTTGGGCTCACTCTGATGGTCTTCGACCAAGAGTATATATGCATATCACATTATATAATATGTTGGTTATCTTTTTAATAAATGCATTTCTTATTAAATATAGCTTCGAAATGTCGCCATAATATAGTTCGTTTATTATGACTAAACCTCACTATTATGTTATTGGATAATATATAAAGGAAGAGAAAAACTAGTAGCGATTTATAATAACGATAGAACTTATTACTACTAAGTGTTATTACTAAGTGTTATTACTATTATTACTAAATCGCTCAATAAACTTATTACTAAGTGTTAGAGAACTCAGATAATACCATTAAGTGTTTTCTTTACTCTTTCTCACTTTGAAACGACCTGAACTGAACACTTCCTGACTTTGTGCAAGAAAGTTCACACATACGTGATAGTTCCCAAGGGTTTTCAGAATTGTGGCCATTCAATATTCATGTTCTGGAGAGCTGAATGAGAATTACTTTTCATTATCGTGTGAATGAAGAAATTTTCCGAGCCGCTTCTTTTCTGTAAGAAATTTCATCTTATGCGCATATTAATACGAGCTTTCCATAATCCCGTTTTTTTTTGTTTTTTTATGAGATGTCTTTAATATTATGAGATTTAAATGTAAATCCTATGTAATTCTATTAAAAATTAATAAGCATTATCGGAAGAACGCCATTTAATTCTATCACATTTTTTTATTTTCTTTTTTTCACTAAAGAGTTGATAAATAAAAATATTCTACGTATAAAGGATACCCAGATTTTTAAATATACACTAATTCATACTTAATATGCATATTGATATAATATGTATATACCTTCCAAAGAGGCGACAGATCCCAACACTTCGGTTCAATAAATGATCGACGGTTTAAATATATAAGCAAAAAAAGAGGCTTTTTTTTTCTTTTACAGATACTGATCTTTAGTTAAATTTATATAAAATTATGTTGAACAATATATTAAGGATTGAAAATCGTTTGAGGATTTTTTATGCTTAATCATAAATGAAAAATAAAAATTATTTTCTGATAATTATTATTTATTAATATATATATATATATATATATATATATATATATATATATAATAATTTAAATAATTTAATTAGAAAGATTCGACGGCGACCGGGAGTCGAACCCGGGTCTTCTGCATGACATGCGCGGTATGCTAACCACTGCACCACACAGCTCGCTTGCAAGCGGAGTAAATAACGCTTGATCTTCACTGATATATTATCCTTCACAAACTGATAAGATATATTCAGATTTTTCTCTTAAAAAAAAAAAAAAATATTTAAAATAATTTAAAACAAGGTGGTTACCCACAAAAATAGATTAAATTAATATAAAATAAAAATACTAGTTATACTTTCCCAGTTATAGGTACTTTTCAAAAAGTCAGAAATATAACTTCTTTCATATTTTCCAGCATATATATACATATATCAAGACTATACTAATATATAAAGAATCTTGTTATCGACTTTTAGGAACCGAGAAATTTAATTTCCGAAACGAATTAGAAATTTTGGCTTACAGAAAATATTTAAAAATGAGAAGTTCCATTGTGGAGGGCCTGCGTTTATGCCCTCGATATAACTATAATAAAATAAAAAATAATAGTTATACTCTCCTAGTAATAGGTACTTTTCAAAAAGCCAGAAATGTAACTTCTTTCATATTTTCCAGCATGTACCTATATATTTTTTAATATTGTACTAATATATAAAGAATATTGTTATAGACTTTTAGGTACCGAAAATTTTAATTTCCGAAACGCACTTGAAATTTTGGCTTACAAAAAATGTTTTAAAATAAGAACTGCCATTGCGGAGCTGGAAGAGTTTTCACAATCAGAATTTTATCCATGTGCTCAGGTATAGACTAATAGCTGTATGATAACATTATTCGGAATTGGGGTCCCGAGCCTGTGCAACTTCTACAAATTGATAGGCAATGTTTACGACTTACACTGTAGCATCGACTGATTCGCCTTATTGGTATAATGTGACGTTAATTAAACAAATAAGCAAAATTATCATTAGATAAATCTTTCTTTTTCTTTTTATTCAAACTAAATATACAATTTTGTATGAAGATAAACTACCTACTATTGTAATTCAAAAATTATTTGAACTTATACAAAATTAACGCGAGGAATTAATGGACATACGAATTTAATGGACATACGAAACTTTTAGTCAGAAATATAGTTTAAAATTATATATATATATAGTACCAGTCAGAAGTTTAGCCTCACCCTTAGATTTTGTAAAATAAATAAGTAACAAAATTTTATTTATTGCACAACGTAACAACTATAATTTTATTTTTAATTTATTTATAACTAGCTTTAATATCCCGGTTTCACCCACGAAATGTTGAAAACAATGAGAAAAGCCGTGGGTCCAGAAAAGTTCGTTAGGACTGAAATGAGATTTTTTTTACTCCAACGGTTGATTTCCTAAAAATCTAATGTTAAGCGAGATCAAAACCATATTTAGAACAAAAAAGAATATACCCAGAGATTGGCTGTTGTGCAATTTTAATATGGACAGGTGTTCGCATCTGAAAAACCACTAAGCGAAGAATTTAGGACAAACGGTATGTATTTCTATAAAGAATAAAAAAAAAAAAAACTAACAGAATTTCATCTTTATTTATACAGATCGTATTCAAAACAAGCATATAATTTTTGAAATGTTATCTCTTGAGTAACAATTACTTTTTTTAAACTTGAAGATTGTGAATTAAATACAAGTGAGTCTAAACTTTTGACTGGTACTGTACATATACTATATATACATATACAAAATTGCTGAAAATTTATCTTCCAAGAGTTGAGGGAAAATATTTTTGGCAAAGGTTTTGCAATTTGGGTAATGCTCTCCTGGCTGAATCAATAACCTACATTCCCCGGTTTCTAATGAACAACACGTGCTGTCTTTCGTCACCCGGAATTTTGCATTGAGGTTCGTTTACCTAATATTTGCGGCAAAATAAAAGACGTTAAGATAAATTTTATCGAAAATATCCACTCAAGCGGATAACGTTTTTGGCCAATTTGGTCAATTTAACAGGCTCCTAATTTATCTCCTAAACCCGTTAACCACATTTCGATGGCTAGCCTGTCCAATGTTGTAAGTATACAAAAATACTTAAAAAGTGAAAAGTAACTTATCTTTTTAATAAGTTCATAGTAGTGTAATGTTTTTTAAAAAAGAACTTTATTACAAGCAAATTTATTTTTTATTATAAGCTTTTGTAATTGTTTTTTACTTTCTACCTATACATGAAATATATAGTAAGGGAAAGTATTGCGATCGTCAAAAATTTCGACTTCCGGTTTTCAACGGATATACATGTTTTGAGGTCCCCTGAGTCCCAATAAGACTAGCTCAAAAACTATAAACCGTATGAACCTGAAATTGGGTTTTTGGTATATGTGGTACATTGAGTATATATAGATATTATGTATATGCCCGCGATTTGATAGCAAAAATTTCATCAAAATAGGTCTGTCCTTATTAATATCTGACACCATACAGGCTCGGGACCTCCATTTTTACGTCCTATCCGAGGGACTGCATAGACAAGGATTTTTACTCCCATTAAAAAATATTAGGGCCACCTCGGGACGCGAACCCGCGACCTTTAGTATTGTAAGTTTCTACGCTAACCACTACACCCTTACTATTTTAATTATTTATAAAATTAAGAAAAAAATATCGAAGAAAAAAGTTCAAAATAAAATATTTTTGTTCACAGATTCTTAGATTTTTTTCGCACTGAGTGATCCTCCTACCCACTTTCTTTCTGAACAATGACCAGGAATAATTGAGGTAAGTTGAAAGTAGCGGATCCTGAAATCTGATAAAGGTCCTGGGAATTCAAGTTTAAGGAAGACGGAAAGACTTTTAGAAAATAATGAAAGGAGAGTAATAAAGAAAAAGTAGAAGAAGAGTGGGTTTAGTTAATTAACCTGGCGAGCTCACATTGTCTAAGAGGGGAATAATTAATTATACACGGCGTTATCTCTTACCTCCTCGAGGAAATTCTTCCTAAAACGGATTGTCTTGTTCCAATTAATATAATTTCTGTTCTCTTTACCGTTTTAATTGCCGCTTTTATCGGACATGTTTTATGAGCCGACATATTATATGGGACGTCTTCATAAATAGGCTGGTTCGACTAGGTAAGAGTTTCGACGTAGATTTCACCCTTGATTTAGAAAATCAACTGGCCCCAGACCACTTTATTGTATTTTAACGCTAGAAATTGAGAGGGGGGAATTTCGAGCGAATATAGAGATGACCCCCCATCAAAGGGGGTCATAAACCCCTCCCCCCTCCCAAAAAAATTGGCTATTTACAGTTTTTAGTAGTTAGAGTTAGTATGTTTAACGTCCCTTTATGCTACTATGGTAATCGGATGATGCTAAAGGGGGATTCCTAAATTTTGCAGGACTCAGGACCTCCTATCCGAGGGACGGCATAGCCAAGGACTTTTTACCCCCATTAAAAAATCCTGGGGCCCACTCGGGACGCGAACCCGCGACCTATAGTATTGCAGGTTTCCATCTTAACCACTACACAACAGGAGACCCCCCAAGAAATAAGGGAGTTTTTACTCCCTTAAAAACATCTTAAGCGGTGCACCCGCGAACTTGGGTATACTCACCATATATGATCCCTAAAACTTTTTTATTATGTAGGCAGCGTTCCTTTTCAGAATAAACTGTTTCTCTCCCCTAAAATTGATGTAATGCCTAAATCGAAAAATAATTTTGAAAGTCCAAAACCTGATTGACGTTTTAGAATTTAAAAAAAATAAAATAACTAATCGGCCAAATCCACATGAATTTTTTTTTTAACTTGAAAAAATTTAAATCAGAAAAATTTCACTTAGACCAGCTCTTCTCCAAGGTCTGAACATACATTAAAAAAAAAAAAAAAACTTTTCCATTACTCTTTTGTTGCTAAATAAATCGTTAGGTAGATGTATCTTTTATGAATAGTTATTTTAACTGGAATAATACATAATTATAGGTATTATGATTAGTACTAATTTTCTAAGATAGTGAGGTTCTTTAATAATTTTAGATATATTATTTAAAAAAAAAAACTTTTTTTGCTGGTTGTTGACATGCGTACGTCAATTTCTGCTATACCATAATTATGGGGATGGAAGACATTAATATGGCTAATTATACCATCAAAATATGTTAGAGATAAATTAATTTAACCATATTATTGGACTGGTTATATTTACATATACTGAACAGCGATGTATTTTTCTATGTGATACTAATACTAACTAAAATAAATAGGATTCTCAACTAGATTTTCCCATCGTTTTGAAATTTGGAGGCCAAATTCGTGAGAATAAAAAAGAAAAAAAAATTGAAACACTGGCTATGCTAAAGACCTTGAAGGCATCATTATGAACAAATGTATATCTGGAAAAATATAAATGCTAATAACACGTATTAATTCTGATCGCTACGAACGTTTTACAAGATCTAATGGCTTGTACTTGAGGGGAACATTATATTTAAATAATATTTCGATTTCAAACGAGGTTGAAATAAAATAAAATAAAAGTTATTTAGTGTTATTTCATATCTTGTTCAATATGTTGTAATAAGCGCATAATTTTTAATTCAATGACTGATACGAAGAATTTTTATAATTACTATCATTAGATAACTTCCTAGAAAACAGTTTTACGTTGATAGTACCGTAGTTTTCTAGTAAACATGTTCATGAAATTGGTTCCAAGATTTCTCGCTTTATTTTTTCGATTAACGACATACCTACCAACTCTAAAATTCTGACTGCAACTTACGCTGACGATACCGCAATTTTAATAATACACCATGACCCTAGTCTTGCCTCATTGAATATACAGAACCACTTACTTCAATTACAAAAATGGTACTCACTCTAGAAAATGAAATAAAATCTTGACAAGTCACAACACATAACTTTCACACTCAGACGAGTTACATGTCCACCAGTTTATATCGGCGACAACCAAATTCCACAAACAGAAACTGTACGTTAGCTCGGACTTCTGTTCGGCAGGAGGATGACTTGGGGCCCATATGTCAAAATGAAAAAAAGAACCTTGAACGTACAGTTAAAAATTGTTTACTCTTTTTTTTCCAAATCTTCCAAATTGAATATTAGACAAAAACTGAATGCATACACTTACTTAAACCAATTTGGACAAACGCCTCACAGATTTTCGGCTCAGCTAAGAATACACACAAAAATAAAAAACTTTTCATCACTAATCATGGACGCTCCTAGGTACGTAAGTAACCAAAATCTACATACAGACTTACAACAACCGACTATCAAACACATACGAACGGTTTACTCACGCTTTTTTGTTAAATTGGAAGGACATAAGAACAGATTAATTCACGACATGGCCACGGTTGACTTGCCCGTTCGAAGGCGGCTAAAAAGAAGCTGGATGAGAGACCTCCTCTCCTGAATTAGTGTCAAGCCCGGAAAGAGGTGCTGCTGAGCACTTTCGTTCCTTCATGCCATACATGCCTTACATATTCATATATTGCTGCAGCCATCGAATTCGCTAATTGTTGCAGATGCGAATCAATGTTTAAAAAAAAAATAGAAAAAAAAAATAGTTGTGGGATTACTTTGAATAAGCAATAGAGGATATCTGTGGAACTAACAATACAAGGGGTCTTTTTGAGAAAGATTCTTAATTTCAAGATTTTTAATTGTTTTGTTTTAACGTCACTTTATGCCATTAAGGCTAATCGGAAGATGCTACAGTGGGAGCTCTAAATTTTGCCTATCAAGGTATAATTAGCATAGGGATCTTTAACCCTTTACTACTCACCTGAATCAATGTTACTTAGCTACTCACCTCGGGTCAATATGACCCAGAAAAAAAAAAAAAAAATTAAACAACCTTAGGGTGTAAGATATTAGTTTTAAACAACAGGAGAAGTCTTGAAAATATATATTTATTTATTTATACAATAAATGAAAGTTTTAAAATATGAATATCATGTTGAATTATAGGACTAAAGTGAAGTACTAAAATAGAGGAACCCCTTAACATTACTATTATTAACATAGTTTCTTTTGATTTAAATTCAAAAAATTTTCTACGAACAACCTTTGCAGTTAAAACTGATAAGAAATGAGTGTTTTTTTTACGAATTTAGTACCCGCATCGGACACAAAAAAATGGCCTGCACAAGTACTCACCTCGGGTCAAAATATCGATTTAGATAAAATAAACACCTCCCTTATTTTTCAGACACTGCCAAGATGTAACTGGAGCAAAAACAAATGATATGTCAAAGTTTGGTGATCATTCAATGCCAAAAAGGTGTAAATAGAATGAAATGAAACTTGATACGGGTCAACATGACCCGACGTGAGTAGTTAAGGGTTAACAAGTATTGACATCATACAGACTTGGGAGCTCCATTTTACGTCCTATCCGAGGGACGGCATAGCCAAGGATTTTTTACTCCCTTTAAAAATCCTACGGCCACCGGGTGGGATGTGAACCAGCGACCTTTAGTATTGTAAGTTTCCAGGTTAACCACTACACCACAGGTGACCCCAAGAAGCAAAGTAATTTTTACTCCCTTAAAAACATCTTAAGCACCGCTAACCCGGGAACTTGGGTTAGCGCCTAAAACTTAAACTTGGTGGTGACATGTCAAAAATACGAAAAAAGTAATACATATTAATATCCATGCAACCAAATTCAAAATTTATACTGAAATTTCAAATTTAAGTGCTAATGTAAATGCATAAAACAAGAAATAAAATGCATGAACACTTTAAACAGAGATTGTTAAACACCGAAAGGGTGTGACCGCTTCAAATGAGTGCTTACATCAAACTGGTTTCCATTCTCATGTTTCTCCGATAGAAATCATTACCTCTTTTTCGCATCCTTTCCATGTTTTTTTTTCTCAGGACAAGATATTATTTCCTCATGAAATATTCCAGATATTTAATAAAAAAACGTCTTGACTTACAATAAAAAAGTATAACGCCATGATATGAAACATCCTTGTATGTAGTTTTTATTTTTTGTTTTGTTTTTTTTTTCTTATAAAAAGAATCAATTAGGTATGCCCATTACAGGAGAAAAAAACGGGAAATGGATGAAAGCATAAATTAAAAATTATCTCTCTAAAACTGCATTAGAAATGAGACCGTTGTCAAAAAAGGTTATTTCGACCCTATTACACCTTCAATTAAAATCATAATAGAATCTTAACTAGATTATTTTGCTTTCGTTAATTAATTTCTAATCCTGGCATTATGTTTCCTACTAAATTTCATTTAGTTTTTTTTTTTCGGTTGTTGGATTAGGGCTAATACGCAGTGTGGTTTTCTTATTTGTGTTGCTTGCGGGAACACAGACAGCCTGGAGGGGGTGGCCCAAACCTCACGTTGCTGCAAGCCATGGTCACCATGGTGCAGCGGCAGACTGCCCGTAGCTCCATAACCAATCCCATTGGGGCCAATTTGGCAGTTTCCTTCCCACTGATGACGTCAGCTCTCTCGGGTTCAAGTACGGTCTATATCCAAGGATTATGGCAGCGCAGATTCCGCAGGCCACGAGGCATCTCTTTCCTTGAAGCATTTCCTGACATCTTGGTAAACTACATCACGATTCTCGATAATATACACGGGGAAGGTTTATCACTTCTACGCCTGGTCGTTGTGAGTCGCTTCCAGTAGTCTCACGTGCGTGACTTTCATCGGCGGCCGGTCACCGATTCAAATACTAACCACACTCGACTCACTTCGACCACTCACTTGTTCACTCTGCCATCCTGGCTCGTTAAACTTCATTTAGCAGGAAACATAAACAACTAATTTTCTATTTTTTTTTTTTTTACGAAAGTTGTTTGTTTCCATGGTAAATAAAAGGGAAATTTTCATATCAAATAAAAAGTGAATTTTAAAACTACACGCCAGGGAGTATAATTTTTACTTTCACTTACCTATATATGAAATATATAGTAAGTGGAAGTATTGCGATCGTGAAAAAATTCGACTTCCGGTTTTCAACGGAAATTCACGTTTTGGGGTCCCCTGAGTCGAAATGACTAAGTCCCGCGAAATGGTCTGTGTGTGTGTCTGTGTGTCTGTGTGTCTGTGTGTGTGTGTGTGTGTGAACAGACTAACTCAAAAACTATAAACCGTGCGATCCTGAAATTGGGTATTTAGTGTAGGTATATGGCCGCGATGTGACAGCATAAATTTCATCAAAATTACTTAAAGGGAGGGGGTACTTTACTTAATAACTTTTTAGGTTTTTTTCGATTTTCTCAAAAACGGCTCTAACGATTTTGATTAAACTGTGTATTTCATCTATTTATATGCCCGAGATATGACTGTAAAAATTTCATCAAAATTGATTAACCGGAGGGGGGACTTTACTTAATAAATTTTGTATCATTTTAACGGGGTTTTTTATTTACTCAAAAACGGCTTTAACGATTAACAAAAATAAGATATGGATGTAGAAAAATGAGTAACTTTGGGAAATTATATTTAACAAAACACGTCAATTTCTTATCTAAGTAAGTTGGTAAGTGAAAGTTGTGTGTTGCGCGCACGCACCAGATTTTTTGAAATGAAATCATATTCGCCCTTTGTTCTTTAGTGAGAGAAGTCGTGAAAAACACATGATGCTGAAAATATTTTAAGCAATTTTTTGGGGTGATAAACATACGTATAATACAAATTAATCTTTACAAATTTCGTTTCAAATTGCTATGAACCATAAATAATTCTTTGTGGATTCCTGTTCACCTATTGCCGACGAAACACAGTATAAAACTGACCTATTGATAATGCAATAAACCGTTTTTCTAGCTAGCTAGGGGAAACATAGTTTATAACATAATTTCTCTAAAGAGAAAATTTTAGGGTCTTGTCCTTTAAACATGAAGCAAATAGGTGGTAAATGTTACGAAGTCGAATAGAAAGTAAAGTTGTTCTTAAAATCTTCATAAAATAATTTACTTGCATCACATCCGTTCCTAAGTCAGGTGGAGCGTTAAACATTGTTTTAAATTGTAAAAATATAAAGGTCAATATAAATATGAATATAATATAATATATTAATTTAATCATTATTGTGGGTAACCACCTTGTTTTTAAATTATTTTAAATCATTTATTTTTGAAGAGAGAAGATTTGGCTCCGCCGGTAATCGAATCCGGGTCTTTCGCGTGACATGCGCGGTATGGTAACCACTGCACCACGGAGCTCGCTTCCAAACGGTGCCATATTCCTACTCTTCACTGACGCCTCCCTCACGATCTCGCAAGTTTTGCGAGTATTTACGGGAGGTGGACAATTTTTATCCAATTTTTGGGCATCTCTTGACTTTCGTCAATTTTTCAATTGCTTTATATTAATTTAATCATTATTGTGGGTAACAACCTTGTTTTTAAATTATTTCAAATAATTTATTTTTTAGTAGAAAAGATTTGGCTCCGCCGGGGCCGCTCATGTCACGCGGAAGCCCTGGGTTCGATTCCCGGCGGAGCAAAATCTTTTCTCTTCAAAAATAAATTAGTTGAAATAATATATGATAAAAATAAAGGTCAATAGTAACATGGCTAGAGAATGAGATTTGGTCTTAAAATCAGGTAAAAAAACATGAATTTATAAACTGCCAGTTAGAGAGAAGAAATTTAAAAGCTAGGGGTCAACTGTGATGTTCAACTATGTGTGGTCAACTGTGGTTAGCATAGCAGCCTACAATACAAATGTCGTGGGTTCGTATCCCGCGGAGGCCCTAGGATTTTTTAAAGCTATTAAAAAATCCTTATCTATGCCATCCTCGGATAAGACGCAAAATCGAACTCCCGAGCTTTTACCATGTCAGATACTCGTTAAAGATCCCTGGATAGACAAAATTTAGGACTCATTAGTGTAGCATCGTCCGATTAGCCTTAGTGACATAAAGTGACGTTAGACAAACTAACAATTTAAAACCTAAAAATTGGACAAAATTCATAAAATAAAGTGCCCTCTTTGTTTGATCAATTTTGATATAATTTTTGTTGTCACATATAATCGTATATACATCTAATACGCATCAGGTTTGTACGGTTTATAGTTTTTGAGCTAGTCTGTTCGACAAACACATACACACACCCAGACGGACAGAAAAAAAAATATTGTTCATACACAAACTAGGAGTATTTCTTAATACATTAAAACATCACAACGTTTCGAGGCTCATTGCCTCATCTTCAGGTGTACTGCAACAATATTTTAAATAATATTTACAACTTTTTAAAAAAATTTAATTTACAATAATTATAAAATTTGGAACATAAACATTTATGACTGAAAATCCTATATTACATTATACTCATTATATACATACCAAAATATATGTTATAACTATACAATATATCGATTCCTTAAAATCTCGTCAAAATAATGTCAGATTGCACTTCTTACTTTGGCCAACTCACTGTTACTGGCTTTAGTCTGTTGCTACTTAATCCTATTAATACTTGTACACCTCTTGTCCTAATTATTTCATGATATATACATACACAACCCATTCATGTACACACACACACACACACACACACACACACTCACACACCCACACATACGTACACAATACATGTCTATTTATATGTATATATCATTAAATTTTTTATTTTTTAATTATATCCATGTAATGGCTGCCTATGGTTTTAATATCTGTTTTATAATTGACTGTTCTATTAATGTTTTTGGTGATGTATATGGCCTCTGTAGTTTCCTATTATTTTGGGATTGTTAAAATCAAATTTATGTTTTTTTGTTATGCTATGTTGGGCATGTGCTGTTGTGCCTACATTTTTTATACTTTTGCAATTGCTAATATGTTGCGATATTCTTGTTTTTAGCTTTTTGGAAGTTTCCCCAATGTAAATCCCTTCACAATCTTGACAATCTATCTTATAAATTATATTTTGTTTATCATTAAATTCTATTTTATCCTTCATATTGTTTAAATAGTTACTTAATTTATTATTGTATATTGCCCTAACTTCAAATTATAGTGATCATAATTTTTAAAAGCCTTATTTATTTTTTCTGATAATTTAGGTATATAATTCATTTTATAAAATCTGTAACCTTTATTATTATTTTGTTTGCTCTGAATTTTTCCTTCATCTGTTTTTTCTTTTCTTTTGTCATCTAACGTATTATTTTTTACACACAGTTTTCACTTTAATATAAATTTAGAATAATAAAAGACCAAAAGGAATTTAAAAAAAAGTCTTCCAGTAAAGTATAAACTATCAATATGAACTAGGAGATTTTTGTTTTAAGTTAAAAATAACTTAGCCCAGATCCCGTTTGAACATCTCTAAATCAGCCAAATCCCTTGGACACAAATTATGCTCTTTTTAATTTAAAAACAAAATTATTGCTTTTGATTTGCTAAGTCAGGAATTCTAGAATTACGATAGGTACTGCCTCTTGAAAGTTTATAGAATTATATTCCGGAGCTGGAAAGAAGGATAAAGTTGAATGAAGGAGCGTCGGCGATAGATATCTCCCCGCCTGGAGCTAACATGTGCCAGATAAGGAGGTCTTTAATAAGAATCTTCGGCGACTTGGGGAGGATTCTGGAGTTGACTCCAGGATATCCTTATCTTCCGGATAGGGAGGTCTTTTCCAACAGTTTACCGGGTGGTATATAACATTAAAAATTCAGGAGATCCAACATTTTTTTTTTTTTTTTCGAGAGAGAAATCTACAGCTCTTTCTCAAGAACTCCAGAACTCAGATTCAATTTTAATATATTTTTCATTTTCTAGCAGTGCCCAATACTTTGAGTTTTATCTTTGAATTCATAATAGAATTGCTTAATGGTCGTAATTGGTCTCTTCTAATTACGTATTCAAAAACTGCTTGCAATTATAGCAAACTAATCAGGAATGAGTTCTCCTAGAAGCTTAATTTAATTTTAAAGTTTATTACTTTCACTTAACTATATATGAAATATATAGTAAGTGGAAGTATTGCGATCGTGAAAAAATTCGACTTCCGGTTTTCAACGGAAATAAACGTTTTGGGGTGCCCTGAGTCGAAATAACCAAGTCCCGCGAAATGGTCTGTGTGTGTGTCTGTGTATGTGTGTGTGTGTGTGAACAGATTAAAAAACTAAAAACCGTGCGAACCTGAAATTGGGTATTTAGTGTATGTATATGCCCGCAGCATGTGACAGCAAAAATTTCATCAAAATTTCTCAAAGGGAGGGAGTACTTTATTTAATAACTTTTTACGTTTTTTTCGATTTTCTCAAAAACGGCTCTAACGATTTTGATTAAACTGAGTATTTGATCTATTTATATTTCAGAGATATGACTATAAAAATTTCATCAAAATTGATCAACCGGAGGGGGGACTTTACTAAATAAATTTTGTGTCATTTTCACATGTTTTTTAATTTTTAATTAATTTCCTACCTATTAATAGCACGAATGTAATTTAGACGAATGTGATTTAGAATACTAATATCTTTCTTTTAATCACTCAAATTGTGTTTAATTTTAGTGTTTGTTGTTTCTTTATTGTTTTTGTAACTGAATTCCGGCAGACGGTTCCCTCCCCTTAATTGTTTATTGTATCGAAATATACTTTGTGTATTTTGTCAAATAAATAGTATTGTAATTTATTACTTTCACTTACCTATATATTTTTATTTTTTGTTCGGTACCCCTACCAGGCCATGTGTGGCACACGGGGGTTACTCTAGAGGTGTGACCAACCTATTCTAACTATGGTAGGTAGGTCGAGAATTATTCCGTGGGGCCTCCACGAAATAAAAGTCAACCATCCCAGGGCGGATTCGAACCGCCTCTGTTCGGCTCATGCGTGCTAAAGCGGGTCGCGCTCAAACAGGCCCTCACTTACATATATAGGAAATATATAGTAAGGGAAAGTATTGCGATCGTGAAAAATTTAGACTTCCGGTTTTAATCGAGAATATACGTTTGGGGCCCCTTGAGTCCAAACAACCAAGTCCCTCGAAATGGTGTGTGTCTGTGTGTGAACAGACTAGCTCAAAAGCTATAAACTGTGCGAACCTGAAATTGGGTATTTGATGTAGATTTGTGTCCGCGATATGACAGCCAACATTTCATCAAAATTGGTCAAACGGAGGGGGCACTTTATTTCATAACTTCTTCCCAACTTTTAACTTTTTTTTCGATTATCTCAAAAACGGCTTTAATGTTTTTGATCAAATTCGTCAGGTTTAATGAAAAATAGGTGTTCTTTAATATGAGGTAAACTTTATCATTATTAAAATGTTCTGAGAGGGCTTAAATGTGGAAGAGGCCTTTTTTGTTTACCTATAAAGTACCTTTGTTTTTGTTTACATGGAGAAATTGACTGTCTCTAATTACGCCTAAAAATAAGAAATGGCTAAATATGAAATATGAAAAAAATCAAGTAAACATATAGAGGAGAAAAAAAGAAAAATATTCCGTCATCGGATAAAACACGTTGAGCCCACGTCTGCGGGGTACGGCTTTAACGACAGACCATTTTTCACAATAAATATAAAGTCGTTCTGTTTATTTAAAGGAAATTATTTGTGTCATGGTAACTAAATGAAGTTTTCAAAAATTAAATAGAGAATCATAAAATTAGACGCGATGGAGTATTATGCTTGCATTGTCGAATCATCACAAGTAAAAACTTTTATTTAATAATAAAAAAAATAAGTGTTTTTTATAGAGCAAGTAAAAACAAAAAATGTCTGACTTTAAGAAGTGGCAATTATTAAAACACATCATTTTCTAATCTAAGTAGGTTGGTAAGTGAAAGTTGTGTGTTGCACGCACCAGATTTTTTTATTCTTTATTTCGACTTCAAACGATTGGATTAATTATTCAATGCAAAAAACATTTTTCAAATATATTGTCAAACACCAATGTGAAAATGTGAAATAAATAATTAGTTAGTTAATACTTAGTAGTCAACGAGTTAATATTAAAGAATTGTTTAAAAAAACCTAGGTTTCTATGGTTTGAAGAAACCTAGTCGAAAACTTTATTTTTCAGATTTGAGAAACTCTTTTTAGTGAACTTAGACAATATTTTAACAGTAGGTGCTTTAACAAAATTACTGATTGCCCTTTCAAAAAGACATATGTTAAACAACAACTTCCTGGTGTTCTTCACGTTATGTTCTTCCATTTCTCCTCTTCAATGGTGTCATGATAATTTACTTAAAGCCTCCTCCAAAAGCCACCGCCGCATTCCAAAATTATGTTAATGCTTTCGGGAAGCAAACGGTCGCCCCCCCCCCCTCATACATCTTAATTTATACGTGTTATAATTCAGGCCCTCACGGTAGCTTCTAACACTGGGACACTTCACATAAATTTTTAGTTATACTTTACGGCGGCCAAAAGGATAAAATTATTCCAACTGTTATTTTTTTATTAATGACGGATTAACATTTTCTGTGTAGGTAGATATATTTTTCTTTATCAAAAAAAAATAAATAAATAAAGGATATCAAGATATTTTATTTGTAACTTAATTATTTATATATGCTCCAAACTTGTATTATTCGAAATATTTTATTTGTCTAAATCACGTGTTTTTTTGGCATCCTCGCCATGGAAATAAAATTACCTGCAAATCATTCAACGAGCACGACTTGAGCCACTAAAATCTATTTTTTAACTCATAATATTTTAATTTAAATAATTTATTTTTGAAGAGAAAAGATTTGGCTCCGCCGGGAATCGAACCCGGGTCTTCCGCGTGACATGCGCGGTATGCTATCCATTACCCCACGGAGTCGCTTCTAAACGGTGCCAAATCCTTCCTCTTCACTGACACCTCTCCCACGATCTCGAAAGTTTTTCGAGTATTTACGGGAGATGGACAATTTTTGTCCAATTTTGGGCATCTTCTTGACATTCGTCAATTTTTTAAATTATTTTATATTAATTTAACCATCATTGTGGATGACCACCTATTTTTTAAATTATTTTATCCAAAATTGGACAAAAATTGTCCATCTCCCGTAAATACTCGAAAAACTTGCGAGATCGTGGGGGAGGTGTCAGTGAAGAGGAAGGATTTGGCACCGTTTAGAAGCGACTCCGTGGTGTAATGGATAGCATACCGCGCATGTCACGCGGAAGACCCGGGTTCGATTCCCGGCGGAGCCAAATCTTTTCTCTTCAAAAATAAATTATTTAAAATAATTTAAAAAATAGGTGGTCATCCACAATGATGGTTAAATTAATATAACATAATATTTTAATTTTTATGAGAAATTTTTTTTTTAATTTCAAATGAAATTTAACTTGTACCTCATGACGTTATCTGACTTATAGTTTACATGGCTATACGAAAATGAAGATATGGTTACCGACTGTCCTAATGTCAAATTATATCAATTTAAAATCGGAAATCCACAATTTAAACATAATAGTGCCTTAATAAAAATAAGTGGAAAATCTTTATTTTTTTTATTCAAGCATTCATTCGACGGTCAACACTATATCAAATGAGTATGAAAACAAAAATGAAACCAATATATTGGTATGTATAAGTCATTTTAAGTTTTGATTTTTTCAAAAAGGGAGCATATAATTTAAAAAAAAAAATGAATCGATAATATTCATAAGTAATCACAGTTGCTGTTTCGTCTTTGCTTAAAGTTAAATATTTATTCAAAAAAAATATGCAACTGTGTAAATGAGTGAATATTTCAGGAATCAGTCATCTAGTTTTTATCCTCATAAAACTTTAAGGAAAAAAAAGATGTTAAATGCAATAGTTCATTTTAAAAATATTCTTAAAAATAATTCTTAAATGAATGAATATATTTTGATAATTATTAATTTTTTAAAGTATTAAATTCTTTATAGTTAAAATCCATTAGTAATAAATAAAGCATTCAAATTAGAGGATCTTGCCAAGGACCATTTTATTAACTGGGATTATTCAAAAAAATTAATATTCATTAATTCCTCTCGTTTCAGAATAAATAAATTTATAAATGAATATATAATGGATGGTGATGAAACATTACTAAATACAATGTTGGTGGAGACAGCTTTAACGTGCATTTTAATGAGTTACTAATCCTTTGAAATACAAAGTGTCTCTAAAAATAATAATTTAGAGGCGGAAAATGGTCAGCTACTTTCATAAACACTCTTCTAGGTATAATAAATAGTCACCAATATCAGTATCACTGTAAAAATAGGTCTTCAGTCAATAAGAAATTTTTTATTGTAACTTTCTGACAATGTCTACAAAATTACTAGGATTTCGCTTCAGTTTTTTGTAATATCGTTTTCTGCTACAACGTCACCATTTCAGATTAACTTGAAATTTGGTATATGTGTACTACTTGTGCCTACTAGAACAATTGTGAAATATGTTTACCTGTTTTTGAATTATTGGTCTCTAAAGCCCTCAAAAATAGGTCCAGAAACAGAAAAAATCATGATTAAAAATAGCTCTAGATGTTTTCCAAATTTTACTAGGGCTATGACATTAGTGTTTGTTAACAGCGCATTCCATACCATTTCATGTGATATACAGCAATATATGGGTTGGTACTAAAGTAATTTTCTTAGAACCTAGTTTAAAATTTTAATTTCAACTATCTCGAAAAAGGCATCTCTTAAAATTTTTATATTTTTTAAAAAAATATGCAGTATTATATCAATTCATACACCAAAATATAAAAGTGGGATGAAATTTTTTCATTACTAAAAAAATTGAAAACTAGTAATAAAATTTTATAAATCTAGCATTACATGATTAAAAATAGCTGCAGATGTTTTCAAAATTAGACTAGGACTAAGGGTCGTTTAACAGCGCATTTCACGCCATTTCATATTATATACAAAAATGTATAGATTGGGGCTAAAAAAATTTTCTTAAAACCAAGTTTAAAATTTTAATTTCAATTTTCTCAAAAAAGGCAATTTTTTAATTTTTGTATATTTAAAATTCCTTTAGTACCAACCTATACATTGCTGTATATCACATGAAATGGCATGCAGTGTGCTGTTAAAAATCACCAATATCAGAGCCCTAGTCCAATTTGGAAAAAAACTGCAATAATTTTTAATCATAAAAAGCTAGATTTATTGAATTTTGTCACTAGTTTTCAATTTTTTTAGTAATAAAGAAATTTTTATCCCACTATCATATTTTGTTGCGTGAATAGATATACTACTACCTATTTTTTTACAAAAAATATAAAAATTTTAAAAAATGTCCTTTTTAAGAAAATTGAAATTAAAATTTTACATTTAGGTTTAAGATAATTTCTTTAGTACCAACCTATACATTGTTGTATCTTATATGAAACGACATGGAATGCGCTGTTAAAAGATACCAATCTCATAGTCCTAGTATAATTTGAAAAATATCTACAGCTAATTTAAATCATGATTTCTTCTGTTTCTGGACCTATTTTTGACGGCTTTAGGGCTTTATTTCACAATTGTTCTAGTAGAAAATTTCAAATTTCAAGAAAATGTGTAATGGGGAAATCTGTAACATTGTTAATAAAGAAAATCTGTAACACTGTTGTGGGAAAAAAAGATGGCAAGGATGTCAAGTTCCACATATTTAAGAGTGTATGGAACTGAGAGTTGGATAATGACGAACTGACAGGAGAGCAGAATCACTGCTGCTGAGATGAAGTTACTACGGAGAATTGCCGGAAAAACAAGGAGACATCACGTCCAAAATGAGAAGATTCTTCTGAACAAAAAGCTTCAGGTGGCCCCATTGAAAGAGCTACCAGCTAAAGTGGTAGGGCCATATTGTCAGGATGGATCACCACAGAGATCTTAAAACCGTGGAATATGTCCGAGATGTTGGAAGACCTCGAGGGCGTCCAAGAATGTCGTATTTGAAGAAGAAGAAGAAGAAAAATAAGGTAAATTAAGATAGGGATCTTTAGCACGTTAGGTGCGGCATCGTCCGATATCTTACATTCCCCTCTAAACAGCCGATTTTCACATGAAAATGTCCAAAAGTCCGAACACATTAAACATTCCATTAAGTCGATTTTTAATGAGATTATTGGATTTTATTGCAGAAAATGTTGCTAACAGCTGAAATTCTATTGATTTTTACTTTCACTTACCTATATATGAAATATATAGAAAGTGGAAGTATTGCGATCGTGAAAATTTTCGACTTCCGGTTTTCAACGGAAATACACGTTTTGGGACCCCCTGAGTCGAAATAACCAAGTCCCGCGAAATGGTCTGTGTGTGTGTGTATGTGAACAGACTAGCTCAAAAACTATAAACCGTGGGAACCTGAAATTGAATATTTAGTGTAGGTATATGCCCGCGATGTGACAGCAAAAATTTCATCAAAATTGCTCAAAGGGAGGGGGTACTTTATTTAATAACTTTTTACGTTTTTTTCGATTTTCTCAAAAACGGCTCTAACGATTTTGATTAAACTGAGTATTTGATCGATTTATATGCCCGAAATATGACTGTAAAAAATTCATCAAAATTGATTAACCGGAGGGGGGACTTTACTTAATAAATTTTGTATCATTTTCACATGTTTTTTTTTATTTACTCAAAAACGGTTTTAACGATTTTGATCAAACTTGGTATTTAATGTATTTATATGCCTGAGATATGACTGTAAAAATTTCATCAAAATTGATCTACGGGAGGGGGGACTTTACTTAATAAATTGTGTACCATTTTCACATGTTTTTTTTATTTACTCAAAAACGGTTTTAACGATTTTGATCAAACTTGGTATTTAATGTATTTATATGCCCGAGATATGACTGTAAAAATTTCATCAAAATTGATCTACGGGAGGGGGGACTTTACTTAATAAATTTTGTATCATCTTCACGGGTTTTTTTATTTACTCAAAAACGGCTTTAACGATTAACAAAAATAAGATATGAATGTAGAAAAATGTGTGACTTTGGGAAATGATAATTAGCAAAACACGTCAATTTCTAATCTAAGTAAGTTGGTAAGTGAAAGTTGTGTGTTGCGCGCACGCACCAGATTTTTTAGAATCGAACTCCGAGGTCCGATTTTCGATAAAGTATTACGTAAATCCTGCATCGGCCTGTCCTGCGCCTGTTATGTCTAGTTCCAATCCTTACTAAGAGGTAATGCCCTTGAGAAGCTCATTTAATTCACTTTTTAGTCAAAAGATAAAGTTTTCGTTAAAGCATTCCGATCGGACCCCGACGCCCGATATCGTCTGTGGCTCATCCCAGCGGTAAGACCCCAGGGACCGATACGGTTCAATTCAGGATACCCCTAAAATACGCCGCCGCACTCAACGTGTTAACGAGTACCTGACATCGCTAAGACTCGGATCGACCATATAACGTCCTATCCGAAGGACCGCATAGCCAAGGATATTTTACTCCCTTTAAAAATCTTACAATTTTTCCACAATTACAAACTGACCAGTTGACGGCGCGAAATAAAGCGACGACTCAACCTATTCATGTATCAATAAATAATACTTAAAAAAAAAAAAAAAAAAAAATCAAAACGACCTGTCCGCTTTAAAATGAAATAAAAGACAGTTCATTATAAAAAGATCTTCACACTTGTCAACAGGGAATGCCTTTTGGTCTAGATCCCCTTAGAAGAGCCAGCAGAACTGAAATAAATTCGTCCATATTTCAAAAGCTCTATAGAAGTGCTTTGAAAAAAATCTAAACATAGCGCGGGAGAAAAATATTGGGAAATTCCTGAGGTGAGAGTGTAGCAGAAAGTGTGTAAAGGTGGGCTGCCAGGTATAAAATTAAGAAAGGATAAATCTTAATCCATGATCCATGCAAGAGCCGGTTGATATTGTCTCGGATTTGGTAGAGTTCCAACTCCGAGGCCCCAAACCTTAAATCATAGCCTATTAACTTTTATATCAGTTTTGGGACCTCACCTTTAGTCTTTAGGGCTAAGATGTTACCGTTTATTTTATGGGGCGGAACGGTTTATAGCTGTCCCGTTAGTAAATATAATGACTACAGGATTCATGTTTCTTGTATATATTAGCGAAGAGCATAGATTCAGTTAGGAAACACTAGCTAGTACATAGGATTATTCATTTCTTGATGGATAAAAATTGTTTGCTGTTTATATTACACAAAATAATAAATAATATTTAATAAAGTCCCGGGAAATGGCCAGTGTGAAAGTCTAAAAATCTGGTGCGTGCGCGCAACACACAACTTTCACTTACCAACTTACTTAAATTAGAAATTAATGCGTTTTGTTAATTGCCACTTCTCAAATGAACAGAACGGCTTTAATTATGAACAATGGTCTGTCATTAATGGCGTACTCCGCATGCGTGGGCTCAACGAGTTTTATGAGTTGACTGAATATTTTTATTTTTTTTCTCCTATTTATGTTTTCTTTATTTTTATTATATCTCATATTTAGCCATTTCTTATTTTTAGGCGTAACGAGAGACAGTTAATTTCTCCATATAAACAAAAACAAAGGTACTTTATAGGAAACAAACAAAAAAAAAGTCCCCACCCAAAAAAAAAAAGCCCCCTCAGAACATTTTAATAACGATAAAGCTTACCTCATATTAAAGAACACCTAAGTTTCATTTAACATGACGTATTTGATAAAAATCGTTAAAGCCGTTTTTGAGATCATCGAAAAAAAGGTAAAAATTGGAAAAAAAATTATGAAATAAAGTGCCCGCTCCGTTTGACCAATTTTGATGAAATGTTGGCTATCACATTTTTGGCATATACATACATCAAATACCCAGTTTGATCAAAATCTTTAAAACTGTTCTTGAGTAAATAAAAAAAAAACACGAGAAATGATACAAAATTTATAATTTAAAGTCCCCCCTCCGATTGATCAATTTTGATGAAATTTTTACAGTCATATTTCGGGCATATAAATAGATTAAATACTCAGTTTAATCAAAATCGTTAGAGCCGTTTTTGAGAAAATCGAAAAAAGCCTAAAAAGTTATTAAATAAAGTACCCCCTCCCTTTGAGCAATTTTGATGAAATTTTTGCTGTCACATCGCGGAAATATACATACACTAAATACCCAATTTCAGGTTCGCACGATTTATAGTTTTTGAGCTAGTCTGTTCACACACACACAAACACACACACACACAGACACACACACAGACCATTTCGCGGGACTTGGTTAATTGGACTCAGGGGACCCCAAAACGTGTATTTCCGTTGAAAACCGGAAGTCGAATTTTTTCACGATCGCAATACTTCCACTTACTATATATTTCATATATAGGTAAGTGAAAGTAAAAACCAGTTCAAAACCGATAAATCGTACGAAATACGAAATTAGGTTTTTCAGCTAGGTATATGCCCGTGATGTGACTGCAAAGATTTCGTAAAAATTGAGGTAGTGTAGGGGCCACTTTAAATCAAAGAATTTTTCCTCTTCACGATTTCTCAAAATCTTTTGATTAAGCCTGTCATATTTAATCAGAATCTGGCATCTTCAATTTGAGATAGGTTTTATCCAGAGAGAAAAGATCTAATAGCGCTTAAATTTCAGAGAAAAAATTTCGTTCTTGTAAAGTACTTTTAATTTTGTAGGATTTTCTTTAATGAAGGAGCTCTTCAGTGTTTAATATTTATTTATTTTTTTTTTTCCCGACGTTTCGAGCTTGTGGCTCATCTTCTGGGGTTATCTTATCTTTAGTTGCTACATATCATTCAAGCCATTTGTCAAACTTCTGTTTTTAACAGTATAAAAATACTTTTGTCTATTTTATTTTGTCATACATTTTATGGCCTGTTAGTGTAACAGGCCATAAAATGTATGACAAAATAAAAAGTATTTTTATACTGTTAAAAACAGAAGTTTGACAAATGGCTTGAATTAAATGTAGCAACTAAAGATAAGATAACCCCAGAAGATGAGCCACAAGCTCGAAACGTCGGGAAAAAAATAATAAATAAATAAATATTAAACACGGAAGAGCTCCTTCATTAAAGATAATCCTACAATTTACAGCACTCTTCCCCTCTAAGTGAGGAAAAAGATCCTTAGCACACACTTTTAATTTTGTTTATACGGGATAAATAACAATCATTAATTATTCCTAGCGAAATATGAAAGGATTTCATGATCAAATAAAAGTGAAAAAAATAGAAGATTCCCTAAAAATGAATTTTATATTTTCCAAACATTGAGTGCTGGTTGCGCAAAATGTTTTGAGATTGGGAAAAAACATATGGTGAATATACTGAACATACCTCAAACGGATACAAATTGCCGAAGTTAGCTGAAAAATTCCATGCGACCAAAATTTGAAAAATTAGATCGAATTCATTAACGGCCGTTATTATGAACACCTTTAATCGATTCCTATTTACGATAGATGATCGCAAAACTATTTTGTTTAGTCTAAGAAAAAAAAGAATATATATAAATTAATTCAAATGCATCCGCGAGAAAGTAAGGAGTCCCATAAGTAAGTAGAGCCATTTTCATTCTTGGTGCACCACTGTAGAAATCACAGACGATGGTTCACTTTCCAATAAAATAAAAAGTGTCATTGAGAAAAAAGATTTGTGTTCCCTTCTCCGGTAGCTCTTAAGTATCTATTACCATGTGCAAAAATAGTGTCTATTTTTAGTTTAAAAAATAAGTGCGGTAAATAAAAGTTGTTTTATTTACCATTATACCATTTATTCCGGTGTTCGTTTAATATATATTCTGGATCAGTAACATTGAACCTGAATAATTCTAAAAGAACCAACCACCAAAATTTTTTCGTATGTTAAGTACTGCTTGTTGTTTGCTTAACGTTAATTCATGCTACTTAGGATAGCATCTTTAACGAGTATCTGACTGGCATCGTACAGGCTTGGGATTTCCATTTTAAGTCCTGTAAGGGGTGCGATATGGAAAAACCTTTAGAATTGTAGGTTGCTATGCTAACCACTACACCAAAGGTGACCCAAGTCCTAAGAAAAAAAAAAAAAAATAATAATGGCTCCTCTCAGCATTTGCAGTATAGATCGGCACAGGGGAAGAATTTAAAGATTCCCGGAGTTCCAAAAGTCCAGTTCAAGGCATCCATACCGAGCAGTTTCTCGAAAGTCGTCTGCCTCAAATAGATGTTTGACATTTTTAAAAGCAAAAAAACAAAATAAAAAAAAATGAAATGCAGTAAAATAAAACGAAACCCCTGAAGAGAAAGAAATAAATAAAGAAGGCAACAAGAGCTCCTTAAAAGCCGAGTAAAGCCCTGGTCGAGATTGCTGGAAGGAAGGCAAAAGTGAAAAGAATTTCGGCCGAGTATTAGTCCACGAGTTTTTTCCGTTTTTTTTTTTTCTTTTTCGCGAGATTTCCTTTCTTGAACAGTTCCAGAAAAACCTCCGAATTTATTGCGGACGAGAGTTGGGCCGAAACTTCTCCCCTTGGTGCAACAAGATTTTTATAACTGCATTAGGGATTCCGAATGCGGAGCTTACATTTTCGGCTCTAAATGGAGGTGAAAGCGATCGCGGATTGACGCCTTGATAATAGAACGACTTTTTGAACAAGGCTTGTATTTCAAAGGAGTTGCCCTAATAAATCTCGTCGCTTTGCAGTATCGCAGAATATTCCAGCCTGGAAAGTGCCCTGCACACTCCCACCGTACTCTGTCCGGATCGCGTTAATTGCTTAGAAAATATATGTTAATTTACTTAATAGTTATATTTATATTTATTTTCAATAGTTAATTTTCTCATAGTGCATTTTTTTTTTTTTTTTATTGGGCCTCCTCTTCCTTGCCTTTTAGACTATAGACGGGGTTTCCCGTGCCAGGGAGGGTGGGGAATTAATGCCGAGTATTATTAAATGTCCCCTGGTTCGGGGTTTTGAGCTTGCTATCTTTGTGTTCCCAATCATACCTTGGACGGGAAACTAGTATTTAGTATAGATTAAAATACAGGTTTAATGAACCCGAAGACCCAATGCCGACACACCTCCATAAAAAATAATATAATAAAAAAGTAAAGCTCAATAGGAAACAAAATTAAATTTATTAAAATCAAAATCTATGCTCATCTCTGCATGCAGTTATTTTTTTTTTTTTCTTATATTATTGCACCAAACATATTTCATAAATAAGAAAAATGGTTGTAAAATTATTGAATAAAAATGCGTTATAATTTCAACCACGTTAACTATGTAATTAATGAAAAGAAAGTATTTATCCTTATATATATAAAAATCTCGTGTCCCGATGTTTGTCTCTCTATTTCTCAGAAACTACTCAACCGATTTTAATGAAATTTGGCTCAATGTATATATTTTTGGCCAACTTACCGGACCGGATAGTTTTTAACTTGATTAGTGATCAAAATAATTCTTATATAGCGAATTATTCCAAATACAGTAGGTCGTGTTTCGATTTATTAACATGGCGTCATATGTCGATTTCATAATGTTTTTGTTTATAAGCATGCTATTGTAATACAGGTTATCATTATTATAATTTTGTATTGCGTTATGTGAGTGCAGTTATTTTTCCTATATTATTATTTTCCACAGACAAATAGTAATACAAATTTGTATTTATTGTTAATTTTCATTAAAGAATAAATAAATCGAGAAAAGGTTACAATAAATACTCAAATGTGTAGGTACTTTTTCTTCCTTTTCCTTTTTTATTTGTATTTAAATTAAATTACTAGCTAAGCGCTGAAACGCTTTGCTGGGCCCACCCTGATATCAACTTTTAGTACAGTAAATGCATTTTAATAATTTAAATTAGGCTATTATTTGAAATAATACTCTATAAATGTTGTAACAGCACCTACTGTCATAGATGTAACCTAATAGAAGCCTGACTTGGGGAGTCAGTGTTGCCAAAAATTAGTGAAAATTAGTCAATTGGCTACACTGCGGGTAACCAGTCGTAAAAACTCCCTCACAAAAAGGGTGTGTTTTGATTAGGTGTTGTGGGATACTTTGTGATTTGCTAAAGAACTGCATAATTAATACTTTAATATTATATTTTCAGTTAATTTATTTAACAGAAGTTTCTTTATTTTCATTATTCGTTTTGTTATTATTATTTAAATACAGTGTTTTTTTTTTTTTTTACCAAACCTTTTTATCATTTTCATCCCGAGATCTAAAATGTAAAATTTAAAAAATGTCAGTGAAGATTTGTAATTTCTCCTTTATCAACAATAATTTAAAGTTGAGAAAATTTAATCCCAATCGAATAGAGGCTGTTACTTCCTAAGTTGTAATTATCTTTAAATGTAAAATTTAAGAAATGTTAGCGAAGATTTTAATCTTTTCTTTAATTTAAAGTAGGCTATTATTGGATATGATATTTACTTATCTTTAAATGATTGTTGATTAAGAAAGGATTACAAATCGCGGCATTTTTTAAATTTTACATTTAATGATTATTACACCTCTACTGAACAGGAATAATTGTTATTAGGGTAACCTCAAGTTTCAGATTTATCCACCATAAATATGAGAGTACTACTGCAAAATAATCCATCGGCAGATATATTTTTTAAACAATTGCTCTATATTGGAAACGGTGAAATAGAGCTGCATGAAAATTTCTGAACTGTTGTAGAGACGAAAAATGAACTGTCTACGAAATATAAAGTGTCTTTCCTGATATTTTGAACAATTATTTGGACTATAAGTGGCTGGGTAGTCGTGCTATTTTGGCAGCAAAAAATGTTGATTTCGATGAAATAAACTTCCAAAATCAATTGACAATGTTCTAGATGTAAACGAAGCCGTAAATTTCCCATCTGAATTTTTTAATTCCCTGGATATACACCCAAACAATCTTCAGTTGAATATTGGCTCACCGATCATTCTTCTTCGTAACTTAAATCCATCTCAATTGTGCAACGGTACACGTTTGGTCATTAAAAGGATCACAGGAAATGTTATTGAAGGAAAAATGTTACCTGGAAGGTTTACAGGAGATATCGCCCTGTTGCCACCTATTCCCTTGGAACCGACAGAATTTTCAATAAAATTTAAAAGGCTTCAATATCCTATTCGTTTGGCTTTTGCCATGACCATAAACAAATCCCAAGCAAACAATGTCCACTTGGACATTGAAAATCCGTGTTTTTCGCTTGGGCAATGGCATAACTCACGTGGAAACTATCAAATCTTTGGTTTGTGTTAAAAAAAAAAACAGGTTAACCCAAAACATTTTGAACAAATTAGTACTTGAATAAATAAAAATTCTTAATTGTATTATGTAAAAACCTCTTTAAGAAGAGATTTATTATCACTGAAATATATTGCTAAATTAAAAGCTTCAACACACCACAACTTTAACTTTCTTATATTCTTTACCAAATACTTTTAAATGGTGTAATGCTCTATTCTCAATCACGTTGGATTTTGATTAGCTGAAAGGTTTTCATCTTTATCAATGAATATTAGTATTACTGTATTTGTTTAAAAATATTAGGATATAACTACTGAGCCACAGCAACGCGTGGCCGGGTCTGCTAGTATTGATATAAATTCTTTTATTGGCAATAGTTGGTTGGTAGAGGGTGAAGGGTGCTAACATAACATATTAGAATTTATCGATCAAATGCGATCGTTTGGCGATATATTTAAATCCCTATGTATGAACCGATATATTTTCGGCCTCGAATTGGACTAAATCATAAAACATACTTCTCGTTGAATTATATGACAATATTTTTTTCCGTTAAAATTCCTAAAAAATAGGATATTTTTAATTTAATTTTTCTTCATCCGACAATAATTGAAGCGTGGAAATGCATAAGTGCCAAAAAATAAATAAAGATTTTTTTTCCCAAATCGTTACGTGTGTCGAAACCATTCTTCAGGAACTAAAAATTAATTATATCCAAATTAATTTTTAGTTGTTAATAAGTAGTTTTGAAATACCCATTGAACGTTTGAAAGACAGCATAGGTGTATAAGCCAGCATAGGGTATAAGCCACATTATTTCTTGAAAATTTTCTCAAAGCCACTTATACCCTTTTGCATTTCCACGCTTCAATTCTTTAAACATTTTTCAAATGGAGCAAGTACCTACCTAAAAAAAAAAGGAAAAAAAGACATGCATATAAGCCGAAAGGTAAGTAGGTAATAATACTGACTCATTTCATTCTCTATATTTAACCCTGTACCTAATAAACTATTTTATTTAAATTGAAGTGAATAAAGGATTCATATAAAAATTAATATGAAATACTTTGAGCGATGGTATTTTTTTTTTTTTTTTATTCTCACTGATAAAAGGAATCATATGCTCTTTAACGAAAAAGGAATTATTCGTTTATCGTCATTTGGTGAGGAGTTATAGATTTTTGCCACTAAATGACAAAATTTTCCCACTGCGCCCCGCGCAGTTATAACTTCGATTACATTTTCCTGATTGAGGATCAGGATGTTGATTCATCCTTCTTCGTCATATTTTACGCAGTACTTAATTTTCAAAGACCTTAAGATGTTGCTCATCCCCCACTGAAACCGGCCAAGTTTCACATCCGTAAGTAGAAACATAATTAAGTAGAGTAATGTTATATTCATTACTTACATATATGTAACGGTATGTACGTTAGTAGTGTAATGTAAAAATATAGTAAGTAGAAAAATATATAATTAGGGGCTTAGTCGTTGCCCGCAAGCTGGAATTACTAATAAATAGATAATTACTAATTATATTACTAAAAAAATTTAGTTTATGCAATTTGTTAATAAGGTTTAATAAAAATAGATATTGGTGCAATAAGGAGCTGTTTAAGGAAGAGCAAATAAATATTCTGCTCTGACTTTTTTTTTTTTTGGTATTTTGTTTTTGTTTTATTGAAAGAATTAATAAATTTGCCTAATCAAGGACATTGATATCTCAGTAAGTAAATTCTAATATAAGTTAATATCTTCACATTCTGTTATTCGAGGATTTGTTCCTTTTTCTATTTCCCGTCTTTCCTGGTTTTAAATGATACAAGCAGTGGCGGTCCCAGGGGGGCGGGGGATATTGGGGATCAATCCCCCCCCGAAATTTCGACGAAAAAAAATTAGTGGGATGAATTAAAAAATTAATCACACATCTAACTTTTACGAGTTTTCTTGGGAAGTTTAGTTTAATTTTGACTAGAATTTTTTTTACAGAATTTTGTATATGAACTTAGTGTATAAGCATAAGCAAATAAAGTGTGCTATTTTTTTTTCCTACCGACCAATCCCCCCTTCCCCCGAATTTTTTTTCTGGAACTCGCCTGGATACAAGTAATAAAGTGTATACGTGGCCTTGCTTTGTTCAAACGGAAGATGTGATTGAAACAAAAGACATTAGAAATTCAGTGGAATGAAATTATTTTAATAATAATCATAAACCTAATATATTAATTCTCAAAGTTTTTTTTTGTCGGACGCCATAACTTCCTTAATACTTCATCGAATTTTATGAATGAGGCATCATTTTAAAGCTTTTCTTAACTCCTACACCGGCAAAATATACAAATCACTCACTTCACCTTCGATTATTAGGTATAAGCTGAAAACCGCAGTTCTTGAAAATCAAAATGTTCTCAATATTTTCAGGTTTTCAAGGAGAATATTTTCGGTCGTAAACATTTTGTCGATTAACCCCTTCGTTTGCGAGTTGTAAGCGAAAAGCTGCTATTCTCAGCGAATGGTTGCATGGCTTCTTCAAAGGAGTCATTTTTTCCAGTTTGTCGAGAAGAACATTTTTGGTTAAATACAATTTTCCGATTGTCGCCATCGTTTGCGAGTTACAAGCAAAAACATGCGATTTCAGTTAATAGAATGTGCGCACTTGCGACCGGTTAGAATGCGGATGCTTCGCTAGTTTTATATAATTTTGAATGTTTTTTTTTATATTAAAATAAATACAAATTTGCTTCTAAGAGGATTTGTTTTGCATTAATTACCCATATTTATAGGTTTTCGACTATTCGGATCACCTTTAGTCCCATCGGATCGGGGCAAACAAGTTTTTAAAGGATACAGTACTAACCTAGAGGAGAGATAGATATTTATTTAGTTACTAAGTGAGAGGTGTATAAAAGATAAAATAAGGAGATGGAGAGGAAATATGTGTGATGAGAGTATACAGAGGCTGCGGTCTGGAACAAACCACATAACAGGAGCCTTCTTCCAACGAAATATTTCCCGAGCTCATCATTTGTCTAGCCAGCTCAACTCCGTCTACTCTATATCTAAGCCCCTTTATACAATTCTCTGTCTGTCTCAGCATCGCTTAGACATGCTAGCATAGTGGCTAGCATACTCACTTCCTCTCATTAGACTCATTCTACGAATGTATAAAATTTTTATAAGTAAATAAAATGTAAATCGTTACCATTGAAATATATTAGGTTGTCCGAAAAGTTCGTAGAGATTTTAAAAATAAAATTTACCTTTTATTTTTTCTACTAAAAATGAATCACAAAGCTAACGTTTATTTATATGCCTTTAATCCTAATGGAATCAACTATGTTTACACTCTTAATTCGTCTTTATTAAGGCTCAGCAGTGTAGTTTATTGCAAACCAACATGAGTGACGATTCAGTTCATTTTTGGCATATTATGCTGTTCTTTTTTAAAAAAGGGAAAAACGCAGCCCAAACGCGAGAAAGATTCGAGCCGTGTATGACAGCGATTCAGCACGGTTCAGAAGTGGTTTTCGCGGAGATTTCAATCTGGAAGACCAACCCCGGGCTGGCCGGAGTTCAACTCTTGACATCGAGGATATTATGACGGTCGTCGCAAACAATCCACGAATTACTGTCCGTGAGATAGCGGCGGAGTTAAGAGCCTGCACATCGACCGTTAGAGTCGGCAAATCGGAAAGGAGTGCTATTCCACCAAGAACACGCTAGGCCCCATGTGTCTTTAAGGACTCGGCAAAAGTTATTAAGCTTCAGATGGGAGGTTTTACCTCACCCGCCGTACTCTCCTGACATTGCTCCTTCGGATTTCCATCTTTTCCGTTTCCTCAAAAGTTTTCTACAAGGGAAATCCTGCTCTTCAGAAGATGACGTCAAAAGGGACCTTTTATTGTTCTTCAGGAGTAAGGGCAGTGATTTTTGGAAAAAAGGGATAATGGACCTTCCAAGCCGTTGGGAAAGGGTAATCGCTAACGGTGGTAACTATTTCGTTGATTAAATAAATAAATTTTAAGCTGTTCATCAATTTTAATTTTTGTCCGAATTTCTCTACGAACTTTCCGGACAACTCAATAGTTGGAAGTCCTGACCCGGGAGGGAAGACAGAGTAGAACCATCAGTTCAATTATTGCCTTCAATAACTAACTCCATTGAAGATATACCAGACATCATTTTGAATTAGAGTCAATTTGGTTATCAAAAGGTCCGTAAGACTATGCACAATATACTTCCTCCTCAGTATATTGTGTGTCCATCGAATGAAATACACTCGTAATGAAAATACAAATTGTGAACCTTTCTTATTGCGTTCCTTGTTCTTGAAGAGGAGATATCTTTTCTCTATAAATTTAAATTTTACTAATTGTGGCTATCTCAATATTTTATGTGTATTTAAACGTAGGCATATCATATTGTAACATTTTTTTAGGTTTAAATAATTTTTAATGGACGAAATTAACAATTTAGAATGTCAGAAAAAACTAAATAAGACACAAATAAAAACAAGGTTACATACAGTATCAACTTATAGCGATAAAGTAATCCAAAGTAACCAAATGATTAAAGCTTCTGAACGAGACTAAATCTCCAGTCCATCGCTACTTATATTTAGTCTGAATTAGAAACATGTAGAACGTTCCAGATAAGCGTAAAGGTACTAGGACAGTCACGAACATGTAGTTCCAACAACAATTCTTGCACTATTTTCAATCATATGCTTTGTTTTTTTGGTTACTCTATAAAATAAAAAATAAATTGTTTTGTTTTGTTTCTTTAACGTCTCTTTATGTTACTAAGGCTAATCGGACGATGCTACAGTGGGAGTCCTAAATTTCGCCTATCTAGGTATAATTAGGATAGGGATCTTTAACGAGTAACTGACATCGTACAGGCTCGGACCTCCATTTTACGCCCTATCGAGTGACGGCAAAGCATTTTACTCCCATTTAAAAATCCTAGGGCCACCGCGGGACGCGAACCAGCGACCTTTAGTATTGTAATCGTGTGTAATATGAGTGATATGTATATTTTTCTGGGGTACTGATTCAGGAAAGCTTTAAAACGATGCCTCATTCATAAAATTTGATGAAGTATTGAGGAAGTTATGGCGTACCGACAAAAAAAGGCTTTGAGAAATATTATATTAAGTATATGATATTTTTTTAATTCCAAAGTAAATAGTTTATTATAATTGATGAAACTTTAGCAAAACGTATCTTCCTTTTTCACCATAAATATTTATTTGCAGCACATGTTGACGTTTCTGGGCTGTTTCCCCATTCTCAAAATCTGTACATTTTTATATCTATTAACATTTAATAATCAGAACACTAGTTTAATATTTAGTTAAAATAAATGAAGTATAACTTACAGAAATAATTTTTTAATCGTATGATTGATGGTCTTTTGGTTCATATGCTAAAATATACAGTTATACTTTTTATATATGTCAGCCCATACTTGTCCATTTCTAATTGGCTAAAGGCTGCTGGACTCTTTCCTCTATATTCTTATATTTTTAAGTAAAGAAAAACAAATAAAAAAGAGGGTTCTTGCAAAAGACAAATCCACTGAAGTAATTGAATAGCTATGATTCATTCGAAAATGTTATAGAAAAAATTAGGTAATAAGGCTGACCGAATAAAATCCTTATTTAGGTAAAATATTTTGCTGACATGTCCGCTATTTCTAGGTTACTCCTACAAACGTGGACCTTCTACTAGGAAATTCTTGACAGGGAAAAAAAAATTTCCATAATGTATTATGTTGAACCTTCATAGTTATACACACTCACACAAAAATATGTGTCATATATATGTATTTACACGTGTGCGATAGTCTACTGTTTTTCTTCAGGATAACACAAAACACAAAACACAAAAAGCGAATATTATATTAAGAATGTTTCCGGTATCTAATGCTCCAATTCATAATCTAGGAACGGTATTGTTTTCAAGTCTTTCCAGGAAACTCCTACTCTGGCCTGTTTGGCTACAAAACAAAATATTGTCAGTTGTGATTTAGTCTCGATTAAAATACATACGAAGTAGCAGAATGTCGGAAAAAAGAAAACGTGTCGTTTTAACGCTTGAAGAGAAGTTAACTATTATGAACAGATTAGAAAAGAGTGAAGGAATTAAAAAATTGTCCGTTGAACTAGGAATCGGCGAACAAACAGTACGGGATATTTTGAAGAAGAAAAAATCTGGTGCGTGCGCGCAACACACAACTTTCACTTACTAACTTACTTAGATTAGAAATTAATGCGTTTTGTTAATTGCCACTTCTCAAATGAACAGAACGGCTTTAATTATGAACAATGGTCTGTCATTAAAGGCGCACTCCGCATGCGTGGGCTCAACGAGTTTTATGAGTTGACTGAATATTTTTCTTTTTTTCTCCTCTTTATGTTTTCTTATTTTTATTATATCTCATATTTAGCCATTTCTTATTTTTAGGCTAACGAGAGACAGTTAATTTCTCCATGTAAACAAAAACAAAGGTACTTTATAAGAAAGAAACAAACAAACAAAAAAGGCCCCCCCCCCAAAAAAAAAGCCCCCTCGTTACATTTTAACAATGATAAAGCTTACCTGATATTAAAGAAAACCTAATTTTTATTAAACATTTGAATGTTTAATAAATTTGATAAAAATCGTTAAAGCCGTTTTTGAGATAATCGAAAAAAAGGTAAAAATTGGAAAAAAAGTCATGAAATAAAGTGCCCCCTCAGTTGGACCAATTTTGATGAAATGTTGGCTTTTACATATTTGGTATTTACATACATCAAATACCCAGTTTCTTAAAAATCGTTAAAGCCGTTTTTGAGTAAATAAAAAATATGTACACGTGAAATTGGTACAAACTTTATTAAGTAAAGTCCCCCATCCGGTTGATCAATTTTGATGAAATTTTTACAGTCGTATCTCGGGCATATACATACATTATATACCTAGTTTGATCAAAATCGCTAAAGCCGTTTTTGAGTAAATAAAAAAAACACGTGAAAATTATACAAAATTTATTAAGTTAAGTCCCCCCTCCGGTTGATCAATTTTTTACAGTCATATCTCGGACATATTAATACATCAAATACTCAGTTTAATCAAAATCGTTAGAGCCGTTTTTGAGAAAATCGAAAAAAACCTAAAAAGGTATTAAGTAAAGTACGCGGGCATATACCTACACTAAATACCCAATTTCAGGATCGCACGGTTTATAGTTTTTGAGCTAGTCAGTTCACACACACACACACACACACACACACACACACACACAGACACACAGACCATTTCGCGGGACTTGGTCATTTCGACTAAGGGGACCCCAAAACGTGTATTTCCGTTGAAAACCGGAAGTCGAAATTTTTCACGATCGCAATACTTCCACTTACTATATATTTCATATATATGTAGGTAAGTGAAAGTAAAAATACTTCTTTCGTCTTCGTATCGTCGTCGGCCCATAATATATAAAAACATAAATTCACTTTTATTTTTATTTTTGTATATTATAATTTAATGTATATAAAACGTTCGTTTGTAAATAAAAGTGATTATACCTAACAAGTGTTTTTTTAACCTTTTTTTCTACTACATTAAGTCAAAAAAAGTTGTTAATTCGATTATCCGGAGTTTTCGATAATCCGTGGACCCCCATACCCATCATTACCCCGGATAATGGAGGTTCTACTGTATTTTGTATAATTTTATATAATACTTTGACGAATCATATGAACATGCACTAATAGTTCTGTAAACGACCTTCCTATTGGCCAGGTAAGTGCTATTAAAAGCCTCATACAACTAGGATGTAATTTCTCAGTAAGGCAGCGGATCTCCCACACATCATTAGCATTCGGTCCCGAGAAATTTCGCCGAATTGTATAAGTCATTTGCCTCTCACGGCAAACCCAGGAATAGATCTGACGTCCCAAGGAACTTAGTTGTCGATAGATTTTTTTATTTTTTTTTTTATGTAATTATAATATGAAAATATTTGTCTAAGATGTTTAAATTGAATATTTTTTCCCATTATACTGTACTTTCTCAAAACAAGATAAAGGACAAATAATTCGTAAGAAATAATGTTTAAACTGATTTATAACGGAAGAATAATAAAAATATGATTTAATGAGGTCACCTATGGTGTATTGGTTAGCATGGCAACCTAGAATACTAAAGGTCGTCTGTCGCGTTCAACGGTGGCCCTAGGATTTTTTAAAGGGAGTAAAAAATACTTAGCTTTTCTGTCCCTCGGATAGCACGTAAAATGAAGGTCTCGAGCCTGTACGATGTCAGGTACTCGTTAAAGATCCTTATCCTGATTATACCTGAATAGGCAAAATTTAGAAGTCCCACTGTAGCATCGTCCGATTAGCCTTAGTGGCATAAAGTGACGTTAAACAAACAAACAAACAATCTCATTTAATATGAAAACGGCAGATAAATAACTCACCAAACCGAAAATGTTTTTACGTCACGACTGTTAAAAAGAATTAAATTTCTTTTTTTTCTAATTTTAAAGTAAGAAAACATTTTAAAGGACCTCAATCGAGATTTTTCTGATTAATTGTGGTGTTAGGTATTGCAAAATGATTTTTTTTCTTTTTTTCTATAATCAAGACTTAGCTCTAGAGTAAAATAAGGCGAAAATGCTGATTAGTGTAATCCGCTAGAAGCTAAAAATATTTTATTATTCCAATCTAGGCAATTAAAAAAAAAAAAAAAAAACCCGTACCACTACAACCCATAAAGGGTCTTGGGTTCAGTACTATGTAAGGAAGAGTACTGTTTCTTGGTCAGCGGTCGTGCAAGGAGGTAATTTGACCGTGATCACGCTCAACCGCCAGGTTCTTTCCCCTTAATTTTTCAATTAAGGGTACCCACTTTATAGAGGCTGGGTTTGCCCCAGGAGGGCCTCTCGGCCCACGAGACGAACTGTGGGGAATAATAAAGATATCATAAGCCATGTCAGAATCGAACTCGGGACCTTAAGCACAGCAGTCCACTGCCTTACCAGTGGGCTACCCCGCTCCCGTAGGCAATTAATAATAATTATAATAATATCTACTTTTTAGTTATTAATATTACTTTTATTATATTTTTTAGTCTGCTTCGTTAACTTATATTCTCAGTAACTTGAGGCTAATTTTGTATAGCTTGTTGGCAAAATAGGACTTGGGTGGGAAGTCTTGAAGCCAAATAGAATAAATACATAAAATAATAATATAAGGCTTAGTGAACCCGAAAGTTCGATGCCGATGCCACCACTCGCTCCCTAAACACGTCCAACCAATGAACATAGCCCAAAACCAAATTTTTATCGATTTCAAGGTTAGGGTCGATATTTCCTTAATCGAACACGACAGATCCAATGACGTAATTAAAATAATCGATTCTGTAAAAGTCCTTGGGATTTACAAAATACAAATTTTCATAACTCCGGTGTTTGCGGCACTGTACAGTATCTAATGAATGAATTTTATTGAAATAGTCATTGAAAATAAATATAGGACAATCTGACTCTTACATTACATGTTACGTAAATTGTATGTTCATTATTCGGTATAATAAACGGCATTATCTTTTGATCTTGCAACAAAGACTAGAATTATATTGCCTAAGTAAACTCGCCCTCTCCCTGGAAAGGTAGAAAAGAGATCGATATTGGAGCACCGTAATTATGAACTATTTAATTGTCCACGGAGCTGCGGGGGATCGCTCGAGCATTATGGTCGAGAGCTGCTAAGCGACCGCCCGACCAAAACATTCGATATATCTCCCGAACTCTTCCTTAATATTTCATGAGGGGCAATTGTTGCTATTATATCTTAATAGTCACTAACTTTCTGGATTTTGTTTGTTTCCTTTTTACATTCTATTATCCAAAATTTGAAATATATATTAAGGGAAAGATTGCGATCGTGAAAAATTTTGACTTCCGGTTTTCAATGGAAATACACGTTTTCAGAGGACCTAAGTCCCTCGAAATGGCCTGTGTGTGTGAACAAACTAGCTCAAAACTATAAACCGTACAAACCAGAAATCGGGTATTTGGTGTTTGTATATGCCCCCGATGTGATAGCAAAAATTTCATCAAAATTGATCAAACGGAGTGGGTACTTTATTTAATGAATTTCATCTCAGTTCTACGTTTTTTTTTTCGGTTTTTTTTTTCTCAAAAACGGTTTTTTTATTTTTCAATACATATTTTTACTTTCACTTACCTATATATGAAATATATAGTAAGTGGAAGTATTGCGATCGTGAAAATTTTCGACTTCCGGTTTTCAACGGAAATACACGTTTTGGGGTCCCCTGAGTCAAAATAACCAAGTCCCGCGAAATGGTCTGTGTGTGTGTCTGTGTGTCTGTATGTCTGTGTGTCTGTGTGTGAACAGACTAGCTCAAAAACTATAAACCGTGCGAACCTGAAATTGGGTATTTAGAGTATGTATAAGCCCGCGATGTGACAGCAAAAATTTCATTAAATTTGCTCAAAGGGAGGGGGTACTTTATTTAATAACTTTTTAAGTTTTTTTCGATTTTCTCAAAAACGGCTCTAACGATTTTGATTAAACTGAGTATTTGATCTACTTATATGCCTGAAATATGACTGTAAAAATTTCATCAAAATTGATCAACCGGAGGGGGGACTTTACTTAATAAATTTTGTATCATTTTTTTTTTTTTTAATTTACTCAAAAACAGTTTTAACGATTTTGATCAAACTTGGTATTTGATGTATTTATATGCCAAAGATGTGATAACCAACATTTCATCACAATTGATCAACCGGAGGGGGGACTTTACTTAATAAATTTTGTATCATTTTCACGTGTTTTTATTATTTTCTCAAAAACGGTTTTAACGATTTTGATCAAACTTGGTATTTGATGTATTTATATGCCAAAGATGTGATAACCAACATTTCATCACAATTGATCAACCGGAGGGGGCACTTTACTTAATATATGTTGTCTCATTTTCACGTGTTTTTTTATTTATTCAAAAACGGTTTTAATGATTTTGATCAAACTTGGTATTTGATGTATTTATATGTCAAAGATGTGATAACCAACATTTCATCACAATTGATTAACCGGAGGGGGGACTTTACTTAATAAATTTTGTATCATTTTCACGTGTTTTTTTATTTACTCAAAAACGGTTTTAACGATTTTGATCAAACTTGGTATTTGATGTATTTATATGCCAAAGATGTGATAACCAACATTTCATCACAATTGATTAACCGGAGGGGGGACTTTACTTAATAAATTTTGTATCATTTTCACGTGTTTTTTTATTTACTCAAAAACGGTTTTAACGATTTTGATCAAACTTGGTATTTGATGTATGTATATGCCCGAGATATGACTGTAAAAATTTCATCAAAATTGATCTACGGGAGGGGGGACTTTACTTAATAAATTTTGTATCATTTTCACGGGGTTTTTTTATTTACTCAAAAACGGCTTTAACGATTAACAAAAATAAGTTATGAATGTAGAAAAATGTGTGACTTTGGGAAATGATATTTAGCAAAACACGTCAATTTCTAATCTAAGTAAGTTGGTAAGTGAAAGTGGTGTGTTGCGCGCACGCACCAGATTTTTTTTTCTCCAAAATTGACCAGAGTTCAGAAGAAGGAGGATTATGACAAAGAGTTCCTAATAAACGTAGAGGCGAACGGAATTCCGAGGAGCGGTGCTAAATGGTTGGCATTTCTTGTTTGTAGAAAGCTTTCCGAGCCCGCGCACAAGAATCCTGAGCTTAACGCACGGGGAATCGGGTGGCATTTCTTCAAAAATTAAGTACCATAGTCTGCGATTTATTTAATTTCGTCTGCATTTATTATAATTATTTATGAAGTTAGTCCTCAGCAAAAGCAAGGAATAGGCGACTTGTCTTAAAAAGTATTCAAAAAATCTGGTGCGATGCGCGCAACATATAACTTTCACTTACCAAATTATTTAGATTAGAAATCGACGTGTTTTGTTAAATGTCATTTCTCAAAGCCAAACATTTTTCTACATTTACTCATTTTTGTTTGTATTCGCTCTCTAAAGTACAATATTTTTTTTTTTCATTATTAAATAAAAGTTCTAACTTGTGATAATTCGGCAATGCAAGTATAATACCCCAAGCCTGATTTTATTATTTTCTATATAGTTGTTGAAAATTTCATTTAGTTACCATGAATGAATGAAGCAAATAATATCCATTAAATGAACATAACGCTTTAATTATAAACAATGGTCTGTCATTAAAGGCATACTGTTTTATGTGTTGACGGAATATTTTTCTTTTTTTCTCCTTTATATGTTTACTTGATTTTTTCATATTTCATATTTAGCCATTTCTTATTTTTAAGCATAAAGAGAGACGGATAATTTCTCCCTATAAAATAAAACAAATGTACTTTATGTGAAACAAATAAATTCCCTTCCCGATTTACGCCCCCTCGGAACATTTTAAATAATGACAAAGCTTATCTGATATTAAATAATACTTGATTCTAATTACACTAAAGCAAGACGAGTTTTATCAAAATTATTAAAGCCGTTCTTGTAAAAATCGAAAAAAAACGTAAAAATTAAAAAAAAGTTATGAAATAAAGTCCCCTTTCCTTTTGATGAATTTCAATTATTTTTTCGCTGTCATGTCGCGGGCACATACCTTCCCCTAATACCCAGTTTTATCAAAATCGTTTGAACTGTTTTTGAAAAAATCAGAAAAAACCAAATTGTGTCTTATAATTACGTGGCTAACAGCACCATTTTTGTATGAGATTATTACCCTGTTTTAAGAATATGTGTTATACTAAGGGCATAGTAACAACCTCATTGCATTAGTCGATTAAAAATTAAAAAAAAAAAATTGAAAATCAAAAATATTATAGGGGGACCATGACCCTCTGACCCCCCTCAAATATTTTCAAATATTTTTTTTATTAATTATCGGATCTGTTTAATACAGAAATGAGGAGCTACTGGGTGCTGTATTTCTTCAAGTCTAAAAATCTTAAGTTATGTTTTCACAACACGTTTGCTGATTAAATATCACTGATGTGCTGACAGGTGCGAATGGAAATATGAAGAAAATATTTATTTGTATATACAGTTAATAAAATAAATCTGTGTAGACCACGTTAAAATTTTCTAAGTTTGCCCAGGACATCAAAGGCAATGAAGAAAACATTTTTTATATAATTTATTTTTTTGAAGAGAAAAGATTTGGCTCCGCCGGGAGTCGAACCCGGGTCTCCTGCGTTACATGCGAGGATGCTAACCACTACACCACTAGCATCCTCGCATGTAACGCAGGAGACCCGGGTTCGACTCCGGGCGGAGCCAAATCTTTTCTCTTCAAAAAATAAATTATTTAAAAATAATTTAAAATGGTGGTCACCCACAAATTAAGATTAGATTAATTAAAACATTTTTTATATTATTGTCTTTTAAACTGTAACTTTGAAAGAATTAAAATTCACAACCAAAAGAAAAATAAATATAACATTTAAGATAATGTAAAGATACGTACATCTATTTTAAACTCCATCAAATACTGTCCAATAATAAACAAACGTTTTCAATATAAACAAAAAGCTTTGTTTTAGTCAGTTAAGTCTTTATAGTGGCCGTGATTTACGAGTTTACCTAGGCAATATAATTCTTGTCTTATATACTGATATAAGATCAAAATAAATAAATATCTTATATTATATTATATCTATTGATAGTTGGAAGATCAAAAGACAATGCCGTTTATTACAGCCAATAATCAACATAAAATTGACATGTAATGTTAGAGTCATACTTTCCTATGTTTATTTTCATTGACTATTTCAATGAAATTCATTCATTAGACACTGAGTACCAGAAACACTGGACTTATCAAAATTTGTCTTTTGTAAATCTCATGGAATTTTACAGAATCGATTATTTTAATTGAGTCATTTGATTCGTCCTGTTGGATTTAAGAAATATCGACTCTAACCTTTTTTTCTGAATGGAAAAAAGGTGGAAAATGGAGGAAAATGGAATTTTGTGTAGAAATTGATTGACTATTGATTATTAATTTAAGAAATGAGGGAAAACTTTGAGAGAAATCGATGAAATAATTAAGAAACGTCACTCTAAAGTTAAAAGAATAATTAAGCATTACAAAAAACCAGTTATCTTCAAAGTAAACGAAGATCAGAGAGGCCCTAATAAATTTTGAGAAATCACAGGCCTGCAATTTTGCGATCTATGAATGATAATCCTACAATGAGTGCACCACTGCGCTGTAACAAGATTACCAGCTAATATTAACACCACAATAACAATGTGTTTACCAAAAAAAAAAAAAAAATATTATTTTTTGAAATAATTAGTGTACACGGACTTTTTTTTTATTTTGTATAAATAATTTTTATAAATGTCTTAAAATGTTGTTTATGAAATTGAAAATGTTTAAAAAATATCGCAGAAATAATTAAGAAACGTCACTCTAAAGTTAAAAGAATAATTAAGCATTACAAAAAACCAGTTATCTTCAAAGTAAACCTAGATCAGGGAGGCCCTAATAAATTTTGAGAAATCACAGGCCTGCAATTTTGCGATCTATGAATGATAATCCTACAATGAGTGCACCACTGTGCTGCACCAAGATTACCAGCTAATAGTAACACCACAATAACAATGTGTTTACCAAAAAAAAAAAATTATTTTTTGAAATAATTAGTGTACACGGGTTTTTTTTTTATTTTGTATAAATAATTTTTATAAATGTCTTAAAACGTTGTTTATGAAATTGAAAATGTTTAAAAATTATCGCAGAAATAATTAAGAAACGTCACTCTAAAGTTAAAAGAATAATTAATCATTACCAAAAAACCAGTTATCTTCAAAGTAAACCTAGATCTGGGAGGCTTTAATAAATTTTGAGAAATGACAGGCCTGCAATTTCGCGATCTATGAATGATAATCCTCCAATGAGTGCACCACTGCGCTGCGACAAGATTACCAGCTAATAGTAACACCGCAATAACAAGGTTTTTACCAAAAAAAAAAAATATTATTTTTTGAAATAATTAGTGTACACGGACTTTTTTTTATTTTGTATAAATAATTTTTATAAATGTCTTAAAACGTTGTTTATGAAATTGAAAATGTTTAAAAATGATCAAGTATTAAGGGTTAATTTATAAAGAAAAAATTAAAAGAATTGTCTGTTATTTTTCGCTTTTTTCCTTGGCTAAAATTCGATTTTTGGCATAGTGTACATAGACTTTTTTTGCTAACTGTATATTTGTTTCTTTTTCTACTCAATGATGATATGATATTTTCCCTCAACCATATAATCGGAGTCCTTTATTAATTGAAGACATGTTACGTAAACGGTTCAAAGGTGAATGATGCAATAAGCTAACTGATAAATAATTACTGAATCTCCTACATGGGAGGTCCCATCCTTCAAGCTCTATAACAACCATCTTCTTCAGTAATCCGTCACAGTAATGTAATCCCTCCGCTCTACACCTAACGATAATAATATTAACTAACAGGTCTTTTAAGATAATTTTCAGGCATATTTCAAGTTTTAAAAATTAATTGTAAAGAAAAAAAAACTGCTATAATATACTAGGTTGTTACAAAAGTCCTTGTTCACAAAATTAATTTTATTCAAATGTGAGTACAAAGTTTACAAATCAAATTTATTCTTCAAAATACAGGCCATCATTTTCAACTACTTTAACCCATCTTTCAGCCAAAAGTTGTATTTGATGTTGATAACACGACTGAAGGACGACCTGATCTAGGTTCACAATGCGGCCGTGTTTTGATGCACCACACTTTCCCCTTCCACTGCACAAATTTCCTCGGCTGAGGCCTTTGCACTAAAACCTTTTTTCCAATAATGCCTAAGAAGGCCGCGGATGACAAATTTTTCTTCGGACATTTCTAGTGAAATTTAATAAACTGAATGAAAGGCAGGGACAGTTGGCGTACATAGATAATTAGAGGATTAGTTAATGTAAACATTGACATAAGAATTGTATTCGTCAGAGATTAAATAAGGATTAAATTAGAGACCTCAATGTAAACAACTTGATATGCACAAAGACTTTTGTAACAACCTAATATATATATATATATATATATATATATATATATATATATATATATATATATATATACATTCTAAGTTTTCCCAGGTGATCATAGGAAACGAAGAAAACATTTTTTATATTATTTTCTTTTAAACTGTAACTTTGAAAGAATTAAAAATCACTACCATAAGAAAAATAAATATAACATTAAAGATAAGGTAAAGATAATTGCTAGTAGAACTCCTGAACCATTGCAAAATAAGTCTGTGTAAATTTATTATAAAATCCTTCAAATACTGTATAATAATAAACAAACGTTTTCAATATAAACAAAAAGCTTTGTTTTAGTCAGTTAAGCCTTTATAGTGGCCGTGATTTGCGAGGATTTCTGTTACTTTGCTAAAAATGGAAATTTGTGTAGAAATTAGACGATTGGTTACTAATTTATGAAATGAGGGAAAATCTTTGAGAGTTAGTTTCCAAGCGGAGCCAATCCTTTCTCTTCGCTGATACCCCCCCTTGATCTCGTATGTATAATTAGCATCGTTATACTCCTTTTTGTTGTAAATTCGTTGTCCTAATTTCTTAGAAATCTGAGGAGCATGTAAAATAGTAATAACTATCCTACTTTCCTTCATTTTACCAAACAAGGAAACTACTACTACTTCTTTGTGAACTTTATGTTATAATTTATCCTGCCCCCTTCATGTGTGACATCTCAACTCTTGTTATATATACTAATTTAAATAATGTTAAAATACAGATAAACCCAGAAGAAGGGCCAAAGTCCGAAAAGTTGGGATAATTAAATACAAGATAACCCATTGGAAGAGATTTCTTCATTTAAAAAAAAACCTAATGCAAACCGAAAGCTTCCTCGCTAAGGTGAAAAGTACAATCAAGTAGAAAGTCGAATAAGATGCTAGGAAAATATACGCATCAAAAAAATAATAAATAAAACTTGTAATAAACAAATAATAAAAAAATAAACTAAACTCCAAGAAGATAAGGACGTCATCTGAAGAAGGTCAGCTGATGACGCGTGCATTGCCTCTGTGCCGTAGTGTTCTTGCTACGTGTCCAGAATAACTACACACCATGACATACGAGTATACTCCATTACCTCGGCTACTTCGAGTCGTGGACACAAAAATAGTATTTACCATACTAGTTGTATATATATACTAACAAGCTCAGGACAATGTCAAAATATTGTACATTGGATCCCTAATTAAGTCGTCGAGAATTCTTTCCGCTCCTCGAAGAATAAGGAATAGTTGTTTTCGACGAAAAAATAAAAAGAATCTGTGTTTGAACTCACGACCAGGCACTAATTATTCTGTAGACTAATAAGACCTAATTGTTCGACAAATAGTCACTGTACGGTTTAGAAACTGTAAAATTTAAAAAACAAAGGAATAGTAAAATTTCAAGAGTCTGAAATTTTTTTCGTTCAGTTCAAAATAAATATAGATAAATACAAACAGAAAAAAAAAAATTTATTCTGAGGAAAAGACCCTTAAGGATCATACAGCCGAACATTCGCGGGCGCGATCGGCTATAGGGTGCGCTAGTAGTTTTTCAAAATGTCGGAGAGAACAGGGATAGACATAGTTGATGTGATAGACATAATTGTTAAATTTTAAAAGACCATTAATTGAAGAATTTTAAAAGACCATTAATTGAAGGGCAGGTTATACTTGATGAAAACTACATAATTGCATGTGGTATAGTATCTACAAGTAAAAAACAGTTATTTTGCAAGCCTTTTGCCTTCAAATAAGCGATTCAAAGGACTGCCCCATCAAAGAAAAGTGGAAATCAAATTTATTAATAATAAAAAGCAATTTTCTTGTAATTGTACGTGTAAAGCTGGTGGTTCTGGTAAATTTAAACACAATATTATAAATTTACTCTACGTTTTTCGATTAGTTATAACATTAATTACCTATTCATACAATCATTGTTATGAGAGCTTAGTTTCTTTGTCATATTATTTATTTATTTGTCAAAACTTTCAGGCATCGCATTGAAAATATAGAACAATTAAGCAAAACGGATGTAAGACAAAAATGGGGAAAATTAAAAAATAAAAACAAATCTATGACACTATGGTCTAAATTTTGTTTGCATAAAACTAGCATTTTGGAATAATTAAAATTCCAAGTACTAATAATCAACTGAATAAACATAGTCACTTTCTCTAAAATTAAGACAACATATCGTCATATGTTTTGACACAAGCTTATCTATTCTTAATTTTACAATACACTCTTTAAGAAGCTTTTTATTTTTTGGAAATAAATGGAATGACACGTCTTTTGATTTTCTAATTGAACACTGAGGTACCGAGCAATATCTATTAGACATTTTTCAAATAATATTTTGATCAATCGGGTTTTAATTATGGAAAAATAAATTAAAAACGACAAAAACCCTATGAATCCCAGGTATTGGCCCGGCTTCTATCCCCACTTCTCTAGTTCCAGTCAAGAAGCAGCACCGTCGCTTGCGCCCGCGAATATTCATCACTTCTGTCTCAGTACTTAAAGTCATGAAAAATTTATTGTTTTTTTTTTCTTCGAAATCTATGATAATTTGAAAAAAGAGATGGTTTTCATTCAAAATAAACAAAAAAAAATGATTATATCTGTTTCATCTAAAGAGAGTTCTAGAATTATCTGTAACCGTTACATTCATGTATATGTACGTAATTACATGAGGGAATGATCTAGACCTCTCTAGGATGTTCCATTTCACACTAAATACAGAAGCTATGGATTATGAGATAAGTCTTGTCTTAACATCGAAGCATATTGGTTTTGAATTACTATTTTCCCATTTTTATATTACAATATTACAATACAGTTAATGGATCATTATTTGCAAACACAAAAAAAAAAAAAAAAAATAAAAAAAAATAGGAACTATTTTACACCTTTTGTTGTTCTATGGAGGCTCCAAACTAAATTTATAATTCACTCCCTCAATGCCATGTCAACCTTCTTTCGTCAAAGATCCCACCAAATCAGCAGCGAAGTAACAATAAAATTATTTATTATTAAGTATTTAATAATTACCTAATAATATATAATATTCAAGACATAATGTTAAGCATGACGGTCAGTCAATTAGATCCTAGCATTAGGGCAATTTTCCAGCCTCCGGTGTCTTAGCTCTAGTGTTTCGAGACCTGGTGAGTGGGTTGAAGAGAGAAAATTGACACGGTAGGGGTTTGCCCCACGGTTAGCTCAATTATTTAGACAGCTGCAACGTTGATGCAGACACCCGCTTTCGATTCCCGGCCGATGCCAAAAGTTTCCTTTTCTAACAAAATTATTTAAAAATTATCGAAACCAATTTTAATAATAAATCAAAATAAATATTATTAATGAGTATGATATTCTCTGAAATTAGCAATTCTAATTCGAGATACAGAGTCGACTACTTTGAAAAAATCGACTCATAGAGGTGGAAGTCCAAGAAGACACCTATATTACCAATTTATATAAATAATTTAATAATTAATAATTGTGCATGAAATCGGCTTATTGAGGCAGGATATACGTGTAATGAATGACTGGAAACCAAACATTCTGTTTGACATATTTAACGATTCGACCACTTTGGGGTCAACTGTGGAGTAATGGTTAGCATAGAAACCTACAATATTAAAGGTCCCGAGGTGGCCCTAGGATTTTTTAATGGGAGTAAAAAATCCTTGTCTATGCCGTCCCTCGGGTAGGACGTAAAATGGAAGTCCCGAGCTTGTACGATGTCAGGTACTCGTTAAAGATCCCTATCCTAATTATACCTGGATAGGCAAAAATTAGGACTCCCACTGTATCATCGTCCGATTAGCCATAGTGGCATAAAGTGACGTTAAAACAAAGAAAACTAAACGATTCGACGCAACGCTAACTAACTTCAATTAGTTGTTTTTATTATTCTAAAAACTACCGATCTCAATAGTAAATGCATAATAGGTAATCATTATAAGTTAAAAATAATTGAAGTCTATGACAAACTAAAGACTAATCCAAAATAACCTTGTAAGATATTGCAAAGCGGCGTTGGAGCGGACAGGCTCAAATTGCTTTCCCAACAAATGATAAATGAAACTTTTATAATTGTCTATCCCCTTTCAAAGAGTACGATTAGCCTTGAATAATTTTGTTCCAACTAATGACAAAATAATAAATTATTAAAAATACTTATTCCGAAGGAGGAAATGCGATACGAAATTAAAGCCGTTTATTTATACTTTTTTCTGTTGTTTTCATGTTTTTTCAAGGCCGGAAATTATTTCCGCATTTCAAAACTTTTCCTTATGAAACCTGGACTGCATTATATACTATAACTTTCCCCTCAAATATATTATTATGTGAATAGTTATATTGGCATTTTAAAATGTTATCTAAAAAGTACATGTATTAAAATTAAGGAATTTATCGTTTGGACGACTATGAAAAATAAAGAATTTGTCTTTAACAAATTTTGTATTAAAAACATAACCAAAGTAGGGTAAACCATACAGTTATTCACACTCAGTACAGTTATTGACACCCCAACATTAACTTAAAGAAATAACTAGTCCTAACTAAACTAGTCCTAATTTTATTTCAAGATATGCATGAATCTAATGTTTGAAGGGTCCTTTAAGTCATCTATGAAGTAAGACTTTAACAAACTAACCGTAGGGAAGATTTCACAATTAAATCCACAGGGTGTCAATAACTAGATTTGGCACTTTTAACATAAAATATTGCCAAGCGATAAAACTATTGAACTTTTGACTTAAAAAAAACTCTTGGGTCTTTATAAGGATAGATAAAGAGGAGCTATAGGAAGTTTCAATTTGATCCCTTCATAAAAAGTTTTTTTTTTAATTTCACCACAGAAATGTAGTCTTAAGGGTGTCAATAACTGTACGGTTCACCCTATATCATTGAAAAAAAAAAAAAAAAAATATTTTATCCATTTCCATCTATTTTAAAACGTCTGGATCATTTAACATGTAAAAATTCTAATTTAAATAAGTAAGTAAATATATGTAAATTATGTTAATTCGCTCATGTAAAAGTGAATTACTAATATTAATTTAATCTATTTTTGTGGGTAACCACCTTGTTTTAAATTATTTTAAATAATTTATTTTTGAAGAGAAAAGATTGGGCTCCGCAGGAATATGCCTAAAATTAGACAAAAATTGTCGACTTCTCGTAAATACTCGCAAAACTTGCGAGATCGAGGGAGAGGTATCAGTGAAGAGGAAGGATTGGCCCCGCTTGGAAGCGAGCTCTGTGGTGCAGTGGTTAGCATACCGCGCATGTCACGCGGAAGACCCGGGTTCAACTCCCGGTGGAGCCCAATCTTTTCTCTTCAAACAATAAATTATTTAAAATGAATTACTAATAATTTCTTAAAATGAGGGCCACCTGTGTAGCCGCTAGTGTAGAAAACTACTAAACAGGAAATCGCGGGTTCGCATCCCAAGGTGGCCCTACACTATTCCTTTTCTCGGATTGGACTTAAAATGGAAGTCCCGAGCCTGTGCGATGTCAGGTACTTGTTAAAGATCCCTATCCTTATTTTAACTGGATTAGCAAAATTTAGGACTCCCACTGTAGCTGCGTCCGATTAGCCTTAATGGCATTAACAGACGTTAAACAAACAATTGATTCTTAATATGATTTGGGTGATTTTGTTGACACAGCTATTTTTTTTAAATTAATTATTTAGTTGGTTTTATTCATTTTTATGTATGTTTTATTCAGTAGGAATACAAAAAAAAAAATCTGGTGCGTGCGCGCAACACACAACTTTCACTTACCAACTTACTTAGATAAGAAATTGACGTGTTTTGTTAAATATCATTTCCCAAAGTCACACATTTTTCTACATTCATATCTTATTTTTATTAATCGTTAAAGCCGTTTTTGAGTAAATAAAAAACCCCGTGAAAATGATACAAAATTTATTAAGTTAAGTCCCCCCTTCGGTTGATCAATTTTGATGAAATGTTGGCTATCACATGTTTGGCATATACATACATCAAATACCCAGTTTGGTCACAATCGTGAAAGCCGTTTTTGAGTAAATAAAAAAAGCACGTAAAAATGATACAAAATTTATTAAGTAAAGTGCCCCCTGCGGTTGATCAATTTTGATGATATTTTTACAGTCATATTTCAGGCATATAAATAGATTAAATACTCAGTTTAATCAAAATCGTTAGAGCCGTTTTTGAGAAAATCGAAAAAAACCTAAAAAGTTATTAAGTAAAGTACCCCCTACCTTTAAGTAATTTTGATGAAATTTATGCTGTCACATCGCGGGCATATACCTACACTAAATACCCAATTTCAGGATCGCACGGTTTATATTTTTTGAGCTAGTCTGTTCACATACACACACACACACACACACACACACACACACACACACACACACACACACACACACACACACAGACACACACACACACACAGACCATTTCGCGGGACTTGGTCATTTCGACTCAGGGGACCCCAAAACGTGTATTTCCGTTGAAAACCGGAAGTCGAATTTTTTCACGATCGCAATACTTCCACTTACTATATATTTCATATATAGGTAAGTGAAAGTAAAAAAAAGTGGATAATGTAATGTTTTCGAAATTGAAAAACACATAGCTTTTAAATGAACAAACTTATCAAAAACTTGATAAAGTTATTCAGCTCGTCAAGATGCAAATTAATTAGAAGGCATTGCAAAAACATCAGCCAATAAAAATGCAACTTCTGTCACAAACTCCTGACCTTCAAAGAATCGCGTGCATGTAGCAATGCAAACACGTGGATAACCTAAACCTTAACGATCTATTTGTTTAAAGATATATTTATCACTTAATTAAATATTATTTATTTTAAAAGTAAAATAGCGATTCTATGCTTGTCAGTCTTTACATTAGTGCTACGAGTACAAGAGGTAGAATACGTTGCAGACCTACTGCACGAGGATGACCCATACAATTTTTAACTTCTCAATAATATTTACTATGAAATTAAAAAAAAAAAATGTTCCTTCTACAACCGCCAGTTAATATCAATACAATTAATTCAAAAACACAGTAAAAAACAAGAAAGCAGAGAAAAAAATTCGACTATTGATGAAATTAGGATTTTTTCAGGTCCCCTGGAAGCAAAAATGTACCTAATAATAGATCGACAAGTATTTAGGACTTTAAGGATTTCTAAATATTATAATACTCTTTAATTCATGGAAGATAAGAAACGGATGTGGAAAAAGCTATTTTCTGTGAAGTTGCTAAATAGCGTTTACACATTTATGAAAACACGTTGATTTCTACTCAAAGTAGATTGGTAAGTGAAAGTTGTGTTTTGAGCGCACTAGATTTTTTTTGTATTATATTTTTTTTTTATCTACTTAAATAAAGATGTAATTCTGTTTGTTTGTTTTTTCTTTATAGAAATCCATACCGTTTGTCCCAAATTCTCAAAATTTTGCTCTGTGGTACTTTCACGCCAGGTGCGAACACCTGTCCATATTAAAATTTCATAACTTCAGCCAATCTCTGGGTATATTCTTTATTGTTATAAAAATCGTTATGATATCGCTTTCACGTTATTAGAAAAATGAAATTCCCCGCGTCAATCCGGGATATACAGCTAGTAATAAATAAATGAACACAATAATGTTTTTATGTAAGAAATGCAAAAACTATTAGCGCTAAAAAACTGATGGAATATGAATAAAAGTTTTACTTTAATATCTGACAATAAATTGAGGAAAAGATATTTCCTTCGAAAAATTGGGAATAAAGGTAGCAGCGATAAGGAAATTACCGGCCGTAAAATGAAATCGATAAACAATTTATTGCCGACCATTCTAAACACAATGAGACTCTCTCAAATTATGTCTTAGCTCATTGATTTTCAGGATTTCAGGATAGCGATTCTTATATAGAAAAGTTAGTTCACTTTTTAGAGAAATAATTATGTTTGTATTGAATTACCTAAAGCTGCCGTGTTATATGTATTGTAGTACAACGTTTCGATCGATGTGGATCTTCATCAGGGCTTCTGAGTCCAGAGTAATCCACAGGCAGTGATCGGAACGTTAACTTTCCAAAATAAAAAATAAATAACTAAAAACCCTGTCTTTCAATCAGCTTATCGTAAAGAGATTTAAGTTAACACTTTCACGACGACGCACAGTGGTTGAAAGGCGGAAAAAACCTATTTTTTGAAGATATCGGAATATTCTTTTTCTTTTCATTATTAATTAATAGAATAGTTACCTGACACATTCCATCAATTTATTCGGAGATATTCTGAGTTTTAAACTTTCTAGGACCCTTTGAAAATCGATCGTTGAAAAAGTTTAATTTTCAACGGAAAATTTATAACACTATAATAATTTTTACAACTCGCATTTTTGTTTCTTAGAGCGATTTTCCTTCATAATCATGAAAAGCGATCTCACATATTCCACTATCATAAAAATGATGCTATTTGGTCTATGTTTTAACCCAGAAATAAAATCCCGAATAAATGCAATAAAATTAAGTCAAAAATTTTTTTTGGTAATCCATATTTTTCAAGCGCAGCCGAGCGCAGTTTTAAAATCCATTTTTTTAAGAAGAAGATACATTCAAGGAAATATTAAAACATATTCTAGCTGCGTCCACCTGCGTCTGTACATGTGGGAATTTTTTTTATTGAAATACCTATGCTATTTCGTGCAGTTTATTCGCTATGGAGCTTGTGCTTCGAATTAGGTTATTACTAATCGTTTAGTAAAACATCATGCCTTACTTACCAGGTCTGTAGCATCATTTATTAAGTCAGTCCGAATCGTTAATAGATCGATAATAAATCAACTTTTTCACCTACCGTGATTTTAGAATGAATTTGGAAATTATTAATAATAAGTTTATGCATGACCTCCGATAACTTAAAGGCTTCGGCACTTTTCATTTTTAAGCATCCATTTATTTTTAGAAGATTGGTATTAAAAAAAGGTTCAGCTATTATTTAGTGTGAATTAGGGAAATGAATTTTCACAGATAGAGTTGCAGCTATTAAACTTATATTGAACAGTCTATCCCACCATCCCCTATCAAAATTATATTAAAGTCGGATGACCCCAAACTTATATTTTAATATGATATACATTTAATAGTTAAGAATTAAAACATAACGAAAAAAATAATTGATTGCTCCTATGTATGATTTTTTTTTCTTCACCTAACTTGGGTGTTTTTATGAAATAAAATGATACTGCAAGTACTATTAAGGATATTACTAGCATAAAACAGCAAAAGTGTTTAAACTAGCCGATCTCGAGTCGAAAATTGATGTATAATTTTTTTTTTATTTTCTTTACACTGCCGGTTAATTCGAATAGCCGGTTAAACGGGGGTAATGCTAATATCAACTTTATTTTTTTGGGGCACTCACACTAGAATGCCGCCTCTGCCAAATAATTAGATCTTTATCACTTTTACTGCCAAAAATGAATACATAATAGTCACTCTCTCGTTTCGATACAATTTTAATATTTAATTCTCCGACAAGAGAACAGTTACTCGATTTCAGGTGTTATGGCAGCCAAAAAATAATTTCTGTACAGCTGAAAATTAAAATGATGAAAATTTAACGTAAATTCATTTACTTTTATATTTATATTCATATACTTATTAATGTATAAACATTTATTTTTTAATTACAATTATAATTAATATCATATTATAAACATAACTAGTAGGATAGTATTTTTTATTGTTTATTATATTATTGTTGGATTGCCAATACTGCATAATGCACTGGAATAGCTCCCGTCCGATAGAGCGAACAGCATTAAACCATCCTGGCATGAACGTTTAAAAGATAAATGTCGGTATTCCATTTTTGCAAACTAGTCCATATTAGGCTACTTCCATCTATAATTATTCCAATCTTATCTAAAAATGTTACAAAAACTTTGAGGAATGTCACATAAAAACTATCTTCCTTTTTTTTTTTTTGGCTTTCAATTGTAAAATAATCAATTTTTATCGTAATTCATATATTTCAAAATTTTCGGCTAGTGACATATTGCCATTTACATACAATAGCTATCAGTATAAGTTATAGTATTAGATAAAAGGAGTATTAGAGAAAGCTATTCTACTTAAGTGTGGAAAAATGTTGAGTTATAAATAATAATATCAATAGAGATAGTTGGAATAAATTATTAGGACACGACCCGCATCTGCTAATACCTATATTTTATACCAACACCCAACAACAGCTTGTGATTGCACACAGTTGATTCTAATAGCAATAATAACATAAATGTTACTTGGGTTAATAAACATAACCACATTTTATTGGTACAAATTTTAAAATTATATTATAACTTAAAAAGGTAATTAAAAGAAAAATATACCAACCTAAAGCCAACGTTCTAAAGTGGAATATTAAAAGTATATGATAGTGTAATAAAAATAAATAATATAGAAGTGTATATTAATTTAACCATTATTGTGGAGTAACAACCTATTTTTAATTATTTTAAATAATTGAAGAGAAAAGATTTGGCTCCGCCAAGAATCGAACCCGCGTCTTCCGCGTGACATGCGCGGTATGCTATCCATTACACCACGGAGTCGCTTCCAAACAGTGCCAAATCCTTCCTCTTCACTGACACCTCTCCCACGATCTCGCAAGTTTTGCGAATATTTACTGAAGATGGACAGATTTTTTTTTTTTTTTTTTTTTTAGAAAATATAAATACTCCTTAGCTTATCTATAAATAAGGGTGTAAACATGTGTATAAAATTATTTGCTGTAAAAAACTAGTTTATTTTCACTTGATTGAATACTTATTTTTTACTTGAGGTTCCCTAATTATTAATACTTAATTTGTTTCATTTATTTAAGATTTAGTTAAAACCCACTTTTTATATTATTTAATTCTGTTCCCAAGGAACACGTCCCAGGACAAAAAATAAAGAATTTATTTTTATTTTTACATTAAACGTATCTTTATTCCGGAAGTAATAAAAATATTAATCATGAAACGTTTTGGAATTTGTGTAGGAGAGAATAAATTAAAAAAAAAAATTTTTTTTTTTTTTATAGATCCTGTCAAATCTTTACGATGCAATAAGTATTACTTTCAAAAATGCATTTTCGAATCAAGATACATCAGTTATAATTTGTGATCTTGGTTAAAATCTAACATTGTTTCCACAATTTTCAATGCATTCCTAATCAAAATATCAAAAATATAATATCTAAAAATAAAAAATGTAGGTGCCCAATTACAAAAAATGTTAGAAACTTTTTTTTGGATCTTTTTGCAGAAGCGTAAGTTATAACGTGCACAGCACGAAATAGCTTAATGTTTTTTACATGGCTGTTTGACCATTGTGTTAAGTTTAATTCAATATTAATAAATGTCCCTGGTGTATTTTCGCTTTGTGATATTGATATAAAGTAAAGTAATTTGTGAGGTGTTAGTTAAATCAGTTTAAATAAATTATAAAAGAAGAAAATCACAGTAAGGATTATATTAACGAACATATTTACTAGAATTATAGGGAATAAATTGCTGTGTGTTCGACAAACATAAGAATTTATTAGAAATTCTTGTGCCTTTTAATATAAAGTGGATAAATATTTAAAAAAATTATTCGTATTATAAGTCATACCATGTATATAAATTGAATTTATATTTAATAATTGCAAAGGGTCATTTGAAATAATTACTTTAATCAGAGTAAAATCATGAGTTAAAAAAACAAAACAATTTTTATATGTAAACGCAGTCAAGACATTTTTTTTTTTTTCAATGAAATGTAGTTAGATTACATTTTGACAGAATGCTCCTGGAGCATATCAATTTACAAAACCAATTTCAACGTATTAATATCTTATTGAAAAAAAAAAAAAAAAAAAAATGAAATATACAGGTTTTCTTGTCATCTTGTCCAGTCAATTAATTTCTTCCCCCTTGTAGATTTCATAAGAAAAAATAAATGTATATAGGTTAAGCTCAAAAATGTAGTTACTTATTCAACGTTAATGAGAAGCAATACTTTATATACATACATATATATGTACGTTTAATTATATTAATTTACTACTTAAAGAACATTCCATCATATACAAAAAATTTATACATATATTTTTAGCAAAATATCTTTGCTATGTAGTTACTTAACTAATATAAAAAAAAAAAAAAAAAAGTCTGCACCTTAATAACGTTTATTAGGATTCCAGCTGTAATTGATTTTACCAAATTATTAAATGCCAGCTTTTTTGTGACAAAAAATCCCTTGAGTTGATCTATAATAACTCATTATTTTATTTTTCCAGGATACATTCATTATTATTATTTTTTTTATTATAATCAGTTTGTAATAAACGATTTGATGTCCTTATAACTCTTTATGAAAAATTATTTTAATTCTGCATCTAATAAATTTTCCATCATTACTTCGAATTTCTCCATTTAAAGAATGATTACAAAATTACTCTTTTCAATAAATATTGAACATATATCCATATATATATATATATATATATATATATATATATATATATATATATATATATATATATATATATATACGTTTTTGAGTTTCAGTTAATAATAAACAACTAGATTCTGGCGACGTTTCGAGACTATATTGTTCTCGTAATCATGGCCCACAATGAACAAACAAGTTGGAATAAAGTTATATGAGTTACCGATGTAGGTAAAATTACTCTAAACTTAACGATACAACTAATGGACCAAAATAGACTTCCGAAAATCTGTTACAACGAGCTATTACTGAATACCCAAGTAGGACTAAATTCCTCTATAAAATATAATTGGTGCTTGCAGTTGCAAACATGTCTGAAGAAAATCGGCGAAGAAGAACTAGTTTTTACCAAAGAACCGTATTCAATAAAACAAAAAACAGGTGCAATTTTATCAAAATTCCAGTTATATCTCCATAATGCCGATCTAGAAGCTTTAAATAAATCACTATTCAACCCATTTTATAAAAATTTCGCCCCTAAATCGCAATTAACAGCAGCCTATATTAGATCCAATTCCAATATTAATATCATCCGTTTAATAGCACAGCTCAGAACTGCAAATAACCACCATATTAGATTCAGTCACAAGAATAACTTCATAGAAATTACGCCATCTTCAATCTGCCCTATCTGCAATATGAAAACAGAAGAAAACCCCATCCACATACTCTGCATTTGTCCTCAATATAATAGCGCAAGAAAGAACTTTTTCCCAAATATCACCACGACAAACTTCATTAATATACTCGACCCAGAATCAAAGGATGAAGCAACAAAACTGTCTAATTTCGTATCTACTATACTTAAAATAAGGACATTCTACTTAAAAGAATAAATGAAACTGTTAAATTATATATCAGTGAAATTATATTTATAACATTTATTTCATTGTAAAATTTATTGTTAGCATATCCTATTTCTTTTCTTTTTTTTCTTTTGTATATTGTAATTATTATCTCAAAGTAGAACAGACTCCCTTGTATAGGGCCATGTGCTTAAAACATGTAAATAATAAATTCTACATATACTATTAAAAACTTTTTTAAATATTTGATTATTCTCAATTTTAAGAGTTATTTGAAAATCAGTCTTTTCATTAAATATTTAACTTTTATTTTAGTTTTATGTATAGTAAATCATAAGGCACAACTACCAGGTGTGTAAATATGAAACCGGAATTCGCCAATGGTAGGAGTTAGCAGTCAATATAATCTTCTAACTAATCCGTCAGTGGTGTTATCTGCTTTTGCCTACATGTAATAAAGAGATCCGATTGATACCAACCTCAGTTTCATTCTATAACCGCGTTTTTAGAGGCGTTGAACATGTCGACTTTTGTGCCAACAAACCAAGATTTGCGGACAGCATTTATTTTCCGTTCCCTTCTGAAAAAAATTGGAGCATTATCACATAGGATGCTTGTTGAAACTTACGGGGAGCATGCCCTAGGCAAATCTCAATGTCTCGATTGGTTCAAAAAATTTAAAGATGGATTTCGATAAAAGAAACAAAGACCGTGGAAAACCACAAAAAAAAAAAACGCCGATTCGGAAGCGTTTGTTAGACAATTATTACATGTGACACCGTCTCCATTTGTTTGAAAGGCATGGAAAAGATCCAGAAGGTCGGAAGATGGGTACCTCACCAACTGAATGACAGGCAGCAGGAAGCTCGAAAAACCTCATGGCAAACGCTGCTCGCCAGGTACAGAAAAAAAGTCATTTCTTCATCAAATTGTGACTGGTGATGAAAAGTGAATTTACTTCGAGAATCCTAAGCGTAAAAAATCCTGGGTAACTCCTGGTGAACCATCGGCATCGCTTGGGGAGGAAGAAAATGCTCTGTGTCTGGTGTGATCAGATGAGTGTTACCTATTATGAGCTGCTGAAACCTAGGGAAACTGTTAATACGGAACGCTACCTACAACAGATGATATATTTGAATAAAGATTTGCGCCAAAAAGTCCCAAATATCAAGACACACAAAGTGATCTTTCTCCATGACAATGCCCCATCACATTCGGCTAAACGGACCAAGGAAGCGATCCAAGTGTTTGGTTGGTAAATTCTTCCGCATGCGGCTTATTCACCAGATTTGGCCCCATCCACCCATCGATTACCACCTATTTGTATTGATGGGACACGCACTAGCTGAGCAGCGCTTCACTTCTTATGTAAATGTACGAAATTGGTTAAATGATTGGTTTGACTCAGAAGAGGAAGCATTATTTTGGCGGGGAATCCACAAATTGCCTGAATGATGGGAAAAATGCATAGATAGCGAAGGTAATAATTAATAAATACAGTACTTCGAATAAAAAAGTATGTATCATTTTTACACAATCAACTCTTATTTGCTATTTGAAAAATCCCGGTTTCATATTTACACACCTATTCTAATTTTATAATATTTATTAAGGATGTACATATCGCAAATTGTTGTTTTCCGATATGTGGTTATGCATTTCAATGTTTGTTTTTTTTTTTAAACTTTAATGTTAGTTTTTTAATTTATACAAACTTATTGGTATTATGCTGGGTATATACATGGGTACATAAATCTGACAAGTTTTAAAACGTTTCGATTATTAATTATAACTACGCCTTGTATCAATAATTCAACCTGTTGCATTTAAGATACGATAGTAGAAATATCGTAAAATTTATTTACGCTTCATAAATAATTTAAATGCGTATTTCTGTTGAATATTAAGAGTTGGTCTATATTAAATTTGAGAAAAAATGTAATTGTACATACATACATCAATTGAACTAATTACCCTTTGATAACCGGAAGACATTAGATAAATAATTCGTGTTGATGTTGAGATGTTTTGGATATTTCCTAATATTCGTCCCAGGCTGACACCAATCTCTTATCGTTTCCGCGATAAACTGGGTTTTTCATTTTACCGAAACTGCGGAGGCAGATATGAGAAGAAAAAAAAATTGCTAATAAAAAGAAATATGGGAAAAAAATCACCGAACTCTTGATAAAATTATATATATATATTTATAAAAAAAAAGTCTGCAAACACTCTCGCCTGAGATAAGGGAAAACGTTCTCAATATTTAGTATCTTATCAACGAAAATAAAAATCTTTTCGTTTTCTCACACAGGAAGCGGTCCGTGCCCTAAAAATTTTTACGAAAAAAACTGCTGTAATCGTTCGTTGAACCCATTGCTTGTCATCAATTTTTTTTTTAATTTTTATATAATTAATAATTTTAGGTGGTTTTAAATATCTTGACATTTTTTTCTCTATCAACCAAGGAAAAATAACGAAAGAAATTAATCAACTTTGTCCAGATATCTTCAATGAAAAAAAAAAAAGAAATATCTATATATAAGTATATATATATTTATTTCAAACCATCCAAATTTTCAAATAATCTATATTAATACTTTTTTTTTTTTTACTCGGCAATTATTCTACTCTACTAAAAAAAAGAACAAAAAAAGTTTGTATCGTCTTCTTAAAATTCATAATTGACTATAGTTTATTCGTTATTCATAATTTATTACAGTCTCTGTTGAAAGACTATAGTTTCATTTATTATTCTGGAATAAAAAAATACAATCAAAAAGAATTTATAATGATTTTCAATAGCTTGGAAAATAGTTGTTTAGGTAAACTTCACATTCGTTGACTTAACCCCTTTTGCGAAAACAGCAGTGATATAAGTCCGTTGAACCCATTGCTTGTCATCATTTTTTTTTTTTTTTAATTTTTACTAACAATTTTAGGTGATTTTAAATATCTTGACAATTTTTTTTTTCTCAAGCAATCTTATTCACAATTTTAAGGCTTTTGTCATAAAAGGAAAAATAACAAAAGAAATGAACCAACTTGGCCCAGATATCTTCAATGAAAAAGAAGAAATAAGTATATATATTTATTTCAAACTATTCAAATTTTCAAATAAACTATATTAATACTTTTTTTTTTTTTACTCAATAATTATTCTACTCAATAGGGTAGAGCTTTACAAACTTTTCAATGGTCATGAAAAGCTGTAATAATTAAACATTAAACATCATAAAATCTAAATTTAATTTCAGGTCAATGAATCAAAAGCTTATTCAAGAAGTCTTTTTATTTACTTTTTAAGGATTAAGAGCCTTAATATCGTCTACTTCAGCTCTATTTAATATTAAAATAAAGCAGATGATTCCTCAATTTATACATTATTAGCTTATAAAAAATAATTTGCATGTATTATTAAATATACATATTTACATATTACTTAATATCACATATGATTCTTTTCATTCAATAATATTATTATTACATTACTTAAGGAACCATGTGTTGCTCGTGGTATTTTCAATGAATATTCTAACTTTGAAAAAAAATATTGAAAATAAGTTCTGTATTTCTATTTCATAAAAATAATACAACAAAGATAATAAAACTTTAGAAGAAAAATTTAAAATAAAATATATTTATTCGAAATAATCTAGATATGCCAACTCTTGTGGAATGTAGCTCAGTCCCTTTCTTTAATTCCAATTTTACTTACTTTTTTTTTTAAAGTAAATTTTATTTTATATAAATTTAGCATTATATGATTTAACATAATGAGTTTATCACAGACGTACAAAAGAAACCTGGGACCATTTTGAGGTCGTGGAACTCGAATATAGTACAGTGTCCTTGATATGAATGCATGCTCTCAAAAACCCAATTTCCTTGTTCATTTATATATCTGTTTAAAATATTCAATAAAACCATCTTCAATCTTAAAAAAAAATCCTTCATTGACTACAGAATGGTTGAAATTTCGGACATTTTATCCATATACAGCACCTTTCGTAAATATAATTTCATTTAGATTCTTTTAGCATTTAGATTTAAAAATTTCTCAATTAATAGAAGTTTTTTTACTGACAATAATTTCATAATTTTTTATATGTAAAATATATATAATACTCTATGGTTTATTATAGTGTTAAGAATTGCACTGCGAACTTATGACATTATAGTCTATAAATAATTGACCAATTTCTGAATGGAATAGACTCTTAGTACTAACTAAGACTATTATTTCTTTTTTTTTTCTAAGACTATTTTATTTCCTTACCCTCTTTTAATATTATATTCTACTTAAACACATCTTAATCCATCCCATGCTCTTACTGAAACAAGGATCAAGCTTTATTCAATATTTAAAAATTAAAATTTAGTTGAAAATAAATTGTAGTTATAAGCAAATAGAAACAGCCTCACTTCACTGTTTTTTTCAGTAAAGTTTTTTAGAATGAATGTGTACTAGTAGTAATTCTAATCTAATAGTAGTTCTAGTAGTTAGTACTACGAGACTCTAATAGTACTAAAATACTCTTATCATAAATATATTTAAAAAAAGTGAAGAATATCTACAAAATGCCCAACATTCTGTAGGTAATAAAGTGTTTTTTTGCGACTGAAAATGGATTTATTTAACATTTAAATAATAATATAAAAACATATCATATAATTTAAGATTATTGTTAAATTGAAAGGACAGGGAAATAAAAAAGGGATGAGGTATTCTGTACTTTTTACTGTAAATTTCTTTTGAATCCGTTTTTTTTTTACTTTTTTTTTTTTTTTATATGATTTATATGAAATCTTGAGGTATGGACTTTATTTCCTGTGTCCCGTTCATGATTTTTTTTTTTTTTTTTTTTTTCCTCACTCCTATTATGAATGACATGGGTTTTCCATCACGGGGAAAACGTGGCTTTAGGTTGGTAATAGTGAGAAAGTATACTACTACTAAAGTGGAAATACCTGTTGAATGTTGTGTAGTAACTTTCTTCGTCGTTCCACAGGTGGAAGGTCAACCGTCCATCCCACAGAAATATTTTATATAAAAAATAAAAAAAACTAATTCAATTTTAAATATTTTTTTATATAAGTTATTATTTTTTATTTAAATTATTAAATATAGTTATTTTTTTATTTTTTTTTTAAATCACAGGAGTCCACTATTTAAATATGAAGCCTTGAGCGGAAGGCACTGCACAGATCAAACCCGACGTTGCAAGATTATGTATATGTTAAATGTTTATGTACCCACCCCACGATTGGAAGACTACAAGAAACATGTGATAGAAGAATGGAATTGATAACGAAGCAAGACTCAACCCATTGCAGGGCAGACTGAGGGAGTTGGACTCCCCACCACTGGCATTGCCCCTCCCACAACCCCCCACCACCCCCGCTTTCGGCCAATCAGTGTCCGCTTTAATTAGCAGAGCGCGTGCCGATGCCTGGTCGGCGTCGAACCTTTGGTACACGAGTGATTCGGTTATAGTTCGTCATATATATATTTCTATCAGCAATACATGAGCTCATATAGCACGTGGCGCAGTACTTCGAATGCTGACAAAAAAAAAAATCTGGTGCGTGCTCGCAACACACAACTTTCACTTACCAACTTACTTAGATTAGTAATTGACGTGTTTTGCTAAATATCATTTCCCAAAGTCACACATTTTTCTACATTCATATCTTATTTTTGTTAATCGGTAAAGCCGTTTTTGAGTAAATAAAAAAAAACCGTGAAAATGATACAAAATTTATTAAGTAAAGTCCCCCCTCCCGTAGATCAATTTTGATGAAATTTTTACAGTCATATCTCGGGCATATACGTACATCAAATACCAAGTTTGATCAAAATCGTTAAAACCGTTTTTGAGTAAATAAATAAAACACGTGAAAATGATACAAAATTTATTAAGTAAAGTCCCCCCTCCGGTTGATCAATTGTGATGAAATGTTGGTTATCACATCTCTGGCATATAAATACATCAAATACCAAGTTTGATCAAAATCGTTAAAACCGTTTTTGAGTAAATAAAAAAAACATGTGAAAATGATACAAAATTTATTAAGTAAAGTCCCCCCTCCGGTTAATCAATTTTGATGAAATTTATACAGTCATATCTCGGGCATATAAATAGATGAAATGCTCAGTTTAATCAAAATCGTTAGAGCCGTTTTTGAGAAAATCGAAAAAAACCTAAAAAGTTATTAAGTAAAGTACCCCCTCCCTTTAAGTAATTTTGATGAAATTTATGCTGTCACATCGCGGGCATATACCTACACTAAATACCCAATTTCAGGATCGCACGGTTTATAGTTTTTGAGCTAGTCTGTTCACATACACACACACACACACACACACACACACACACACACACACACACACACACACACACACACACACACACACACATACAGACCATTTCGCGGGACTTGGTCATTTCGACTCAGGGGACCCCAAAACGTGTATTTCCGTTGAAAACCGGAAGTCGAATTTTTTCACGATCGCAATACTTCCACTTACTATATATTTCATATATAGGTAAGTGAAAGTAAAAAATTGTATGCAATTCAAACTTTTGCATATTTTTCAAACATGTTATTAATATAAAGCATAGATGAGGTGATAAGAACAGAAATAGAAATTTGTGTTAACTAATTTATTTTTTAACAATTTAAATTAATATCGTAATATGCGTTTACATGACATTAATAATAATTGTAAAAAAAATTTTATTTTTGGACTTAAATTATTGATTCCTGTGAGCATGCAGCACCCCCTTCCTGGCTTCAGTCAATTACCTTAGCTTTCTAAGAGAGCCGATCTCTCATCCAGCGCCTTTTTAGTCTTCTCGTACCCATGTCATGTCAGCCATATTCCTGTTTGCATGTAGAGTGTTCAAGAGAGGTAGGTCTATTCCTTTCCGGGAGGAGAAAAAAAATTATTTAATTCTGATATTCAATAATAATAATTTCATCAAATGTATGAACCTGTAATTGAGTATTTGGTATTTGTATATGCCCGTGATGTGACAGCGAAATTTTCACCAAAATTGGTCAAACGGAGGGGGTACCTTATTTAATAACTTTTTACGTTTTTTTTTTTTTCGGTTTTCTCAAAAACGGCTTAAATAATTTTGATCAAACTCGTCATGTTTATTGAAAATCAAGTATTATTTAATATCCGGTATGATTTATCATTATTAAAATATTCTGAGGGGGCATAAGTGAGGAAGGGGCCTTTTTTGTTTTCCTATAAAGTATTTGTATTGTTTTTGTTTATATAGAGAAATTATCTGTCCCTCATTTCGCCTAAAAACAAGAACGGCATTTATTTGTTTCATGAGAACTATATGAAGTTTTCAACAACTACATGCAGAATTATAAAATGAGACGAATGGAGTATTATGCTTGCATGGTCGAATTATCACAATTAAAAACTTTTATTTAATAATAAAAAAAAATTAGTGTACTTTAAAGAGCAAATACAAACAAAAATCAGTGAATGAATGTCGAAAATTGTGTGGCTTTGTGAAATAGCACTTATCAAAACACATAAATTTCTTATCAAAGTAAGTTGGTAAGTGAAATTTGTTGTTCTGCGCATCGCAACTGATTTTTTAAACTCGATTCACGATCTTCTATTTTTTAAAATGAATACCAACCGATATTATGAAACCAATTGAATAAAAAATAATGAATATCTACTTGTTTCTACTAACCAATTAAGTTTTTCAAATGTTTCATTCATTTAAATTTGAATAAAATTCTAAATTTCATTCAAGAGTTCTTGGAATAATAATTGCTCCAAATGTTCAATGTGTTCACTGAAACCTAATGTTTTTTAAATGTTTTTATGTTTAAAAAAAAAATAATAATAAAATAGTAGCATTTAAGGCTACACTTATAATTTTAAATGAAAACTAAGGAATTTATAAAAAAGCAAAGCAATGTTTCGTTTTGGGATAGGTAGGTAGTAAAAAAAAATAAATAAATAGTAATCCAGCATTTCTGGCATTTAAAAAAAGTACTAATGAAAAATTTATTTGTAACATATTTTCCTAGATAGTATTACTATAGGATGTTGATAGGATTCATAAAATATTATAAATAGGAGAATTTTTCAAGCAAATATTTTCTTAGATGTTTTGACATTGAGTAATAAGTGGTTAAGAAACTGGATATGTACCTGATAACAGGATGCTATGTTGGTTTAGTCTCTAGCTTCCTGCAGGCGTTCTGCTCAGTCTGTGATTGACACTGGCCAAACTTTAAAGTTGATTAGGAAGAAATTTGTGATATAAAGTATAGCACAATTATATAAAATCATTTTAAAAATTAGAAGATTATAAATTACTTGAGAGTCAAAAAAATTACTTATTGTACTTTGACTTGTTTACGTTCGTAGATCGAAGGATAGGTTTAACATTGAGATCTGGTTTTTACATTAGAAACTCGATTATCCGTACGTCAATTAACCGGAACACCAATTATCGCAAGATTAAATTAAATAAATATTTCTAAATATGAGATATGGTAAAAATAAAGAAAACATATAGAGGAGAAAAAAAGAAAAATATTCAGTCAACTCATAAAACTCGTTGAGCCCACGCATGCGGAGTACGCCTTTAATGACAGACCATTGTTCATAATTAAAGCCGTTCTGTTCATTTGAGAAGTGGAAATTAACAAAACGCATTAATTTCTAGTCTAAGTAAGTTGGTAAGTGATAGTTGTGTGTTGCGCGCACGCACCAGATTTTTATTTTTAGAGATATTTGGTTTTTTTTTTTATTAAATATTATTTCTTTTTTATATGTCGTTTTTTCTTCATTTTCCTTGTGCCTCTTAGACGCATATAGTATAAACTTTGCTAAGAAAAAAATTGGGAAGTTTATCTTGGTCCAACAAAAAGATATTTGAAAAAAATTAGGTGCGCCGGTTTTTTTGGCTGCGAGTGTATTTATTAATTGACCGTAAATACTTTGTTATGCTCACAATTTCTTCTTGTTTCGTTTTTTTGGCTGCGAGTGTATTTATTAATTGACCGTAAATACTTTGTTATGCTCACAATTTCACAATTAGAAAATTTAGGAATTGTTTCCTTGTATTACTATAAGCGGGACATTCCATTATTATATGCTGCAGCATTTCTCTTTGCTTACACCCATCACATTCCGCTGACTTTCGACACCTATACGCTGAAGGTAAGTTTACGTAGACCATGGTTAGATCGAAGTCTTGAAAGATTTTTAAGTTTTTAATAAAATAACTATTTTATTAACCAACTTTTTTTTTGTTCTTTTTTTAGAAACTTCTCAATTGGCTTGTTACTTCCCTGTGAGAACCGAACTCTCCTATCTATGGTTCCCAATCAGGTTAAACCATATCTTTGACTGAGAAAAATGTATTCTTTTCTATATCCGGACGAGATGTGAATCAGGAGTATTATTAATGAAATTATAAGTAATAACTAAATAGGAAAAGGATGGTGGCCTCGGGGGTGTTCCCTCGCTATCAGATACATCCTCAATATAAATGGGATCTCTTATATAATTTTTTAGGAGGGCTGTGGTTAGTCATCTTTCTTTTTATGTTTTCGTTCTGTTTCATCTTTAACTTTTATCTTTTTGTTTTTGGTCCTGTTTTAAATACAAAAAAACCGAAGCAATTAACAGAAACGTGTCGGTCCTTAATTCGAAGCCCCAGATAGGATCTCCATCTAATATTCATATTTATGTGAAGATGAAGAGGAGGAGATTGTAAAATGTTTTCGTAATGTATTCCTGTTGGTGGATAATGACGTGTCAGGGAGGAAGAAATATATACGCCGTAGAGGTCCCGAAATCCTACAGGAGAGACCTCTATTGTTTTTTGTAATAATTACCCGAGATGGAGCGATCCGCGCCGACTTCCCTCCGGCGATATCCCCTCCACTTCATAGCTAACACGAATCAAGAACTGTGTTTCTAGTTCTCATCTATACAACAGTTCTAAGCTAAACCATATTCATTACATGACTAAAACAAGAAGAAGGGGTTACCTGTGGTGTAGTGGCCAGCATAGTAGCCTACAACACTAAAGGGGTGGAGGAAGGGGGGCATACCTCGGTGGCCCTAGGAATTTTTAAAGGGAAGAAGAAGAAGAAGAAGAAAAGTAATTTTTATTCTGGGACATTTAGTCCCCTAAGAATAACAATAATGAACAAAATTAATAGCCATTTGTCTGGTTAGTTGGAAAAAATATAATAAAAACAATAAAAAGAAATAAAGAATTAAAATATAAGGTAGACACAAAAAAGAAAAGTAATACAATAAAGATAACAAGGACAGAATGTAGAAAGAAAAAATGTAAGATCAACAAGCGGATGTTCAGTACAAAACTTTGGTCAGCTTTTGAGCTTAAGAGATATATATAAATAGAAATAATATATATAATAAAAATCAAATAGATTTATTCTTAATACTGTTTTCACTATTTACATATTTACATAGCCAGCGGGGATTGGAGAATTAGGAGGTGATGAAGGAATTAGGAGGGATGAAGTTTTTCGGATAGAGACAGGTAATGAATTCCAGAAGGTGGCAGCACGGATGATAAAGGATTTTGTAAAGGATGCAGATCGGTAAAAAGGGATATACAGGTTAGAGGTTTGGTATCTGGTATTTAGAGAATGTATAGAGGAGCAGGGTTTGAACAAACTGAGGATATAAGGAGGTTTCTTGGTTCTGAAGGCTTGGAAAAGATATACACCTAGGAAGTATTGCCGTCGGAAAACTGGGTAGAGCCACTTCAATTCTGCATACCAGCTGGAGACGTGGGAGCGCCTGGGGACACCGAAGATGAATCTAATGAAACAATTCATTAGTCTCTTCAACCTCATTTCATGCATGCCAGACAGTCCCCCGTATACAAGGCAGCCGTAGTCAAAATGGGGAAATATAAGAGAGGAAACTAGGAGTTGACGGGTTTTTGGGGACAAGCAATCACGTGATCTAAGGAACTGTTTGAGGATAGCTATGGATTTTCTGGTGATTTCGGAAATATGATTACTCCACGACAAGTGCTGGTCGAAGACCACACCGAGGTTTCTGACATAGGATTGGAGCTGAATGGTTTGATTATTAAGAAGGAGTAAGGGGTAGTAAAGGGAGTATTTTTTTTTTTTTTTTTTTTTACTGTACATATGCTTTTACATTTTACAGGTAGTCTGGCATCATTATTTTAATATCGAAACATAATAGTACATGTTAAATAATATATAAACTTCTGTAACTATTAATATAGGTTATTTTTTATGAATATAATATAATTGACAGTCTATTTTATTGAATTATGTTTATGGATATATGAATCATTATTTATAAACACTATATACAAATAGCATATGACATGTAGTCATAATTATATATCCCACAGCCAACATTGGTACAATATAAGAATATATACCTAATATCGATCGGTAAAATGATGGTCAGGATTTTCAGTTTGCAATTGTGAACTGAAAATCCTGACTATCATTTTTCCTATCGATATTGAAGAACAGTTAACTATCTCTCACTTCTACTATAGAATATATAATAGTTTAAATTATATATATATATATATATATATATATATATATATATATATATATATATATATATATATATATATATATAAATTACAGAATTATGCTGTTATACAAGCAATATATATACAAATTATGGAATGCCTGGAAACATTCTTAATTGTTTCACTTTTGTAATCCCAAGCAATATTCCCATATTCTAATTAATTCCCAAACAGTAATAGAATTAATTAGATAAATCAAAGAAACTTAAAAAAAAAAAAGCCAAAATAAAATAATATACCTTAATCCTTTAAATTAAGATAATTTTAGATGGAAGTATAAAGGGAGTATAAAATCCTTAGCTACGCCGTCCTTCGGATGGGACGTAAAATGGAGCACCTGAGATTGTGCTCCATTTTAGACTTTAGAGATACAAAATGACGTTTGAATCCTGATGTCATGTACTCGATAAAGATCCCTATCCTAATTATACCTGGATAGGACTCCCACTGTAGCATCGTCCGTTTAGCCTTAGTGACATAAAGTGACGTTAAACAAACAAAAAATAAGAAGAAACAAAAAAAAATCTGTAAATTTGCATAAGGGTGATTCAAAAATTCTTGTGTAACAACGCGATAAATCGACAATTGCCTGTAGGATCTAAAATTTGTTTTGGCTATTTATTACCGCATTGGTAAAGCTAAAAAAAATTAGCTAAAAATTTTCCTCATAAATTATAAATTAAATAAATTTTATTAAATTTGATTATTGTTAGTTAAAATAGATTAAATTATGTAAAAAATATGTGAGTTTCATTGCCTATATCTGACTCATAACCTATCTCAAGGTAAAATTAAAAATCTGGTGCGTGCGCGCAACACACAACTTTCACTTACCAACTTACTTAGATTAGAACTTAATGCGTTTTGTTAATTGCCTCTTCTCAAATGAACAGAACATCTATAGGTAATAATAACGCATTGGTTTGTCATTAAAGGCGTACAGCGCATGCGTGAGCTCAAGGTGTTTTATGAGTTGACGGATTATTTTTCTTTTTTTTCTCCTGTATATGTTTACTTGATTTTCTTCATATATCATATTTAGCCATTTCTTATTTTTAGGTGTGATGACAGACAGTTAATTTCTCAATATAAACTAAAACAAAGGTACTTTATAGGAAAACAAAAAAGGCCCCTTCCCCATTTAAGCCCTCTCAGAACATTTTAATAATGATAAAGCTTACCTGGTAATAAATAACAACTAATTTTCATTAAACATAACGAATTTGATAAAAATCGTTAAAGCCTTTTTTGAGATCATCGATCAAAAAGGTAAAAATTGAAAAAAAATTATGAAATAAAGTGCCCCCTCCGTTTGACCAATTTTGATGAATGTTGACTATCACATCTTTGGCATATATATACATCAAATGCCAAGTTTGACCAAAATCGTTAAAACCGTTTTTGAGTAAATAAAAAAAAACACGTGAAAATGATACAAAATTTATTTAGTAAAGTCCCCCCTGCGGTTGATCAATTTTGATGAAATTTTTACAGTCATATCTCGGGCACATTATTACATCAAATACTCAGTTTAATCAAAATCGTTAAAGCTGTTTTTGAGTAAATAAAAAAAATACGTGAAAATGATACAAAATTTATTAAGTAAAGTCCCTCCTCCGGTTAATCAATTTTGATGAAATTTATACAGTCATATCTCGGGCATATAGATAGATAAAATACTGAGTTTAATCAAAATCGTTAGAGCCGTTTTTGAGAGAATCGAAAAAAACATAAAAAGTTATTAAATAAAGTACCCCCTCCCTTTGAGCAAATTTGATGAAATTTTCGCTGTCACATCGCGGGCATATACATACTCTAAATACCCAATTTCAGATTCGCACGGTTTATAGTTTTTGAGCTAGTCTGTTCACACACACACACACACAGACACACACACACACAGACACACACACACACACACACACACACACACACACACACACACACACACACACACACACACACACACACACACAGACCATTTCGCGGGACTTGGTCATTTGGACTCAGGGGACCCCAAAACGTGTATTTCCGTTGAAAACAGGAAGTCGAAAATTTTCACGATCGCAATACTTCCACTTACTATATATTTCATATATAGGTAAGTGAAAGTAAAAATTGGACAAAATTTATTAAGTAAAGTCCCCCCTCCTGTTGATCAATTTTGATGAAATTTTTACAGTCATATCCGGGGCATATAAATAGATCAAATACTAAGTTTAATCAAAATCGTTAGAGCCGTTTTTGAGAAAATCGAAAAAAACTTAAAAAGTTATTAAATAAAGTACCCCCTCCCTTTGAGCAAATTTGATGAAATTTTCGCTGTCACATCGCGGGCATATACATACTCTAAATACCCAATTTCAGATTCGCACGGTTTATAGTTTTTGAGCTAGTCTGTTCACACACACACACACACACACACACAGACACACACACACACACAGACCATTTCGCGGGACTTGGTCATTTGGACTCCGGGGACCCCAAAACGTGTATTTCCGTTGAAAACCGGAAGTCGAAAATTTTCACGATCGCAATACTTCCACTTACTATATATTTCATATATAGGTAAGTGAAAGTAAAAAAATCTGGTGCGTGCGCGCAACACACAACTTTCACTTACCCACTTACATTAGATTAGATATTAATGCGTTGTGTTAATGCCACTTCTCAAAGTTACACATTTTTCCACATTCATTTCTTACCTGATATTAAAGAACACCTAATTTTCTTTAAACATGGCGAATTTGATGAAAATCGTTAAAACCGTTTTTGAGATAATCGAAAAAAAGGTAAAAATCGGAAAAAAAGTTATGAAATAAAGTGCCCCCTCCCTTTGACCAATTTTGATGAAATCTGTGCTGTCACATCGCGGGCATATACCAACACCAAATACTGAGTTTTGTCAAAATCGTTAAAGCCGTTTTTGAGTAAATAAAAAAAACACGTGATAATGAGACAACATTTATTAAGTAAAGTCCCCCCTCCGGTTAATCAATTTTGATGAAATTTTTACAGTCATATCTCGGGCATATTATTACATCAAATACTCAGTTTAATCAAAATCGTTAAAGCCGTTTTTGAGTAAATAAAAAAAACACGTGAAAATGATACAAAATTTATTAAGTAAAGTCCCTCCTCCGGTTAATCAATTTTGATGAAATTTTTACAGTCATATCTCGGGTATATAAATAGATCAAATACTGAGTTTAATCAAAATCGTTAGAGCCGTTTTTGAGAAAATCGAAAAAAACATAAAAAGTTATTAAATAAAGTACCCCCTCCCTTTGAGTAATTTTGATGAAATTTATGCTGTCACATCGCGGGCATATACTTACACTAAATACCCAATTTCAGGATCGCACGGTTTATAGTTTTTGAGCTAGTCTGTTCACACACACACACACAGACACACACACACACAGACCATTTCGCGGGACTTGGTCATTTCGACTCAGGGGACCCCAAAACGTGTATTTCCGTTGAAAACCGGAAGTCGAAATTTTTCACGATCGCAATACTTCCACTTACTATATATTTCATATATAGGTAAGTGAAAGTAAAAAAGCTGGAGGGTGTTCAGAGACTTTTGTTAGTAAGTGTATATAGACTGACTCAGTCAGCCCGAAAGTAAAACAGGTTTAATTATTTTCTCTTTGTTAAAATAGATGAGAATACTTATATAAATATAAAATGACATCAAGTTTTGCATTAGAAGTACTTCTTTTGAAATAAAAAGTAAAAAAAAAATTAATTTAAATTTTATCTTATTGCTAAAAAAAAAAAGCTAAACAATATTTTTATTGTGAGTCACTCCCTATTTTTTTTTTTTTTTTTTTTTTATTCGGTACCCCTTCCTGGCCATTTGTGGCATACGGGGGGTTACTCTACAGGTGTAACCAACCTATCCTAACCATGGTGGGTAGGTCGAGATTTTATTCCGTGGGACCTCCACGAAATAAAAGTCAACCATCCCAGGGCGGATTCGAACCGCCACCGTTCGGCTCGAGCGTGTTAAAGCGGGCCGCGCTCCAACACGCTCGGCTATTCCCGGCCCGAGTCACTCCCTATACCTTATCAACATGATGACAGTAAACAATATATATTTTTTATTACCATTTTATAGACCTTTCGAATCTCTTCACAGCCATAAACCCCTTTAAGTAATTTTTGTAATAGTTTTGTAGAAAATTTATGATAAATGGCTGAATCGACCCTCCCTGACCTGTCACTTCTTATTCAGAAGGGCTTAACCAGGATCAAAACTATAGGGGGGCAAGCTATGGTCGTTCAGGTTGTAACATCTTACCGCGGAAAAGGTGAATGAAACCAAAATTATATATAATTATAGCAGTGCTTTATCAACTGAGTTATTGCAATTATTTGCTTGAAAAAAATTATTCTATTACTGCTTCCCGTCTTAAAAAATTATTGCACCCAACTACGTACCCAGTTGCCCCCCCCCCCCCCGCCCATGCTTGCAGAAGAAATTGATTTGAGAACAAGGAAGCCCAGTTCCCGAAATTGGAAAATTCTCACAGTATTTAGACCGCGCTCATTAAAGCTATTTATAACTAAATAAACAAGCGATTTTCATTGATGTTGTTTTTCAGAACATCATGAGGTCAGCCCACACCTGTTTCAACAAGTCAATTCAACATCATTTGTTCAAATCAATAACTGTCATATTTTTTCATTAAATGAAAAACTCGGTATTAATTTGGAAAATATTATAAAATTAGAAAAAAAATTCTGTTGCGATGTGCGCAACACACAACTTTCACTTACCAACTTACTTTGTTTAGAAATGGACGTGTTTTGTTAAATGCCATTTCTCAAAGTCCCACAATTTTCCACATTCATTTACTTATTTTTGTTTGTATTTGCTCTTTAAAGTACACTAAATTTTATTATTATTAAATAAATGTAAATAATAATAATAATCTTTGTAGTTGTTGAAAACTTCATATAGTTCCCATGAAACTTATAATTTCAATTACATGAACAAAAATCGTTAATTATAAACAATGATGTGTCATTAAAGGCGTACAGCGCATGCGTCGGTTCATGAGGCTTTTTGTATAAATAGATCAAATACTCAGTTTAATCAAAATCGTTAGAGCCGTTTTTGAGAAAATCGACAAAAAAACTTAAAAAGTTATTGAATAAAATGTAATGTTCCACAACAATGTGGACAATTCTACCTCTTCGTGGGGTAGGCGCGAAAGATCTAGACCCAAATAGTTCGTTCAACGGCTTATTTTGTTCCAACAAACGGTCTGGGAGCTTACACCATATGTTTTTTTATTTGCGTATCGATTTAACCTTACGTTATTGTCATTATATTAAAATTAATTGTTAAAGTAAAAAAAAATTAAGTAATGGGCCATTAGCATAAAACTCAGTATGCTACACTTCACCATCCTTTAAGGTGCTAGTAAGAACCTTTAAAGCAATAATTTAGCCACATTTGAGTCTTTTGCACTACTAAAATTTAAAAGATTTTGGTGGTTTTATTTTTTTGTGTGTTTTTTAACCCTTATGATAAAGGATTTTCACTACAGCAGTTTAAAATATTATTGGCTGAGCAAATCAAACAAATTTGTAAAAAGACTTGATTTTCGAGAAAAATCGAAATTTCAAGTGCGATGCGCTAGCTTCAAGGGAGCTCAATATACATATTTGTTTTAATTTGAATTTTACTAACCTACCCTAGAGGCAAGTTTTCCGCGGTACAGCATTTCGGAAAAATAAAAAAATTGTTTTTCGACCCACCCTATTGTATAGTATTCTTGTCGGTAAGGGAATACAAAAAAAGTTAGTAAACTAGTAAATTAAATTAGTAATAGGAATAGTAAAAAAGTTAAAAAGGTGTATGACTGAAACGTTCAATAAAGTTAGAATCGGTAATGAGTTTTCTGAGAAGTTCGAGGTTCGCTCTGGTTTGAAACAAGGAGATTCTCTTTCATCTTTTTTATTTAATTTGGCGCTGGAATATGCCATTTGGGAGACATGACACGTACCGAAATGGTTTTAATTTGGGAGGGTATATACCAGTGTTCGGATAAGTCGATGATTGTGAGGATTTTATATATATATATATATATATATATATATATATATATATATATATATAGATATATATATATATATACGTAATTAACCTTTTTGTTTCTCGGATATTCCTTATAAATATGACTCCTAGCTGTGGCTCATCAACAGAAATAGAATTCCACATATGGTCCACCAATTACGCCGTTGAGGAAAAAATTTCCAGATGTACGTGACGTTTTTAATGACAATAGCAGCTGTACAAACTGGATAGGGCATCAAGTGAAATTTCATATGTTGATGTCCACAACAGTGAAAGAATATTGATATTTAACATATGCTAAATTCAATGCGAAAGTTCTATTTTGGACATGAGATTCACTATAATGATATTCTGTTGAAGAGCTCAATCCTCGTTTCATATAACTAATTTACAATATCTAATTATTTTAAAAATATTATTCACAATCGATTGGTAGGGTCACCTGTGGTGTACTGGTTAGCATTGCAACCTACAATACTAGGGTGGCGTGATGGCCGAGTGGGCAAACGCATTAGACAAAAATCTGGTGCGTGCGCGCAACACACAACTTTCACTTACCAACTTACTTAGATTAGAAATTAATGTGTTTTGTTACTGCCGCTTCTCCAATTAACAGAATGGCTTTAATTATGAACAATGGCCTTTAAATCTTTAAATGCGTACTCCGCATGCGTGGGCTCAACGAGTTTTATGAGTTGACTGAATATTTTTCTTTTTTTCTCCTCTTTATGTTTTCTTTATTTTTATCATATCTCATATTTAGCCATTTCTTATTTTTAGGCGCAACGAGAGACAGTTAATTTCTCTAAATAAACAAAAAAAAGGTATTTCATAGGAAACAAAAAAACAAACAAACAAAAAAGGCCCCTGCCCCATATAAGCCCCCTCAGAACATTTTAATAATGCTAAAGCTTACCTGATATTAAAGAACACCTAATTTTCATTAAACATGACGAATTTTATAAAAATATTTTAAGCTGTTTTTGAAATAATCCAATAAAAGGTAAAAATTGGAAAAAAATTATGAAATAAAGTGCCCCCACCGTTTGACCAATTTTGATGAAATGTTAAAATCACATCTTTGGCATATACATACATCAAATACCCAGTTTGATCAAAATCTTTTAAACCGTTTTTGAGTAAATAAAAGAAACACGTGAAAATGATTCAAAATTTATTGAGTAAAGTCCCCCCCTCCCGGTTGATCAATTTTGATGACATTTTTACAGTCATATCTCGGGCATATAAATAGATCAAATACTCAGTTTAATCAAAATCGTTAGAGCCTTTTTTGAGAAAATCGAAAAAAACTTAAAAAGTTATTAAATAAAGTACCCCCTCCCTTTTAGCAATTTTGATGAAATTTTCGCTGTCACATTGCGGGAATATACATACACTAAATACCCAATTCCCATCTATAGTTATTTTTAGATGATGATTGTTATGATAGATGACCTTTGCTCCATCTCTTCCAATCTCCATATCAAAAATTTATTTATTTTTTATTGTTAGGCTTTTAAATGTTCCTTTTATAAAGCCTCAATTATATTGCAAGTCATAATGAACGTATATGAAAATAAATATTTTTACTTGAATTAATGGAATATCAGACTGTGACTGACTATTTTAGATTATTAATTTTTATTCATTTTTGATTGCAAAGAATTTTGTGGTAACATGAAATATTTATAGGATGGTATCGAAGAAATTTTCTCAAAACTAAATATTTTATTTTTTTGCTTCAATCTTCAATTCGCACCTGTCACCCAGCGTGACAATCAACGAATGTGTTGTTTACAATTAATGAACTTAGGACATTTTAGGCATGATGAAAGGAAGGTGTCCAGCAGCACCTCTTTCCGGGCTTCATACCTTACGTGAGCTGTTACAATAAAAATTTACGATGTGATTATTTATCGATTAAAACAAAAGAAATTCAGAGAGTTTGAAAAGATTTATATATGATTAAAAATTTATGAAAACGAAATATTGGATACACGTATAAAATAGTTTTAAAAAAATATTGTAAATTAGTTTTAAGTTTCGGAAAATTTATGTATTTATAATTTTTTGGCGAAGGGGAAAATTAGTGTTGTGTTGGGGCCCAGAGCTTCGTTGTTAAAAAAAAAAAAAAAAAGAGGGGACCAGCTGGTCGAGGCGAAGGGTAGAAGGGTGTGAATTGAAGAGAACGTACACCTCGTGGTGACCGATTCGTCGGAGCGATTTCAGTGGTTTTTTTGGGTGCAGTTTTCGCTCAAAGGTGAAGACGTTGAGCGAAATATCCGGAAGGAGAACTAGCCAAGAAACCACATCTAATCACGGTGGATAGTCGAGGAGCGAGGGACCTAGCCTAGGACGGCCGCATCAACCCCGCTGGTCATTCAAAAGACAGTAATTATTGCTATGTATATATCTTCCTTGTGATTTTGATAAACAAAATATATTAGTTATTTAGGCTCTAGTATTAAGATTTATTAAATTTACTTTAGGTTAGTCAAGAAAAGGAAAATATTTTTTTGTTGTATGCTTAAGTTAAATCCAGCTGGTTTGATTTTTGTGTGATATTTAAATTACTTCTAATAAATCAATGTATTGTTGTTGTTACATTAAGTCTTATTTCGTTTCTTGTTCCATATTAATAATTTTGTTTAGAGGTTTAGAGGTTACGAATAATTTAATTATGACTCACACTAACACACATCTGAATTTCTTTTAGTGTATGACAAAATATAGAAGGAGGGTTTATTAATAATAAGCAATTAGCCAGGTTAGCCGAAAGGTAAGGTAACTGATCCCCACACAGGTGATCTGCGTTCGAATCTCCCTCTGGTTAGTAATCTTTTTTTTTCTTTTTTAAAAATACAGTATATTTATTTAAAGTTCAGTGTACAGCCAATATTTATTAAATTAACGAATATTATTATTAGCATGATTATATTATTTCTATCTTTTTAAAGGGGTTTCACTATTTTCCTTTCAAACAGAAAAATAAATTGTATTATATTTTTCTTAGAAAAAATAGTGTGGCGTCCGAAATAGATTTGAACGAATAATTAAATTTGGAGAACGTACGGATTGTCCCTAAAATTATTTCTTACTTTTTTTTCCTTGAACCCTGGCCGTCTCCTCTGAGCTTAGGCACTTTTATTTTGTTACCCAATAATTTTGGTAACAGAGCAGGTCCCTCATCCAGCTTCTTTTTAGCCGCCTAGCTACAGGCATATCAGCCGTGGCCATGTCGTTAATTAGTATATTGTTATGTCCGTGTAATTTAACAAAAAATCGTAAATAAAGAGTTCGTATGTGTTGTTCGACAGTAGGTTGTTGTAAGTCTGTATGTAGAGTTTTATTATTTACGGACCAGGGAGCGTTCGTTATTAGTCTCAAAATTTTTTATTGAAAAGTTTGTAATTTTCGTAAGTGCGTCCTCTTTGTTGAGCCGATAATCTGTGAGGCGTATGTCCAAATGGGTTTAAGTAAGTAAGTGTATGTGTTCATTTTATGTTCTACTTTTAATTTTGACGATTTAGAAAAAAGAGAGAACAGTGTTTTCAGTCGTTTGTTAAGAGTCTGTCTTTTCATTTTTACGTGTGGGCCCCAAGTCATCCTTCTGTGGAACAGAAGTCCCAGGTAGCGTACTGAGTCCGTCTGAGGTATTTGATTCTCTCTTATGTAAACTGGTGGGCATGTGTCGCGTCGCAGTGTGAATGTTATATGCTGGGATTTGTTATGGTTTAATTTCATTTTCCAAAGTGAGTACCAATTTTGTAAATGTAGTAAGTGATTTTGCAAATTTAGTGATGCAAATCTTGTTAAATCTTAGTTAAAGTCTCAGAGGTTGTCGGTATGTCATGTGTGTATATAATGTATAATAATGGAGCAAGTATTGACCCTTGTGGAACCCTTGCCGAGATTGGTCTGACAGACGAAGTCTCAATGCCTTGTCGGATAGAGAAAAATCATTCGCAGAGGTACGATTGAATTATCAGGTAATATGTGTGGGGTAGAATGGTCTTTAGTTTGAAGAGAAGACCTTGGTGCCAAACTTTATCAAACGCCTGGGCGACATCCAGAAATACACTAGTAGCGTACTTTTTCTGCTCTAGTGCCCATGTAAATTACTAAATTTAAAATTTCAATATAGATTTTTTTTAAAATGGCATTTTTTAAAAAGTTCATAATGTTTTTAGAAAATACAGGTATTCTATCTATTCATCTAATATTAAGAATCTAATATTATATCTATTCATACAACAAAACATAAAAGTGGGATGAAAATTTCTTCATTAATAAATATGGTATAAATATATACCCGTATTTAGGGAAAGTATAGTTATTTAAATCGTATTATATTATTTTATTATAAATATTTTTAAGAAATATAACATAGAATAGATAAAAACCCATATAATAACTTTATCAATAGTTTTTCAAAGTTTCTTTTCATTCCAGCTTTACCTATAATAATAAAAAAAAAAAAAAATAAAAAAAAGGAACCTTGAGGACGTGCTATCAGAAGGACGAGGTAGCAGACTAAGTGAGACATAAAAACGTTGGTGCTCGCAATCCTCGGATGCCGCCGAAGACATTTCGGTTCTTCAGGAGTCTTAATGGTCACAGAGTGGAAGGATCTCTTCGGCAGGGGGAGGCGACTGCCAAGAACAAGGTCAGTCCAGAGAGTCGTTAATTTTAACTGCACTTGATTATATTGCTAGAGTTGTCCCAAGCCAGGAATAGCATTCAGCAACTGCAGTGTTAGTAGTTCTTTAGCAGTTAGCGACTATATTCTTAATGTATGTCGTTAAATTTTATATATCTGATATAAATTTGATATATAAATATATCTCTGAAGCGAGGAGTTCACTTCTGTGAAAGTTTTAATTGTCAAAGTAACCGATAATAATATTAGTACAATAAAGCCATTCCATTCGCTAGATAGTTGCATAATAACCTTATTTGTATAAGGAAAGCTTATACAAATAATATTGTTAGACTTCTTATCATTGACACTCAGTAGAGTTATTGACACCCAACTTTACGATGTTTCCTTTGCTATACTAGAAGTGTAATTGATCACTTCCTAGGCAAGCTAACAGTCTAGAGAGAAATACTTTCATAAGAAGTATAATGTGCGAGGGTCATTTAATAAGTAAAGAGACAAGTTCTATAAATGTGTACCCCCCCCCCCTGTTAGTTGGCAACCTTGGGATATGCTGTGATCAGCTGTTTCATCATTTTATGTCAACATAACCTCAAAATTTTCAATTCACCATGGCAAGTCCACTAGAGGATTGCACCTTAGAAGAGCAGCGCTCAGTCATTAGATTTTTAGTCGCAGAAGGTGTAAAACCTAGTGAATTTTTTTCTAGAATGTTGATACAGTACGGTAAAAGTTGTATGAACCGTGCGAATTTTTACAAGTGGGTTGATCGGTTTATAAGTGGCCGAACAAGTGTAGGTGATGAACCCCGATGTGGACGTCCAATGGAATTTTCTGGTCCCTCGTTGGAATCGAGGATTGACGGAATTATTCGTGATAGCAGCAGAATTAATGTTGAAACAATAGCTGAGGAAGTAGAAGTAAGTGTTGGAAATATTCACAATGTCATTCACAACATTTTAAGTACAGAAAAACTTGTGCCAGATGGGTTCCCAGACAGCTTACTGACGCTCATAAAGAATCAAGGCTTGCCATTAATCAAGAGTTAAAGCAACGAAGTTTGATTGAATCCTGCCTACAGTCTCGACTACGCCCCATCTGATTTTTACCTGTTTGGACCACTCAAAGACGCCCTACCTGGAAAAAGATTTGCTAACAATGAGGAAGTTAAGGAAGCGGTGCAAGAGTGGCTTCGGGGTAAATCGAAAGAATTTTTCGCCAAGGGAATTTGGAAGCTGCTAGAAAGATGGGAAAAGTGCATTTGAATTATGAAAGATTGAAATAAACTGTTTTTGAGCTATAGCCATTTGTCTCTATACTTATTAAATGACTCTCGTAAAAATATTATCAAACTCCAGTGGGAAAAAAAAAAATCCATTTCAAATGCGATCTTGTAATAATAGTGTTGATCATTACCTTTATTATTATAATATATTGCGTATTAAATATAATCATATTGACACAGATAGAACTTATTATAAACTTTACTACACTTACAAATAATATAGTTACATTTACACTAGGATACCAAGGGGTATCTGATTACTTAGTTTTACCATGAAGACTTTTTTGTTTTAACACGAATCCCTTAGCACAGACACTAACATAAAACATAAAACATTACATCCCACCCCAACGACTTCTGAGGTGATGTCCGAGAGATAGGGTAACCAGACAGTTATTGACTCCCAACTTTAACTTAAAGAAATAAGTAAACAAGTCCTAATCTTATTTCAAGATATGCAGGAATCTAATGCTTGAAGGGTCCTCTAAGTCATCTATGAAGTAAGACTTTAACAAACTAACCACAGGGAAGATTTCACATTTAAATCCACAGTGTGTCAATTACTATTTTTTGCACTTTTTACAATAAATATTGCCATATATTAAAACTATTGAACTTCTGACCCAAAAAAACCTCTCTTGAGTCTTTATAAGAATAGACCAAGAGGAGTAATAGGATGTTTCAATTTGATCCCTTCATAAAAAGTATTTTTTTTAAATTTCACCACGGAAATTTAGTCTTAGGTGTGTTATGTTCTCTTGGTAGCGCTTATTTCCAAATCGACAATGGTAAAAACAGTACTTACCCTTACTCTCAAAACGTTTCCTGCTTATATTCGAACTATTGCTTCTGCATCGACCTCGGCTTCGGAGTCTAACACGAAGTGACTCTACTTCGTTTTCCAATTCTTCTATCCGCTGTTCCATGTCGTTTTGCAGTTTAACTGAATAAACAGAATGAGAAGGGTTCATTTCAACGATTTTATCCACCATTTCGGTAAGATTGTCTAACTTTTTTTCCCTAATTAATAATTTAGCAGCAGCTTTTGGTATTAAGTTAAACTTTACAACTGCTTATCACCCGCAGGCGAACGGCAAGGTCGAACGGCTCCATAGGACAGTTAAAACAGCGTTCAGAGCACATAATAATGTCAAGTGGACCGAATCATTACCTACAATACTCTTGGGACTTCGAACAGCACTCCGGGAAGACACCCATTATACCATCAGTCAAATGGAGTATGGAAAAACCTTGCGTTAACCAGGTGATTTTGTTGCTACCAGCTTTAGATCTATACTGACCTGAAGATTTCACCACAAATTTATTGCGGCAAATGGAGCCTACCAAAGTTTATCATAAAGCAAGACAACATATTTATGTTCATAAGCATCTGGATAATTGCACTCATGTGTTTATCCGAATTGATCGAGTGAAAAAAGGTTTGGAGCCACCATACGAAGGTCCATTTCAAGTTATAAGCCGTTACGAAAAAAATTTCACTGTTCTCATTAAAAGTAAGGAAGTTAATGTCTCAATTGACCGCTTGAAACCGGCGTATATACTACCTTCCAATGATGTGGAAACTGACCAAGCTCGATCTCAAGAGAATTGCCAACTAGAGGATTCCAAGAAGAATTTGCCACAAGATGTGTCCCTAGGCGACCCTACTAAACAAAAAAAACGAGTAGTTCTGTTAAAGACCGGAAGTAAAAATGTTTCACGTTCGCAATACATTCCCTAACTATATATTTTATATATGGGTAAGTAAAATAAAAGGACCCACCTGGTTCATTCAAGTTCAATCCTTTCAACTCGCGAAGTACATTCCTTCCAGCACAAGGTACATGGAAGGTATTCCAGATATTCCTTTACCTGGAGGATGGAGATCAGTATGAGGTGCGAGTTGCCCTCGGCTGTTACACAAACACATATCAGAGAAGAGATAAGAAACAGAAAAGCGTTGTTGGGGGAACAACACGACTAGGCCATTAGCAACAGCAATTGTTTGTAGTGAGCTTCCCCCGAGCCTATGAGCAGGTGCCTTATTTAGGAGTTCAGGAATCCAGGCTTGGTTTGGGCCGTTGTATCGTGTCCCATTAATATCGAACTGCAGTTTCTTGTTCCTAGGTGCAACAGGGATAGGGTCTAGGAAGAGCCGATAGACCTTTGTAGTCCTATTATGTAATAGACCGATAGTATAAGCCAAAAAAAAAAAAAAAAATAATTAAGTTAATAAAATCTCAAATCCTCACGAAACATGCTTCACTAACTTTACATGTATATATATTTGGGTAATTATGTGTGTTAAACTATATTATAGTATAATAGATTTGCCAATGATTGACTCATTCTTAATTAGGTAGCCGTAATGTATACATTTTATTAATGAAATGCTACCAACTCTCCAAATTCATAGGATACTAACTGTATGTCTAAAGGTCGCGAGTTCGCGTCCCGAGGTGGCCCTAGGATTTTTTAATGGGAGTAAAGAATCATTGTCTTTGCCGTCCCTCGGATAGGATGTAAAATATAAGTCCGGAGCCTGTACGAAGTCAGATATTCGTTAAAGATCCCTATCCTAATTATACCTGGATAGACAAAATTTAGGACTACAACTGTAGCATTGTCCGATTAGCCTTAGTGGCATAAAGTGAAGGTAAAAAAAAAGAAAAAAACAAAATGTATGTTAACTTGGATTACTGTTTGACAGTAGGATGACTTGGGGCCCACATGTCAAAATGAATAAGAATACAATGGACATAAGTTTAAAAATACTTTCGTCTCTTTTTTCCAAATCTACTAAACTGAAAATTAGGCGGAAGATGAATATATACACCTAATTACTTAAACCTATTTGGAAATAAGCCTCACAGATTTTTTGCTCAACCAAAAAGACTCGCTTACACTAAAAACCTTTCATTTCAAAATTTTACCATTAATAACGAACGCACTAATCTACGTTCCTAACAAAACTCTGCAGACCGACTTGCAATTACCAACTATCAACCAATAAATAAGGACTATTTATTTTAGCTTTCATATTAAATCGCGAGGACATTACAACCCGCACGAATCAAATTGAGTTGGATGACAGACCTCTTCCCCTGAAATAAAATGATGATGCGCTGCTGGAAAGTTTCCACCAAGCTCATGATGAGATGGTCGTGGTCCGTTAAATACTCACAGTAAATTGTTAGATGTACTTAAACTCTTAACAATCATTAGTGTGCAGACTATAAAATTGAATGAATGGAGACATGTTACAACCATTTTTTAACAACCATTCAAAGCCTAGTAAAATATCAATTGCAGACTCTTATTTTTAAAACTTAACTCCATTTTTTACGTGACTAAAATTAAGTAGACATATTAAGGTATTTCTATGAATTATTCGTTTGCGTCATTCTGATTTAGTATAAAGCGCTGTTTTAGTTGTTTGATCATTTAACGTCACTTTATACCACTAAGGCTAATCGGACGATGCTACAGTGGGAGTCATAAATTTTGCCTATCCAGGTATAATTAGAATAGGGATTGTAACGAGTACCTGACATCGTACAGGCTCGTAACCTCCATTTGCTCCCTTCCATAGGGACGCCGCGGAATGCAAAAGAGTGTAGACTCCAAAATCAAGTTTATTTAATAAAAACACGGTAAATATTTAGCAACATTATTGTGTACAATCTTGATGGGCGAGTCACGAATAATTCGATATCTTTTTATTTCCCAATGCCCTCCTTTTAATGTAACATACAATTAGAAGCAGTGAATGTGAGAATTGTTTCTCAACTTCTCGTATCAGTTAGGTCAGGCCGGAGGAGAATGTATAAAGTTATGTATCTACTACTTTTTATTTATTCTTGGTATTTTTTGTTGTTTCAGAAGTCTTCATTTTAATGGTAGAATGAAAGAAAAGGAGACAACTGTGGTGTAGTGACTAGCATAGCAGCCTACAATACTGAAGTTCGCGGGTTCGAATCCCGCGGTGGCCTTAGGATATTTAAAAGTGAGTGAAAAATCCTTGGCTATGCCGTCCCTCGGAATAGGACGTAAAGTGTAGGTCCCGAGCCTATACGATGTCAGGTTCTAAATAAGATCCCGATCCTAATCGTACCTGGGTAGGCAAAATTTGGGACTCCCACTGTAGCATCGTCCGATTAGCCTTGGTGGCATAAATTGACGTTAATTCAACAAACAAAGAAGAAGAAGAAGACACCACAAGCCCGGGAACTTCATTTTACGCCCCATCCAAAGGACGGCCACATTAGGGTCAACTGTGGTGTAATGGTTAGCATAGAATTTTACAATACCAATGGTTGGAAGGAGATGGACTTAGATTTTTTAATGGGAGTAAAAATCCTTGTCTATACCGTTCCTCGGATAGGACGAAAAATGGATGCTCGTCCCGAGCCTATACGATATCAGATACTCGTTAAAGATCCCGATCCTAATCGTACCTGGATAGGCAAAATTTGGGACTCCCACTGTAGCATCGTCCGATTAGCCTTGGTGGCATAAATTGACGTTAATTCAACAAACAAAGATTGATAAAATAAGAGTTAGAAAAATTAAAAATCAGATGTCAAGGAGACATTACTGAGATCAAGAGACATTAAAAGACCGTTACTGATGATGAAGATGCGACGATTTTCGCGAAATTTTAAATAACAAATTAAAAATGAAATTACATTGCATTATTTCAACTCAAAATGACTGATCTTAATCCTTGAAATTTTGAATAACTAATCATATTTTTCTACCTGTTCCTGTGTGTTTTATTACGTGAAAGCTCTTCTTTAAATATTTGAACGAAATCCTCTATGCTTTAATTTATTTTTAAAAGCCTTGAGCGGAAGATGAAATAATATTTACACAAGAAAACCTAACAAATTATAGTCAATAAAGAATTAGAATCGAAGGTTAATTTCTTGAGAATAAGGGAGTTTATTATGCCATAGTCAAAAAGGGATTTGCTTTGACACATTCGAAGATCGCGTACTGAATGTTGTCACATTTTTAGTCGTACAAAGCAACTTCGTCGACAAATGGGAATCCAGAGCGCATGGGTCCTTGAAGATTGTTGATATCACTTCCCTCTGAATACTGTTCCCTTGACTTATTGATAACGCTTTATTATTTTGACGTTAAGACGAAGCTTTAAATTGACCAAAATCTCCTCAAGGTATAATGAAACTATTCTACCCCCCCCCTTTTTCTGTCACTACATAATATCGATAGTTTTAAATCCAATAGTATCGAAACTATCCATAGTAAAACTATAATTTTACAAGGACCTGACACCACAAGCCCGGGAACTTCATTTTACGTCCCATCCAAAGGACGGCCACATTAGGGTCAACTGTGGTGTAATGGTTAGCATAGAAATTTACAATACCAATGGTTGGAAGGAGATGGACTTAGATTTTTTAATGGGAGTAATTATCCTTGTCTATACCTTTCCTCGGATAGGACGTAAAATGGAGGCTCGTCCCGAGCCTATACGATGTCAGATACTCGTTAAAGATCCCTATCCTAACTATACCTGGATAGGCAAAATTTAGGACTCCCACTGTAGCATTATCCGATCAGCCTTAGTGGCATAAAGTGACGTTAAAACAAACAAAGGATGGCATAGCCGACTTTTTCACTACCTTTAAAAACTCCTAGAGCCACCATGGCATGCGAACTCGCAACCTTTAGTACTGAAGGGTGCTAGGCTAGCCACTACACTACAGGTGAACCCATTCTGACGTTTAATAATTTGTTATCTTTTTTTTAATTTAAAATTTTTATCAATCCTGATATTAAAATTTCATCTTATTATTAAATGGATTTCTTTTCGCACCATATTTCAAAAATATATCTTTTTCTTTTATCTCTATTGCCACCACTGCGGGGGCATAGGGCCGAAGAATATTTTTAAAAAATTATCTTTTTACAGCATTCGATTATATTCTATTTTAAATAATTTATTTTTGAAGAGAAAAGTTTTGGCTCCGCCGGGAATCGAACCCGGGTCTTCCGCGTGACATGCGCGGTGTGCTAACCATTACACCACGGAGTCGCTTCCAAACGAAGCGAACCCGGAGAAGACCCGGGTTCGATTCCCGGAGGAGCCAAGTCTTTTCTCTTCAAAAAGAAATTATTTAAAATAATTTAAAAAGTAGGTGGCTCCCACAATGATGGTTAAATTAATATTTTATTTTAGTATTTTCATTTCCACTATATTTCCTTTATTGTCCTTTGTATATGCGTCTGGCTCATTATTGTACTTACCTCTTTAATTTAAAAATATAATTATTCTGTTCAACTTTAATATGGTGTATCGATTTTTGCACCTTTAGATAGTATTATGAAAAAAAAAAAAAAAAAAAAGAATTTTTGAGATAACTAAAACAAAAAGTATAGTTTAGTGATAGCTACTGATTTATCTGATAGAATTTAATTCAGAAAAAAATTATACTAACAAGTTTGGTCAATGTTATTTATCAATATTTGTTTTAAAAAATGCTAAATGCAACATTTAATATAAGCATTACAGAGACTAAATCACATCTCTGTATTACCAGAACATCAAATATTATATTTTTATGCCTAGAAGAAAATCATTAATATGTATAGGCACACAGTGTGACGTCTATTTTTCTGTATGACCTGTTTTTCATTCCTCAAGAGTTATTTTTAATTTCCTGTTATGGACGATACACCTTATATTTTTTTTAACCATTATTTTTAATTTGTGACTAATAACAATAGGAACCTTTAGTAATATACTATCAATTCCTGAGCACATGAAGCTCTGGCTTCTGCTTTGGGCTAGCGTTGGGATCTCCTGGAGTTATGCTTTCCAATTTATGTATTTATTTTTATTTAGAAGACGGTCACGTGATCTTTTAAGTTAGAAATGTTGGTAGAATGCTATGATTGGTTGGCTTTTTGGTTCTTTTTAACAAGGGATTTTGTTCGCTTGTTACGTAACCACCCATATTTTTTTTTATGTATTTTTGTCGATATAGTTGTTAATTTATATATTACAAAAAAATTAGTAATATGTAAAGTGAAGACTTAAATTTTTGGACAAAACGTTGCTTACGTCGATGACAATAAGTCGTATTTAGACGGTAAGTCTTTTCATTAATATTGGGATGGATGTTCTTCTTATTAATCGGTTTATAAGTGAACTAGAACATTTTCATGCCAAAATTGATTTTTAAAAACTTTGTCGTGTAAACAATCCTTCAGAGCTCTAATACTTTATTTACTCCTCTTGCGCTATTCATTGCCTTATCATAGGGATAAATAAACACAATACAAAACAATATAAAATTATTGCATGAATATTAAACATTGGGTAGTTAATAGGCGTATATTAATTATTCGAAATCTGGATTTCGCCCCCTTATAAAGGCGCGGGATATTTTCGAAGGAATCGCTAAACGACTAGTAGGTACATAGCAAACTCTCCGAAAATTCGAGCCAACACTCGATCGAATTTACTCTAATCAAGCATTGATCGAAAGTTCGACGGTAGCTTCGTAGCATTTTGAAGTTCAATAGTTTCGTGGATTCTAATTCTTAATTTTCAGTACAGAAGTGAGTAGTATTTATTTATTACTTTCACTTACCTATATATGAAATATATAGTAAGTGGAAGTATTGCGATCGTGAAAATTTTCGACTTCCGGTTTTCAACGGAAATACACGTTTTGGGGTCCCCTGAGTCAAAATAACCAAGTCCCGCGAAATGGTCTGTGTGTGTGTGAGAACAGACTAGCTCAAAAACTATAAACCGTGCGAACCTGAAATTAGGTATTTAGAGTATGTATAAGCCCGCGATGTGACAGCAAAAATTTCATCAAAAGTCGCTCAAAGGGAGGGGGTACTTTATTTAATAACTTTTTAAGTTTTTTTCGATTTTCTCAAAAACGGCTCTAACGATTTTGATTAAACTGAGTATTTGATCTATTTATATGCCTGAAATATGACTGTAAATATTTCATCAAAATTGATCAACCGGAGGGGGGACTTTACTAAATAAATTTTGTATCATTTTCACATGTTTTTTTTTTATTTACTCAAAAACGGTTTTAACGATTTTGATCAAACTTGGTATTTGATGTATTTATATGCCAAAGATGTGATAACCAACATTTCATCAAAATTGATCAACCGGAGGGGGGACTTTACTTAATAAATTTTGTAGGTATCATTTTCACGGGTTTTTTTTATTTACTCAAAAACGGCTTTAACGATTAACAAAAATAAGATATGAATGTAGAAAAATGTGTGACTTTGGGAAATAATATGTAGCAAAGCACGTCAATTTCTAATCTAAGTAAGTTGGTAAGTGAAAGTTGTGTGTTGCGCGCACGCACCAGATTTTTTATTTTTTGTTGCGGGAGAGTCATTGGCAAAAAGGCTTGCAATTTAAACTTGGTTGTACAATTTTATCTTCTTAAAAAAAGTCATCACTACCTTCGTCGACTTCTATAGGTCTCCCAGCAGCCCCTTGAGGTTATGCATCTTATTTTGCACATGATGGATTTGTACCGATATTCGTTTGTCATGTTGATGAAGTTTGGACAATTGGTCCACTGTTAGTACAAGCCATGCTCGGCACTTTCATTACCTGTTGTTCCGCAATGCCTTCTTGACATAGCCTCCACCACGTTTTAATCTCTGGAACGAAGCCATGTTTTTGCTGGTTGCTTTCGATGGCAACCCAAATAGGGATGTTATTTATTCATTTATTTACTCCCTTCCATGCCTCACAGGCAATACGGGTATAGCAGTGGTGGGGAGTTACGCATGACTGCACAACAACCCACTACTGCTAGTGAACAACAAACCCACTACTGCCATTTATTTTGATTTTCGTCTTCTACAGCTGCCCCTAGGAGCCGGAAGGTCTCTTCTATTTCTAAGGCTGTCTTCTTGGCCCAGGTCCTCTTCTCCGGGCTCTTATGTTGAAGTGGGCCGGATCCAACGCCGTTTTCCATCCTGAGATAAATTCCTTGAACCGTGGGAAACTCCCTTCGCTCACCAGCTGGGGAAACTCTTCCTCAGTGAGGACGAAAAGTCCCGTGGCTCTCAGCATCCTGGCCCTTATTCCATCGAATGCAGTGCAGGTAGTGACCACATGCTCAACAGTCTCTGGAACACCACAGGTGGAGAGCAGTGGGAGTCTATGTTCTGGCCAAGTCGATGCAGATGGGCTCTAAAACCCCCATGCCCCGTGAGGAATTGTGAAACCCAATAGTCCGGGAGGACCCATTTAGCCAACAGCCATGATTTAACTGTAGGAAAGTATTTCCTGAGGGTGCTCCCTTTCTGGGAGGTTGCCCACCGTCGGCTCCAGTCCTCAATCGTATCCTCCCGGATTATCTGCTTCCATTTGTTTGGGTTTGCAATAATCCTCGTCCTTAGAGCGTCCGAAAGTCCTGCTGAGCCTTCATGTCTGTAAGCGTATTTAGTCACTTCTTCTCGCAGGAGGAGGTCGAGAGGAACCACCCCCGCTAGAACCTGCAAATAGGGATGTCCTATCCGAGTGGCACCGCGGGTTTCGGACCCACGGCTTGCAGTATTGTAGGCTGATATGCTAGCCACTACACCAGAGGTTATCCCACATATTTATTTAATGACCTACAGGCCTGCTAGGACTCAATCGAACTTCACAAAACACCACACATATTGTCATATAAAAATTCAAGCAAGTGAAATATGGGTGACATCAATAAGACTCGAAGAAGATTGACGAACGATGAACCGGGACATTTATAACTGGACCGTATTCCGAATAATGAGCTCTACCTCAGGAGATTTCTCTTCCAAAAGGAGTATCGTTTAATAGAGAGAAGTTGAACAAAGAGGTCCCCTATACCAAAGAGGTTTTTTTTTTTCCCCTTTTCTCCTTTGGACAAACCCTACAAATGAACAGTTGAACATCATTAATCAAGTCAGCTTGGAGTCAAGTGGGCATAATGGGGATCGGGGAGTGGGGCCTCTATGAAAGAACCCTTCCTGACTTCTTCACTTCTGTATTCCTCAAGTCTTATTCGATTCTTCTTCCACTTGTCATTATTCGGTGGCGGACCGTGCCTGGTTCGATGCATCGAACCCAGTATTCCTGGAATAGATGATATGCTTCGAATTCGGGTTGACAGAATTCAATAACTATAACCAGAGATCAAATTAAACAAACAATTTTTTACTTTCACTTACCTATATCTCTATATATATAAGAGGCTTCCTGACTGACAGAATCAACGAAGAGCAAAAACTACTAATGATAGAAACTTGAAGTTGAAAGGAATTTCAAAACTGTAACTCCTAAGGGGCTTAAATGGCGAAATTGTCGTTTAACTCTAACTGAAATCTATTGTTGAGATTATAAACCATATGTTTTTTATTTGAATATCGATTTAACGTTACAATATTATTAAAATAGACATAAAATATGGCTACTGATTTAGCCATGACTACTGAAATATTAGTGGTAATCAAATAATGCCCACTGTGATTCCCATGATTGGGGATGGTGCGTGTTTATTTCGATCTCTTCTCCATATATATAAGAGGCTTTATCCTGACTGACAGAATCAACGCACAAAAAAACTACTAATGATAGAAACTTGAAGTTTGGAATTTAGGTTTTAAACGCGATGTAGGTAACCACTAAGAAAGGAATTTCAAAAATGTAACCCCTAAGGGGTTTAAATGGCGATATTGTCGTTTAACTCTAACGGACACCTATTTTTGCACTTCGCGAAAAAATATTTAATTTGGACTCATTTTAAAGATCTTGATCTATGGGGCTTCGAAAACGATGTTTTAAAGCCGAAAAATGATGCGTTCACGACGAGTAAGTTGTTTCGGCGGTTTTAGTGAATTCTCTCCATTGCGCGCCTCCCTCTCTCCTTCCGAGCCGGCAGCTTCCCCCTCCAACGTTCCACCTACCGGAAGCTCCGATTCTACTACATCTCCTTAACATATTATATAAAATCAATACCAAGATAATGATCACAGAATTGATTTTAAAGGCTGGCGGGCAAAGCCGCGTCGGGGAATGCTAGTATGAAATATATAGTAAGTGGAAGTTTTGCGATCCTGAAAAATTTCGACTTCCGGTTTTCAACGGAAATACACGTTTTGTGGTCCCTTAAGTCCAAATAACCAATAACGAAATGGTCTGTGTGTGTGAACAGACTAGTTTAAAAACTACAACCCGTGCGAACCTGAAATTGGGTATTTAGTGTATGTATATGCCCGCGTTGTGACAGCAAAAATTACATCAAATTTTCTCAAAGGGAGGGGGTACTTTATTTAATAACATTTTAAGTTTTTTTCGATTTTCTCAAAAACTGCTCTAACGATTTTGATGAAACATAGTATTTAATGTATTAATATGCTCGAGATACGACTGTAAAAATTTCATCAAAATTGATCAACCGCAGGGGGGACTTTACTTAATAAATTTTGTATCATTTTCACGTGTTGTATTTATTTACTCAAAAACGGCTTTGACGATTTTGATCAAATTCGCCAAGTTCAATGAAATTAAGGTGTTCTTTAATATCAGGTAAGCAATATCGTTATTAAAATGTTCTGAGGGGGCTTAAATGGGGTAGGGGCCTTTTTTGTTTTCTTGTATTATACCCTTGTTTTGGTTTACATGCAAAAATTAATTGTCTCTCATTACGCCTAAAAATAAGAAATGGCTAAATATGAAATATGAAAAAATCAAGTAAGCATACAGAGGAGAAAAAAAGAAAAATACGTAACACCGTAACTCATAAAATACGTTGTACACACGCATGCGGCGGAGTACGCCTTTAATGACAGACCATTGTTCGTAATTAAAGCCGTTCTCTTCATTTAATGGATATTGTTTTTTCATGGTAAATGAAGTTTTTAACAACTATAAAGAAAATTATTAAATCAGACGACTTGGAGTATTATGCTTGCATTGCCGAATAATTCGGTGGTAATTATTACTACAAGTAAAAACTTTTATTTAATAATAAAAAAATTAGTGTTTTTTATAGAGCAAATAAAACCAAAAATAAGAAATGAAAGTGGAAAAAGGTGTCTTTGAGAAGTGGAAATTAACAAAACACATCAATTTCTAATCTAAGTGTGTTGGTAAGTGAAAGTTGTGTGTTGCGCGCAAGCACCAGATTTATTTATTGAAATAAATACTGAGGTCGGAAAAGAACTGAGCTAGTTTTGAGAAAAAAATCAATGGAATCAGAGAGAGAGAACAAAAGGAAATCGGATTAGTTAAGAGTACAGAAACACCTCAATTCTAGAAACTGAAGCTATTTCAGTTCATTATAACAGAATATAATAATTCTCAGGCATCAAATTTAGTTCGTAGTTCGCACTAACCGAGGGATGTCGCTATAACGAGGGGTTCAGCAGAAATATAATGGTAATTTTGGGTATTTTGGTTCGCCATATCGAGGTGTTTGTTTTATCCGAGTTCGTAACAATGAGGGTTTGCTTTAGTACAGAGTTATCAACAAGTACGAGTACATAGAGTTTTAAGGCTTAACGAATACCCTTGGGCATAGCAGCCAGTGTTATTTTTATATCAGTAATTATTAGAAAAGAAAATGCAAACACAAGGTTCTTTGAAACGTTTAAAGGAAAGTACGATTGATATCAATTATCTTTAGTTAATACAAAGTATTGAAATGAATGATGATTGCTTAGGATCACCAAGCTATCTGTCAGTATTAGTCGAGATCCGATAAGCAATCCCAGAAAATGAATTCGAGATTAGAAGATGAGTTTAATCGGATCGATTGATAATATCCTACCTTGCTTTCTAGCTCATTCATTAATTGCATTCCGTCCTGCAAGTTCTTGTTCAAGGCAGCTGTGTCTTCTCTTCGGTAAACATCCTCCATATTATTCAGTAGTCGGAGAAATCGAAATGAAAGGGGACCCGAGATCGACAATTTATTCAGAGGTGGGCGATATGACCCAATATGAATGTTTGAGCGGGCTAAATCGGCGCCGAAAAATGCCTCACGATACTCGCTAAAGTATTTATAATATTTCGTATCAGCGACTGCTGTGTCAATGCCGTGATTGTATCTTACACAACTCCAATTGCTGGAATAGTTTAGTGATGTGAAAAGCTTTTATTTTTGGAAGGTGATAATCAAGAAGCTGTACCTTCCAAAGTTGTTTCGGGCGTACCCCTCTCATCTAGAGTCATCTTTTAATATTTTCTCATAACACTTTAGGTGCGCTGGCGTATTTTATTGGTATCTTGAATTGGACGGTATCGGTCCCCGGGGTCCAACTGCTAGTATGAGCCACAGACGATATCGGGGTCCGATGGGAATACTTTGACGAAAGCGTCATCTTTTGATTAAAAGTGAATTGAAAAATGAAGAAAATTTAGAACATTTCTTGCTGCGATGCCCCATGTATAACCCTGTCCGCCAATACTACTTGCCCCAATGTAATGATGTTCCCACTTACTATCCTCGCCCGACAGAATTATAAGTTTATACTGTTATGTTAAACAAGCACTCAAAATAAGATCATTTATCTTAAACGAATAACTTTAGCAATAACATGAATTCACATCACCAATAAAAATTGGAACTAATTAATTCAATTATGATATTATTTATTTATTTATTTATTTATTTACAGGTGCATCTACCCATGATGGGTCATTAGCACGAATACATGGTTTTTTTTATACAACTTTAGTATTTTTCATGAGGTTTTACATGGTTAAAATTATCTTGATATAATTACAAATAGTGCTATTTCACAGAAGTTCTAGAAGTTTCTACAGAATGTTCTAAATAAGGTGATAGTACTGTGTTCTTTTTAAAAACTTAATCAAGTTTTCAACTGCAGTCTCTGTGTCGCCAAGTGCGATGTCCAGACTGCTGCTAATGCTGCACTCCTTCCTTGCGTCCTTAAGATCCTCGCAGTCCAGTAGAATGTGTTTGACGGTGAGCCGTACCTTGCAGGTCTTACAGGTCGGAGGGTACAGTCCCTTTAGGAGGTAAGTATGCGTTATGGAGGTATGTCCGTGACGCATCCTTGCCAGGACAACTTCTTTGCGTCTGTTTCTCCTCTCTGCAGTTTTCCAGAACGCGGGACTATCTTTGATTTTTACAAATTTGTCGCTCCTATTTCTCCACTCAGTAGTCCACGTTTCGTATATTTTTTTCTTGACGTAATTCCTCCAGTCTAGGGGGGTAGTCGTGTTGATGTACTTCGCTTCGGATGCAGGATCCGTTCTAGCGGCATTCGCAGCCCTGTCTGCTTCCTCGTTTCTTCTAATGCCCATGTGAGATGGGACCCACAAGAAGGTTATAACTTTCCCAGAGAGCATGCATTCTCTCTGGAGTAGTTGAATTTTCGTCACTAATATGTCTTTCGATTTCTTGTTTTCTAAAGACTTCAAAGAGCTTAATGAATCCGACACTATCAGATGGCATCTGTGTTGGTGTTTTGATATGAGGGTGAGGGCTTTGAAGATTGAGTAAAGTTCTCCGGTGTACACACTATTTGATTGAGGTATGGTGAATTTCAGGCAAATGGAGTCCGTGACTATTGCACATCCAACTACTGAATTTAATTTTGAAGCATCGGTAAACCATAGGCAGTAGTCGGAGTAAAGCTCTTCCCGTTCTTTGAAAATTCGTTGGAATACATGTGGAGGTGTTGTGGGCTTCAAAAATTTTGATAAACTGTAATCAATGTAATTTTCTGGTTGTATCCAATAAGGTGACGAATTATTTGGGATTTTAAAAAAATTAGGAAACGTTATTTTCAACTCGTTGGTTAGGTTTTTGACTCTGTTGATGAAACATTTGCATAAGGGGTTATGTTCTTCGTTTGTAATTGAATGCCACGTAAGTTCTGATGCGATGAGATCTTTTCTTGCCACCAATGTGCCAGCATATGCCAAAACTAAATATTTCCTTCTTGTCTCCAAAGAGGGCTCCCCACTCTCTATGTACAAACTTTCTACTGGCGTGGTCCTGTGTGCACCTGTGCAGAGGCGAAGTCCTTGGTTATGTATTGGATCCAAGTGTTTCAAGGTTGAGGCACTTGCCGAGTTGAAAGCAACTGCCCCATAATCCATGATAGGTCTAATCAGAGTACGGCAAATCATTAATAGTGTTCGCCTGTCAGATCCCCACTGAGTGTTGGCCAGAATTTTTAGTAGATTTAGGCCTTTTTGGCATTTTACCTTTACATGATGTATTTGATGAGACCAAGTTAACTTTTTATCAAAGTATATCCCGAGGAATTTAATTGTGTCTGTATAAATAATAGGCTGATTTAATAGATTCAATGTTGGATTTTTTTGGCATTTTGTTTTTTTGCAAAAATGAACAGCCAGTGTTTTTGTACTTGAGAAACTGAAACCTGTGGTTTTCGACCATTCTTCAAGGTTATTCAATGCTTTTTGAAGCTTCCATTCAATATATTCGAGGGACCTGTTTCTTATATAAATTGCAAAATCATCAGCAAATATGGAGCAGTTAACTTCATTAGGTGTTGTATTTGCAATGCTATTTATGGCTATCAAGAATAATGTTACGCTCAGGGGAGACCCTTGGGGTGTGCCGTTTTCTTGTAAGAACGTTTGAGAGAGGTTAGGTCCTACTTTCACTCGGAATGTTCTGTCTTTTAGGAAGTTGTTAACAAATGTTAATAGTCGTCCTGTGAGGCCAACCTGTGAAAGTGTCCTGACCACATTATATCGCCACATAGTGTCATATGCCTTTTGGATGTCAAAGAAGACAGCAACTAAGTGCTCTTTATTTGAAAATGCAGTTTGAATTTCATTTTCAAGCTTCATTATCTGGTCGATGGCAGATCGGTTCCTTCTAAAGCCACATTGAGAAGTTGAGAAGAAGTTTTTAGAGTCTAAGTAATGGGTTAGTCTATCATTTACCATTTTTTCGATAATTTTCGAAGTACACGAAAGAAGAGATATTGGCCGGAAGTTATTAATTTGTATATCTTTGGGGTTTTTCTTGATCGGAATAACTATTGCCTTTCTCCATGATTCTGGGAAGATACCTGTTGTCCAAAGTCTGTTATAAATAGAAAGAAGAAATAATTGAGCATTTAAAGGTAGTTTTTTCAGAAAAATATATGGGATTTGATCGGGACCTGCAGTTGATTTATCTTTGCATTTGTCCAGAGTATCTTTCATTTCTGCTAGGCTAAATGGATGGTTGTAAATTTCAGAATCTTCTGTGTCGAATTGGATGGTGTCTTTCTCTTTGGTTATTTTGTATAGCAAGAAGTCTGGGTTGTAATTGTTTGTTTTCGACATTGAGGAGAAATGCGAACCTAAATGTTGAGCAATTTTGAATGGATCATTAATGATTCGGCTGTCGGCCTGAATTGCAGAAATGTGCTCATATTTGGTGGATCCTTGTATTGCATTCGTTTTCCTCCAAACTTCTTTTATGGTGCAATTACTGTTGATAGAACTGATATAGTTTGTCCAGGAGTTTTTTTTGCTTGCCCTCAATACCTTTTTTGCGATTGATCTCTTTTTTTTAAATTCGTTCAAGTCTTCTGGTGATTTAGTTTTTTTGAATTTATTTAGTGCCCTTTTTTTATTCGTTATTGCGATGTGGCACTCTTCATTCCACCAAGGGACCATTCGTCTATCTTTAAAAGTTATTGTTTTTGGAATACTTTTCTCTGCAGCATCAAGGATTTTTAGGTTGAGGAAAGAAATATTTTCCTCCACTTCTGTGACCCTTTCTTTTCTCCTTTCTATTTCCTTTTCCAGCAGGCATGAAAATTTTTCCCAGTCGGCCCTTTTGAAAGACCACCTCGGTATTTCATTTGACTTGTTGGTGAAGTTATCATCGAGTGTAATGGTGATCGGGTAGTGATCGCTTCCATACAAAGTGTCTTTTATACTCCATTGAACTCTATGATGAATTCTAGTATCAACAAAAGATAAATCAATCGCAGAGAGTGACCCATTCGTACAGAAATGAGTCGGGGATCCATCGTTAATAAGAATGAGAAAGTTATTAGCGTTAATAAACTTCTCAATTTCAGCCCCTCTGTTTTTATAATCAGACAATGTAGAGCCCCACAATGTGCTGTGCCCATTCAGATCCCCAACAAGGATTATAGGTCTAGGGAGTTGATCCACTATGGTTTGAAGATCATTCGCTGTAAAATCTCTATTCGGTGGTATGTAAATATTACAAACTGAAATCGGTTCTGGATAGTAAATTTTTGTGGCTAGGACTTCATGGATAGATTTAATGTTTATTTCTTCCGAGTAAACATCTTTTTTAATTATTGTAGCTACTCCACCCCAAGCGGCCTTACCATCAGATCTATCTTTTCGATAGACGTTGTAGTTTTTCATGTCGAATCTCTGGGATTTCAAAAGGTGTGTTTCTTGCAAACAAAAACAGGTTGGGTTCTCTTCTGATAGTAACAATTTAAAATATTCGAAACGTTTGAAAAGTCCGTTACAGTTCCATTGTGCGATTAATGTTTTGGTAGATTTGACCATCATCAGATAAAAATAAAAGAGAAAAAAAAATACTGAAGTATGAAAAACAATTGGTTAGACTAATTAATCAGAGCTATCTTCGGTATTTATGGTGTTATCTGTAGAGTCCCACTGTCTCTTGAGAAGCTTTGATATTTTTATCTTAGAGCGCCGATTTGTAACCAGTTTTCTGGTGTCAGCCAACATGGCCCTCAGGCCTTCTATATTATCTGTAAATTCATGCACTAGATTGTTCAGATCTTTCGTGTCAGAAGCCATATTGATTAATTTTATTAAATCTTCAAATGAAATAGGGTATTTGTGACTGTTCTCATCGATGGATTTTCTGGCTTCTTCGAGGTTAATTTTAGTATTTTTAACGGTCTTTTTTATTTTTTTGGATTTTTTGCTAGCTGATTGTATTGCTTCCATAGGTGGAAATTCTTCAAAATTAACAATATTTTCTGAATCATTATTGGTGTCTAGCATAAGATTTATTTCCATGGTAGATACTGTGGAAGGAGGAGGGCTAGGGTGGCACCTTTTTATGCCAGAAACCACTGTCGGAGATGATAATGAATTTTTGCTGTTATCAACAGCTGTTTCTTTATTACAATTGGGCTCAGCAGTGACGGCTTTGTTTTGGTCAGCATCACCATGGTTACCAGAGTTCCGTTTCTCAGCCTCGTCGCCTTTAATGTTTACATTGGCTTCTGTTGATGCTAATTGGTTGTCATGGTGACAGGCTGGGGTTGGCTTTACTGTAATACTGGGTAAAGACTGGTTAGGTGTATCGAGCAAGGAGCGATTGGAGATTATTGGTTCACTCTTTTGATTAATATCTGTGTTAAAATGAATCAATAATCCTTCTCCCTCTTGGGTCTGTATTTCTTGAATGTCATTGTCATTTTCTGGACAGTCAATGGATATGTGGCCCGGTTGCTTGCAAATAAAGCACGTCACAATATCTTCGCTTAAGAAAATGCGATATGACACGTTCTCGTGCTTTATTAATAATGAGGAAGGCAGTTTGTTAAGGTCTTCAGGTGGGATATAAACCTGTCGTCTAAAACTCAGGACATGGGCCAATCTTGGGTCCTGGTACCCAGCCCTAAGAAAATGCATAGGGGAAACTAATCTTAAACCTAAGCTTTTCAGTTCTTTTTCAATGATCTCATGGGGTATTGAAGGGCAAGCATTCGAAATAATTATCCTTTTTGCCGGATTTACAAGACGTTTTATTAATATTTCTTTATTATCTATGTTAATGGATTTATGGCTCTTTAGGAGGTTATCTACTGCCTCTTTGTTACTAAAATGAATGCAAAATCTAGAGTTTGAGATTCTTGAAGTGTAACGGATGTATTTTGGGTCAATTAATGCTGCAATTTTCAATACATAATCTTTCTGTTTAATACCAGGGTATGTGTGTAATATAATAGCGTTTTCTCGTTTTGAAAACCGTTCCGTAGCGGTGGCTTTGGCATAGCTGGTTGTAGCTTCTGTTAGGTTAGGGTTGGATGTGACTTTAAAACTGATATTTTTAAAGTCATTTTGTACATTTGACGTGTCTGTTTGCTTTATATTTGTTCGATTCATGGTGCTGAGTTTGGCTGAAGACATCTTTTTATGTCGCTACAGAGCCTAGAGATCTGGGCAACTAAATAGGGCGTCTAGCCCCCCCAACCTTTCACACAAATGACAACTGTCTGTTATTTTATGGAACACGCGCACTCAAAATGTCTAAAAAACACAAAACAGAGTAACTTTTTGCATAGACAACACATAAAAATTACAAAAAATGTCAGACTGACCTGAAGTGTGGCTTCTTCGAAGAGGTCCCAAACAGCTGATTCCCAATTATGATATTAATAACCAATGATAATTAACAATTTTAAGTACTTATATAGTATATTTTTGTTTCATTTTCTTATATATAGCATCGCTTTAGTTTATTATCAAAAGTATATTTTTCTTTTTGTTTTTTTATTGAGTTTTGTGAACTTATTTTATTTTTATTTAAATTGTAATTTCATGTATTGTATGTTGCTGCCAACTTCTTGTTATAAGGCATTTGCCTTAAAAACAATAAATAAATCTATCTATCTGATTAAAAGGAAATTAAATGAGCGTCTCAAGGGCATTATCTCTTGGTAAGGATTGGAACTAGGGACTCACTTACTAGGGACAGGACAGGCCGATACAGGATTTACTCCATTCTTTATTCAAAATCGGACCTCAGAGTCCGATTCTGAAAAACAACAGAATTTTAGCTGTTAACAACATTTTCTGCACTAAAATGAAATAATCTCATTACAAATCGACTAAATTGAGTGTTTGAAGTGTTCGGACTTTCGGACATTTTCATGTGAAAATAGGCTGTTAAGGGGGGAATGTAAGATATCGGCCAATAACTATACCGAGGACCGATGCCGCACCTAACGTAATAACCTATCTGTGCTAGGTTTTACCACTACCCTATATACAAAATATCTAGTAAAGGTCTGGCCACATATGTCCGCACCGGATCTGCACCGTGTCAATAATGCAGGTTATGTTCAGAATATTTTTAATTTAACTTACATATTACCTTTAGTTATGCCTAAAGTTCAAGCTACGCATGTCAGACACAGGCCACTTTAGGCATAACTAAAGATAATATGTAAGTTAAATTAAAAATATTCTGAACATAACCTGTATTATTGCTACAGTGCGGACATGTGTGGCCAGGCCCTAAGGGAATATATTGCGATCGTGAAACATTTTGAACTTCGAGTCCAAAAAACCAAGTTCCGCGAAATGGTGTGCTTGTGTCAGTGAACAGATTAGCTCAAAAACTATACACCATACTAACCTGAAATTGGGTGTTTGTTGCATGTATAATATGTATATATGCATGTATATAACCGCGATTTAACATCCAAAGTTTCATCTAAGTTCATGCCGCAGTGAGTGTCCATATAAAAACAACAGTTCTGCATTGCAAGAAAGCAACATTGCTTTCTTTTTTGATTCCCACAATATATTTAAAATTTCTCAAATTATTTGGGTGTAGATTATTTAAGACAGCCAAAACGCTCCGCGAGTCCGAAAAAATGGCCCAATAATTGTTTCCGGAATCTTTTACTATGTTTTTAACACTTGGATAATAATTTAAATGGTTACGGTACTGAGAAATTATAATTTCAATTTTTTCATTATAAATTTTAAGGTCACCTGTGGTATAGTGGTTAGCATGACAACCTACAATACTAAAGGTCGCAGGTTCGCGCCCAGCGGTGGCCGTATGGTTTTTTAATGGGAGTAGAAAATCCTTAGCCATGCCGTCCCTCTGATAGGGCGTAAAATGGAGGTCCCGAGCCTGTACTATATCAGGTACTCATTAAAGATACCTATGCTAATTATATCTTGATAGGCAAAATCTAGGACTTTTATAGTGGCATAAAATGACGTTAAACAAACGGACAACAACAACAATATTATAAATTTTAATGTTATTAAGTCCTACAAGTATTTGCTGCTTCAGCTTGGGTCATCAAATAAAAAATTGATAATCATTTTTTGACAATCGGGAGTTAGGAAAGTAATCGGCGGGCCATAAAAGATTCAGAGGACAAACAGCAACTACTGTATACATGGTCCCTCTTTATGCCTAAATTATTCAGAATCGGCCAAATCCAGTCTTGTTTGGAAAGCATTTTTCTAAGCCTGAATTACCGAAAGTTGGGCTAGCTAGCAATTGACTAAGTTTCGTAAGGTGTAATATTTGCTGTTTGCCTTTATCGTTAAAAAATGTGAATGGGAGTTTTACAGAAGCATATAATTTCTAAGCTAAGTTCTGGATCGTACGGTCATAATTTAACGAATAACGAGTTTTCAAATACCAAGTGGGTCAGAGGAAATTTATTAAATATTTGACACTTGCAAACTCTCAAATAGGAGATGTTTGTACTTCTAGGATTTTTCTTCCGAATACATTTAGAGTTTAAGCGATATTTGAGAAACATCATATAATACTATATGATATACTAGCATTCCCCGTCGCGGCTTTGCCCGCGTGCCTTAAATTAATTCTGTGATCTTTATCTTGGTATTGATTTAATATAATATGTTATATATTGACAACATATGTTATATATAAACAACATAACAGTGATCGGAGCTTCCGGTAGGTGGAATGTTGGAGGGGGAAGCTGCCGGCTCGGTAGGAGAGAGACAGACGCGCAAGGGAGAGAGTTCACTAAAACCGCCGAAACGAAAAATTGCTTACTCGTCGTGAACGCTTTATTTTTCGGTTTTAAAACATGGTTTTCGATGACCCGTAGGGGCTTTCGAGTTAAACTCGTCGTATAAAGATCTTTAAAATGAGTCCAAATTAGATATTTTTTTTGAAGTGCAAAAATAGGTGTCCGTTATAGTTAAACGACAATTTCGCCATTTAAACCCCTTAGGGGTTTCATTTTTGAAATTCCTTTCTTAGTGCTTACCTACATCGCAGTTAAAATCTAAATTCCAAACTTCAAGTTTCTATCATTAGTAGTTTTTGCTCTGCGTTAATTCTGTCAGTCACGACAAAGCCTCTTATATATAGAGAGATTATTGGGTTGTCCGGAAAGTTAGATAGACATTTGGACAAAAATTAAAATTGATGAACAGCTTAAAATTTATTTATTTAATCTACAAAACAGTTACCACCGTTAGCGATTACCCTTTCCCAACGGCTTGGAAGGTCCATTATCCCTTTTTTTCCAAAAATCACTGTCCTTACTCCTGAAGAACAATAAAATGTCCGTTCATCTTCTGAAGAGTAGGATTTCCCCTGTAGAAAATTTTCGAGGGGACGGAAAAGATGGAAATCAGAAGGAGCAATGTCTGGAGAGTACGGCGGGTGAGGTAAAACCTCCCATCTGAAGCTTAATAACTTTTGCCGAGTCCTTAAAGACACGTGGGGCCTAGCGTTGTCTTGGTGGAATAGCACTCCTTTCCGATTTGCCAACTCTAGCCGTTTCTCTTCAATTGCTGCTTTCAATCGATCTAACTGGGCGAAGTAAAAGTCCGTATTTATAGCTTGGTTTCGTGAAAGGAGCTCAGAATGTATGGGTCCCTTCCAATCCCACCAAATACTGAGCATCACCTTTCTTGGGTGCAAGCCGGCCTTTGGTGTTGCTAGCAGGCAACCCCCAAGAATCTTTCTTGCAGTTTGGGCTGCGTTTTTCCCATTTTAAACAGCATAACATGCCATAAATGAACTGAATCGTCATTCATGTTGGTTTGCAATAAACTACACTACTGAGCCTTATAAAAGACGCATTTAGTGTGTAAACATAGTTAATTCCATGATTAAAGGCATGTAAATAAACATTAGCTTTGTGATTCATTTTTAGTAGAAAAAATAAAAGGTACATTTTATTTTAAAAATCTCTACGAACTTTTCGGAGAACCCAATATATTATATGCTCAAAAAAGAAAAAACAATCCAAACATTTTTTTCGAAATATACAATACATCTATATATATATAAGAGGCTTTGTTCTGACTGACAGAATCAACGCAGAGCAAAAACTACTAATGATAGAAACTTGAAGTTCGGAATTTAGATTTTAAACGCGATGTAGGTAACCACTAAGAAAGGAATTTCAAAAATGTAACCCCTAAGGGGTTTAAAAGGCGAAATTGTCGTTTAACTCTAACGGACACCTACTTTTGCACTTCGAGAGAAAATATCTAATTTGGACTCATTTTAAACATCTTGATATGACGATATACGGGGCGTCGAAAACCATGTTTTAAAGCCGAAAAATGAAGGGTTCACGACGAGTAAGCAATTTTTTGTTTCGGCAGTTTTAGTGAACTCTCTCCATTGCGCGTCTGTCTCTCTCCTACCGAGCCGGCAGCTTCCCCCTCCAACATTCCACCTACCGGAAGCTCCGATTCTACTAAATCTCCTTAACATTAGTTAATTAAGTCAATACCATGATAATGATCGCAAAATTGATTTTAAAGGCTCGCGGGCAAAGCCGCGACGGGGAATGCTAGTGTATTATATGCTCAAAAAAGAAAAAAAAATCCAAACATTATTTCGAAATATACAATACATATACATGTATAGTCAGCTTTTGCAGTAAAATCATAATTATTTTAATTTTATTTTCCATTAAAAATAATTATAAATTGAACATTTTTGTAAGTATTCACCCGAAAAATTATGTTACTAAATTTTTTTCTGAGTTCGCTAGGTGTGAATCGGTGCCAGTCGCCGATTGTGCCAATAACTATATCTATAGTCAATTAGGATGCCAGCCACTTCATTCAGCTTGTCCTCGTTTCTCAATAGATGTCCTCATAATGAGCGAACATTGCTTCATACATTAACATAAATAATAAAGTAGCGGCACATAAGTGAGAGAGAGATGGCTATCAGTATGTGCCTAATGTGTCGGGCACGTAGTGCATCCATCATAGCACATTAGCGTAATCATTTTGGTCACTATCAATGTAAAATATTCATTGATAATTTTTCATTCTTATCTAAATATAATTATAGATCATGAAAAAATATTATATTTTTTAAAAATAATTTTCTTTATTTATTTATAATCTATTTACTTATATTTGTATATACTTAATGCTTGAATGAATCCATAGAGCCCTGATAAAATGATTGTGGAGGAATGTATTATTATTTTCAATAAATAAAAAAACAAATTAGAATGTATGAACAAAGTTTTTTAAATATCAATTTTTTTTCCAAGTAGGTGTAATCTCTATATATATAAGTGGCTTTGTCCTGACTGACAGAAATTAGTGGTAATCAAATGATGCCCACTGTGATTCCCATGATTGGGGATGGTGCGTGTTTATTTCGATCTCTTCTCCATATATATAAGAGGCTTTGTCCTGAATAATAGAATCAATGTAGAGCAAAACCCAATGATAGAAACTTGAAGTTCGGAATTTAGGGATGGTTAACCACGATGTAGGTAACCACTAAGAAAGGAATTTCAAAAATGTAACCTCTAAGGGGTTTAAATGGCGATATTGTCGTTTAACTCTAACGGACACCAATTTTTGCACTTCGAGAAAAAATATCTAATTTGGACTCATTTTAAAGATCTTGATCTACGGGGTGGCGAAAACGATGTTTTAAAGCCGAAACATGAAGCGTTCTCGACGAGTAAGTTGTTTCGGCGGTTTTAGTGAATTCTCTCCATTGCGCGCCTCCCTCTCTTCTACCGAGCCGGCAGCTTCCCCCCTCCAACCTTCCACCTACCGGAAGCTCCGATTCTGCTAAATCTCCTTAACATCAGTTAACATATTATATTAAATCAATACCAAGATAATGATCACAGAATTGATTTTAAAGGCTTGCGGGCAAAGCCGCGACGGGGAATGCTAGTAAATTATATTAGAGATATTATAATAAAATATTTTTTTATAATCTATTTTTATCTATATAACTAATAACACAATATAGCTGAATAATTTATAAAGGGAAAATATGTTTTTGACCATATACGATGATTCGTCGGACAAAATGCTGAACTCCAGACTCTATAATAGGTCGAAGTACAACAAATCGTTGTTTTGTTTGTTTGTTTAACGTCACTTTGTGCCACTAAAGCTAATCGGACGGTGCTACAGTGATAGTATTAAGTTTGGGATCTACAGTAACTAGAAAAAACGGAATTGGAGAGGAAATTAAGGCTTATTTTTCGGTTGCAAAAATTACTTTACTTCCCGCATTCTGTCCCGAAAGCTAATTTTTACTGTTCTCACAGCTCAAAGGACAATGCGATGAATTTTAATCTTAAAGGATTACCCTAACCCTTATCAGGACTTTCAAGGGAGCAATGGGAAAGGAACTTTCTCTCTGAACCGATAGTAACTATATCAATACTTAAAAAATCGTTTGTTTGTATGCATCACGTCCCTTTATGTCACTAAGGCTTCTAAGGTTTCATATATTGGGTTGTACGGAAAGTTCGTAGAGAAATTTGGACAAACATTAAAATTGATGGGCACGGTGTATCTGTGCGGTAAAGCGCCGTACTTCCATGCCGGAGCTGCGGGTTCGAGTCCCGCCCTGGGTGGTGCTTTTCTTTCGTAGGAGAAATATCACCCAGTGCCATGGGTGTTAGTATGGGCAGTATAGGGCTTCAGTGGAAGCCTTGAAGTCCAAAAAAAAAAAAAAAAAAAAAAAAAAAAAAAAAAAAAAAAAAAAAAAAAAAAAAAAAAAAAAAAAAAAAAAAAAAAATTGATGAACAGCTTAAAATTTATTTATTAAATCTACAAAATAGTTACCACCGTTAGCGATTTACCCTTTCCCAACGGCTTGGAAGGTCCATTATCCATCTTTTTCCAGAAATCACTGTCCTTACTCCTGAAGAACAATAAAATGTCCGTTTTGACGTCATCTTCTGAAGAGTAGGATTTCCCTTGAAGGAAATTTACGAGGGAACGGAAAAGATGGAAATCAGAACGAGCAATGTCTGGAGAGTACGGCGGGTGAGGTAAAACCTCCCATCTGAAGCTTAATAACTTTTGCCGAGTCCTTAAAGACACATGGGGCCTAGCGTTGTCTTGGTGGAATAGCACTCCTTTCCGATTTGCCGACTCTAACGGTCGATGTGCAGGCTTTTAACTCCGCAGCTATCTCACGGACAGTAATTCGTGGATTGTTTGCGATGACCGTCATAATATCCTCGATATCAAGAGTTGAACTCTGGCCAGCCCGGGGTTGTTCTTCCAAATTGCAATCTCCTGATCTATACCGCGAAAACCACTTCTGAACCGTGCTGTCAGCAATTGAATCGCTGCCATACACGGCACGAATCTTTCTTTCAGTTTGTTGTTGTTGGGCGTTTATCCCTTTTGTTAAAAAAGCATAATATGCCGAAAATGAACTGAATCGTCACTCATGTTGGTTTGCAATAAACTCGTCTTTTAGCCACTACTGAGCCTTAATAAAGACGAATTCAGTGTGTAAACATAGTTAATTCCATGAGGATAAAAAACATATAAATAAACATTAGCTTTGTGATTCATTTTTAGTAGAAAAAATCTGGTGCGTGCGCGCAACACACAACTTTCACTTACCAACTTTAGAAATTGACGTGTTGTGTTAATTGCCAATTCACAAAGTCACAAATATTTCCACATTCATTTCTTATTTTTTCCTTTTATGAGTAATTGAAAACACATAAAAGTGGGACAAAATTTATTAAGTAAAGTACCCCCTCCATTTGATCTATGTTGATGAAATTTTAACAGCCATATCTCGGGCATATTAATACATCAAATACTCAGTTTGATCAAAATCGTGAAAACCATTTTTGAGTAAATAAAAAAACACGTGAAAATGAGACTACATGTATTCAGTAAAGTGCCCCCTCCAATTGATCAATTTTGATGAAATATTTACTGTCACATTGCAGGCACATACATATACTAAATACCAAGTTTGATCGAAATCAAAAAAGCCGTTTTTGGGTAAATGAAAAAAAAACACATAAAAGTGGGACAAAATTTATTAAGTAAAGTACCCCCTCCGGTTGATCAATTTGATTGAAATTTTTACAGTCGTATCTCGGGCATATAAATGGATCAAATACTAAGTTTAATCAAAATCGTTAGAGCCGTTTTTGAGAAAATCGAAAAACACGTGAAAATGAGACTACATGTATTCAGTAAAGTGCCCCCTCCAATTGATCAATTTTGATGAAATGTTTACTGTCACATCGCGGGCACATACATATACTAAATACCAAGTTTGATCGAAATCAAAAAAGCCGTTTTTGGGTAAATGAAAAAAAACACATAAAAGTGGGACACAATTTATTAAGTAAAGTAGCCCCTCCGGTTGATCAATTTTGATGAAATTTTTACAGTCGTATCTCGGACATATAAATGGATCAAATACTAAGTTTAATCAAAATCGTTAGAGCCGTTTTTGAGAAAATCGAAAAACACGTGAAAATGAGACTACATGTATTCAGTAAAGTGCCCCCTCCAATTGATCAATTTTGATGAAATGTTTACTGTCACATCGCGGGCACATACATATACTAAATACCAAGTTTGATCGAAATCAAAAAAGCCGTTTTTGGGTAAATGAAAAAAAACACATAAAAGTGGGACACAATTTATTAAGTAAAGTACCCCCTCCGGTTGATCAATTTTGATGAAATTTTTACAGTCGTATCTCGGGCATATAAATGGATCAAATACTAAGTTTAATCAAAATCGTTAGAGCCGTTTTTGAGAAAATCGAAAAATACTTAAAAAGTTATTAAATAAAGTACCCCCTCCCTTTGAGCAATTTTGATGAAATTTTTGCTGTCACATCGCGGGCATATACATAAACTAAATACCCAATTTCAGGTTCGCACGGTTTATAGTTTTTGAGCTAGTCTGTTCACACACACACACACACACACACACACACACACACAGACACACACACACACACACACAGACCATTTCGCGGGACTTGGTTAATTGAACTCAGGGGACCCCAAAACGTGTATTTCCGTTGAAAACCGGAAGTCGAAATTTTTCACGATCGCAATACTTCCACTTACTATATATTTCATATATAGGTAAGTGAAAGTAAAAATAAGAGGAAAATTTTATTTTAAAAATTTCTACGAACTTATCGAACAACCCAATATTTTGCCTATCCAGGTATAATTACGATAGGGATCTTTAACGAGTACCTGACATCGTAAAGACTCGGGACCTCAATTTTACGTCCTATCCGAGGGACGGCATGGCTAAGGAAAAAGAATCCCATAAAAGAATCCTAGGGCCACCGCTGGACGCGAGCCTGCGACCTTTAGAATTGTTGTTATTTTTTTCTTGTTTAGTAAAAATGGCTCAAACTTTTATGCGGTATTTATAACAATTAATGTACCTTCTATTCGTGAATTTATACCCCTATAATCAAATTCGAAAAAGGGTTACTGTTCAAAAGATGAAAAAAAATATTGGAATTTTACAAAAAGTAAACCAGTTCCACTCCAACGATTTTTGGGCTTGCATGATTTATAAATTGCATTAATCGATTCGCCGATATCCTGCGATCCGTGAAGCTCTGTTATGCAACGCCCAAATAAAAGCACACGATTGCTAAGGCAGGGATTTATACCTGTTTCGTGATTCCGTTTCGATATTACGATCGGATAATTCCACATTTCCTTTAACACAACTCTAACGATCTACGGACTCGGTTCTGGTGGGAAAGGCCTCAAGGCGATTATATTATTTCTTCAACAGAATTTCTACCTTACCAGGGAAACAATTAACGACATTATAGAAATCGAAAACATTTTTTGAACGTTTCATTTTTTACTTTTTTTCTGTCATATCCCTCTTTGGGAACTGAGAGAGTCAAATAAACATCATCAATCGAGGAAACCCGACACCTTCAGATATAAAGAACACGTAGAGAGGAAGAATAGTTTCGGACAAAGGTTTGGGCGCCAAAGGCTGCGGTTAATGCTGTATGAAGGAGGCAAACAAATCATTAATCATTGAACCTCACCCTTCGTGAGGTAAAAAACTCCGACTAAGACTGAGACCTGTTCCACGGGGTATTTAAAAAAAGGGGGACCGTGAGAGTGGCTTTCCCTCGTCGTGGAAAAAACGGTGAGCTGCAAACGATTAGTGTACAGCTGTTCTGTCATCTGCTACTTACCCCGGTCTAGGGGACATTTAATTCCAAACGTAATAAGAGATATTACTGTTATTAAAAAAAAAATACTTTTTTCTGTAATCATTGAATAATGGTAACATTACTAAACTGAAATGAGTGAAGAAAGTGAAACATTTTGCAATAGAGTGATTACTTTCTTCACAAGTGAAGAAAGTGAATTGCCTTCTTAATTAGTAACAAGTATAAATTAAAAAATAATTTGGAAAAATTAATGCTTTTAAATGTTTCTTAACATTGTAAGAATTTCTTTTAACAAAATAAATTGAAATGTGAATGAATTATTGGTGGAAATAATCAATATATTTTAAAATTTAAATATAACAATAATTACCTTCCTTGTTTATAACCTGCACTTGTTTATAACTGCACTACTTGTAACCATGCTTATAACCTACCAACAACATATCATAATCTTCACATCATCCTAATTTTGTTCATATTCTGGTTAGATCTGATCATGTATTACACGATTACAGAAAAAATTTAATATTACACTCGTGAAAAAAGTAGAATTTACAACTCTCGTGAAATTACCACACTCGCTTCGCTCGTGTGGGTAAACGTTTCACTCGAGTTGTAAAATGATCTACTTTCGTCACTTGTATAATAAATAACTATTTCATCATACAAAATCTCGAGTGTTGTTAATACTCGGTTTGAATCCGTAAAATAGTACTTTTCGGGCCTAGGCATGAAAAATCTTTTTGGTGCGCTAACCTTACCTGCTACTAATATATATTAATAAACATGTGTTTGAAGGAGGTTACTTGTAGCTATACCGTGCTTCATTCTAATATAAGTAGTATGTTTGAAGTGCTATTCACTGTTTGTTACTATTATAATGGAGGTGTGAATAAAGATTCATCATCAACATCATATTCATATCCTCTTGTACCGCTTTCTAGCAGTGTTGAGGTTGTCCCCTGTAGAGTCTGGACCAGGTAGACCATTTCTGTAAATAAAGATTAAAAGTTAAAAAAAAAAGTATGTTTGAAGTGCTATTCACTGGTTGTTACTATTATAATAACAGGTGCGAATAAAGATTAAAAGTTAAAAAAAAAATAAAGTATGTTTAAATTGCAAAATAACATGGATATACCAGAAGATGTTTAGAAGAAGCTTTAAACCAACTAATTCCAGCTAAATCCCGTGCTTTATACGATTTCGTTACTGGTTAGAAAGAAGAAATGTTCGGGTTGTGTGTGATGAAGTTATGCTTGTTTATCTCTGAGAAATGGCAAAAATCTTAAAGCCACCTACTTTATAGTCAAAAGTTGTCTATTTCTTAAAGAAAATATAAATGTAAATATTTCCAAAAGTCTATTGTTTTTTTTGAAACGATAATTAATAGGTTCGAAAACAGATGTTTATTAAAAAAAAAAAAAAAAAAAAAGGTGTCAATTTAAACTCTTATGTTGTATTTATATTTTACTAATGAAGTATAGAAGTGTTTTACATCTGATAGTATCTGATACATCTGATAGTAACATACATTTAGTATGTTTGAAGTGCAAAGTTATCGGTATTCAAAAGGCAATGCCAAAAAAAGGTTTTAATATACTGAATAATTAGAATTGTACATAAATATTAATGTAAATATATAAGTACTTTTCTTCTATTATAGGTTAAAAAAGAGATAAAAAAACAGAAAACCATAACAATTCCTTATCTGTTTATATTGTAATATTGTATCTGTAAGCTATTAATGAAATATAAAAATTTTTTAATGTACTCATGTACGAGTAGTATGATGAAAATTATTGTTCATAACACTTACCAAAAGTGTTTTCGGTGCTTGGTCTAATTAACGGTTAAAATCGACCGTGAAAACAACCACTTTTTATACTAGTAATGAAAATAATTATTATTGTATCTAGATGGAAAAAAAAAGGATAAAAAAATTAGTATATTTATGAAACTTTGTTTATATATTGTCTTCGATACTGTAAAAGGTCGTATGTCAATCAACAGCTGGTTTTCAGGAGAACAAAAAAATCATTTTATTTGCTACTAGCTGAATATACCGGTTGCAAACGAGGAATTTCGACTCGTCTCCAATGTAAAGTGAGATCATAACGATTTTTATAACAATAAAGAATATAAACAGCGATTGACTGAAGATATGCAATTTTAATATGGACAGGTGTTCGCACCTGGTATGAAAGAACCACTGAGCGAAATTTGGAGAATTTAGGACAAATTGTACGGATTTCTATAAAGAACAAACAAACAGAATTTCATCTTTATTTATATAGATAATAGCTGTATATCCCGGTTTCATCCGTGGAATTTCATTGACTTTATTCGACCCAAATGGTCGATTTCGTAAAAACTAATGTAAAGAGAGATGGTAACGATTTTTATAACAATAAATAATATACCCAGGGATTGACTGAAGTTATGAATTTTAATATGGACAAGTGTTCGCTCCTTGTATGAAAGAATTACTGAGCGAGATTCGGAGAATTTAGGACGAACCGTATGGATTTCTCTAAAGAACAAACGAACAGAATTTCATGGACTTTTTTTGACTCAAATGGTCGATTTCGTAAAAACCAACCTAAAGCGAGATCATAACGATTTTTTAACAATAAAGAAGATACCCAGAGATTGGCTGAAGTTATGCAATTTTAATGTTGACAGGTGTTCTCACCTGGTATGGAACCACTGAGCGAAATTTGGAGCATTTAGGACAAACGGTATGGATTTCTATAAATAACAAAAAAAAAGAATTTCATCTTTATTTATATTGATAATAGCTGTATAGCCCTGTTTCACCCGGGGAATTTCATGGACTTTTTTTGGCTCAAATGGTCGATTTCGTAAAAACCAATGTAAAGCGAGATCATAACGATTTTTATAACAATAAAGAATATACCCAAAGATTGGCTGAATTTATGCAATTTTATTATGGACAGGTTTCGCACCAGTTATGAAAGAACCACTGAGAAAAATTTGGAGAATTTAGGACAAACGGTATGGATTTCTATAAAGAACAAACAGACAAACAGAATTTCATCTTTATTTATATAGATTAAAAAATAACTCAGTGAATATTTTTAGAATCGAAGCCTTTTTTAAAATTTTGCCTGTGCAAATTCTCTTAGGGTCCACTGCCGCTCAAGGACCAGAAAATGATAATATCACACTTTCTAAACCTAATTATAGTTGGCCGAGCCGAGCTAAATAATTCTCATACATTTAGAATGGGACTGAGGGATAGACGAAAACATATAATCCTCTAATGAGTGACTTCACCAATAATTATACCCACCTCTTCCCATATAATAACCAAAAAACAGTCGTATATATAATTTTCTGAAGGACCAAGTAATATATGTATATAGATTTGGCCAAATTGTACAGTAATAAATTGTAAATTCGTCGGAAATAAGCCTGCTCGGAGTGTATTAATATATAATTATTTCGGTTTTCGTTTCCGGCTACTAATAATTAAATTAATAATGTGACCTTTAGAAAATGTTTTATTGTTTCAGGTTACAAAAAAAAAACTTATTAAAAATAAAAAAATTAAATTAAATAAAAAAAAAATAAAAATACTTTTCGCCTTTAACCCGGCGTTGGTCGCGTTGTGAGCATTTTACATATTCTTCCTATTCCAATGGTACCAACTTTATATTTTTTATATTTTTTTTCTACTAAAAATTTCCTATTTTTCTTTTTCCGATTTTGGTTAATTTATGCTACTGCACTTTTCTTACAATAACTACTTATTTTTTAACTAAAAATCGTGTTAATAAAGCATTTATTCTTGTTTACTCTCTTCTATACATTCCCCTCCTATAAATAAATTATAATAAATGCATTAAACTGATGAAAACACCTTAAATAGATTAATAATTTATTGATAAACATATTTTAAATTAGAAGAAACAAAAATATGACGAAGAATGCTGCTTAAAAATATTAGAATAGCCAAAAACTGAGGTGTGAGCAATTTGCTCACGCGCGACCAACGGTGTCCCACGGAGGGGCGCGACCAGCGCCGGGTTAAACAATTGTTTTTTTTTTTTTGTTATCCCAACATTTTATTTTATTTTATTATTCATTTCATAATGTATCACTTTTGTGGGCTAAACATTTTTTATTATAGGAAAATAATAATTTCCAATGCCACAGAAATTATGAAAATACAAATAATTAGATAGGTTACAAAAATCATCACTTCACAACACAGAAATAACGATATGACTTGAGCTTCAGAAAAAGACTAACTCTCCACTCCATAGCTCCTTATATTTAGTCATAAAGAGAATGTTCGAGGCCTTTTGTAATACGTTAAAATATATTTAAAAATTTATTTGCGCTATTTTTTACTTTCACTTACCTATATATGAAACATACAATAAAGGGAAGTATTGCGATCGTGAAGAATTTCGACTTCCGGCTTTTAACGGAAATACACGTTTTGGGGTCCCCTGAATCTAAATAACGAAGTCCCGCTGAAATCGGGTATTTAGTGTATGTATATGCCCGCGATGTGCAACAATTTTTCATTTGATCAAAGGGAGGGGGTACTTTATTTAATAACTTTTAAGTTTTTTTCGATTTTCTCAAAAACGGCTCTAACGATTTTGATAAAACTGGGTATTTGATGTATGTATATGCCCGAGATATGACTGTAAAAATTTCATCAAAATTGATCAACCGGAGGAGGGACTTTACTTATTAAATTTTGTATCATTTTCACGTGTTTTTTTTTTTATTTACTCAAACAAGGCTTTAACGATTTTCATCAAACTGGGTATTTGATGTATGTATTTTCCAAAGCTGTGATAGCCAACATTTCATCAAACGGAGGGGGCACTTTATTGTATAGAGGTGATCTCAAAAACGGCTTTAACGATTTTTATCAAATTTGTCATGTTTAATGAAAATTAGGTGTTCTTTAATATCAGGTAAGCTTTTTCATTATTAAAATGTTCTGAGGGGGCTTAAATGGGGTATGGGCCTTTTTTGTTTTCCTATAAAGTACCTTTGTTTTTGTTTATGTGGAGATACACTTGTGGAGACCCACAAAATAGTTTGTGTGTCTGTGTCTGCGTGTGTGTATGTGAACAGACTAACTCAAAAACTATAAACCGTGCAAACATACATGCCCACGATGTGACAGCTAAAATTTCATCAAAATTAGTCAAATAGAAGGAGCACTTTATATCATAGGAAGGAGCACTTTTTGAACTTCTTCGCGAATTGTGTTTGGTGTTTCTTTCATGAATTCAAATTTAATATGTCTGCAACATCTTGTAGGCGATGGTCTTGTGTTTTTCCAAAAAATGTTTATGTTGTCATCCCTATTATTAATGAGCAATGGGACGAAAGATGTGAGAAACATATCTGCATCGGTAATAATTTGATCTAAAAATGTTGTTTATATTCAGTATGTCCTGAAGAACCTTCGCATTCCCATTTAGAGACAAAGGTAAGGTCGTGGCATACAGGATTCGGTTCGGTCTCCGGGTATGCCATCAAAATTCTTTTTACGGTATGTTCAAGCAGTGATTGTTAACCAACTTCGGCAAAACTCAGTGATTGCAATATTTTCAGGATAATATTCCATTTTGGCTTCCAGTGATGTATTTTAGATGAGAACCTTTCTGTTGAAACAGTAACAAGAGACTGAGAAAAATAAATAAATATTATCGACTGGAGGATGTAGTGCCTCTGTTTACTATTGAACTGTTCAGTCTTTTAATACTAGAGTTAGAATTATTGAGACACAAACCGCAGAGGCAAGTTGGAGCAGGTCAATCCTATTGGGTCTTTTAGACAAGACTATAAGTGCTGTTCTCAGACAGAAACGGACAAAACGGAGCAAGATGGAGCTCATTAGTTATGGATTACTAAACATTCGTAGATGTTGATTTTTGGAACATCTACTTTTAAAACTCTGTAATCAATTGTGAATCAAAATCTTCAAATTAAGATAGCCTTTTCTGTATTTTAGGCATGTTGTAAAAACCGAAAAAAATAATGGAAAATTATAACTTTGTTTTACAACGTATTTTTAAAATGAAAATAGAAGACGTATTATTACACTCAAAAAATAAGTGTCCGTGTGTGACGAATACTTTTTTCTGTTATGTAATGTATAATTCACCACCACCTTTCCTACTCATGGGGATTTAATAGTCAACTATTAAGCATTCAAAATATGAACTTCGCTTGTTTTTTCGAAAATGTCAAAAAATTGATTTTTTTCGCCTCTTGGACCACTGTGCGACGCAGTAGGCCTTTAATGACAGACCATTAATTATAACTAAAGCCGTTCTGTTCATTTAATGGAAATTTGTGGAAATGTAATTTGTTTCATGGATATAAATTTTTACCCGAACCTGCAGCATATAACATATTAAATTGAAATATGATTTTTTTTTTTTTTATGTTTTCCCCATTCCAGTAACCCCTCCCTATGGTGGAGTTTATTGTTTACATAAAGACCTGCACGTTCCATCGGGTGATACTGCGTGCAGGAAAATAATTTAAATACTATTTTTCAGAATTTTTTTAAGACAAAATGAAACTACAAGGAAACAACAATATGCAAAAACAAAATAAAAAAAATACAACCTACAACTAAATACAAATTACAAAATACTTTAAGTATTCCTAAATATATATACATTACAATAAAATAATAAATAGAATAACAATTCAAATAATATCAAAATAGGAAATGATATAATAAAAAAAAATAAAAATAAAAATATGGTTATATCTTGATGTCATATATGGTGCCACCTGTCCAATCTATTTCTCATAATTTACTGTGGTCTATTCCGCTCAAAAACTCCTGAGATAACTACTGAAAACTAAAAAGCAGTTCTTCTTTACTGATTGGCCAATTGTGCCCACCGACCATAATTGTTCTTAATAATTTATACCTCTGTGCGTCAAGTAAGTGACGGTCAAATATAAGATGGTCATAAGTTTGTTCTGTCTGTCCGTCGCACAAGCATTTGTTGTCTTCTATAATTATAATTATTGAAAAACATCGTTTTGTACGATATGATATCAATGCCGTATATTAATCGAGGTATAAATTTTCTTCTCGACAGAAGTTCTTCGTCTCTGCTCAAGATTCTTTACTGCATGCATCCTGTATTTTAAGTGAAGCCAGCCAGGCGTGTACTTGAAAACAAGCCATCTGGTCTATGTCTCAGATATTTCCCAACTCCTGTATCCTCTTACTGAAACTTGGTGTCTGTACGTTAGGAACCACAATGGAAATAATAAGTACTCAATAAAAATATGAATATTTTCAATTCCCACCGGAAATGTATTAATATTTTTTAAAGAAACAAGACAATCCGGTGCGATGCGCGCAGCACACATCTTTCACTAATTTCAAAGGTCGGCCGTGCTGTGGGAATAAATAATTGAAAATGATGAAAGAAAACCCATAAGTAGACTTAAGACTCAGCAAAGGAATTGTCTTAGCAAAAACATGGGGATTTTGAATAAAAAATTGATGGAACGGAATGGTTTGCTCATATAAGTCTTAAAACCTAATGGAATAATTTACAAACAAAAAAAGTGATTGCCTGCCAGTCATTATTTGTTCTGAATCTTTGTCTTCAACACAGTTTTTTGTTCGATATTATCGAAACTCTCGATTGTGAAGAATATTTTACATAATACGTTATTACAAAAACGAACACTTTAACAAAAATATTTATAATCTGTTCCTTTAAGTTGATTTTTATTAAGTTTTTACAAAGACTTTTTTGGTCGTAATCAATATATATTATAAAGCAAAGTGTACAATGTGCGTGCCGAAAAGGCTCAAAAACGACTACACGTCCTATCAAGAATGTTATGTCGTCCTATTGCCCTATTGCCCCTAACGATGAAGAAGGTTTCAGTTTTCATTTTAAGTGTGTAATGTTGAAGGGACAAGGGCTGTAATTTTAAGCCTCTCGCTACATGTAATTAGCCCCTCTAATAAGCCCAGCCGAGGTAATGAACGAAAAAATTTAGTTCGACATTTGGAAGCCAGGAGCGCTAGCTAAACTCAATTCATAAGGTTATCGTTCATTAGTTCGGTTTGTTATGGTTTTAGCTTCAGCTGTTTTCTTTAAATTACACGAGATTATGTATAAATAATTCTTTTTTCCTTTTTATTTTTAAATAAGGTCATTACATCTCTGCAATGAAATGAAATTAAAATAAACAAAACCAACTATATTCCTAAGCAAATTAAGTTTTACAGAAGAGGAAAGAATTGGTCGAAACATTGCCTTTAATCAATATACAATATAAGAGTAAATTTACAACAAAAGAAAAATTGCTTATTAGTGTAGTGAGCGAATAAAAATTAACACTGAATAAAATAGATAACCTATAAATAATATGAATAAAAGATATAACCTAATGGAATATATATAAAAAATAAAGTGTTCATATAATATTTCTGTTTAGTAGTTCTGTTCTGTTTGTAAATTTTCAACCGAATTCGAAAAAGGAGAAATTACTCAACTTGATAAGGATGCGGTAACGTCATGAGAATGGTCTCAATGGAATCAGAACATAGAAACCATAAAAAATGGTACATACCAGGACATATTTGCTGCCAAAATAATTTTTCTTAATCTAGAAAAGGGAAGAAAACGCATTGAGAGAACCGCATTAATAGCATCTCTTACACCCAAACCATATATGGGCGGACTCTGAGGTTTCGAAACTAACCACTAATGCTAAACTGAAGTTTCAGGATGGTACAAATTTTGTTTTAATCATGATTAATTTTGGTATATTTTTCTGTACTATTACATTTTAAAGTTTGAAATTGTTTCATTCCACCTATTCCATAACTCCCTGAGCGAAGCCGGGCCCCACAGCTAGTATAATAAAAAAATAAAAATATGAATTGTATTATATTTTCTCCGGGATCAAAAATGTGTCCAATCAAAGATTTTTTTCTCGACAAAAATTAAATAAATAAACGTATGCTAAGCTGACCATACGAACCTCGCAGATTCTATTTTTTATACATATATGTTTCTTAACTTAGTTTCCAAAAAACAGTTGGAACATACAGTGAGAAGATCCCAGAGACAGACGGACAGGTGCAATACCGGGCACTAGCTACCTGGACCAGACTGGGACTAGACAGTTTTTGTACCTGCTAACCTGCAGGCTGCCCTCCGGTCCTCGACTACCTAACGACAGGTAAATACCGTTCGGGGCTGGTCAATTGGCAATTATCTTATTGAAGACTCAGGTACCCTTTTTTATTAGCATCTGGTAAGCTGATCAATAGTTCCTGTCAAAATAAAGTATTTTAATCTGTTAAAAACTTGTAAAAAAAAGTTTAATTGCACATTAACACCTATAGGCGAATATCCCAATTATAGGGGATACAAAATCTTTCTTCTTATTATACAGGGTGTCCCACGAATGTTGTGTCAGGCTAATAAAACCCAGAGTCTTTGGGATTTCATGGCGAAAATCAAGGATCTTATATTACATCATATTGGTTACCTTTTGAAGATATTCAACCCTTCCAGAATTTCTCCAGTATTGCTGGAATGGCTCCAGTACTGTAAATTTCACCATAAGTGACTGGTTTTTATGACGGATTCTGATGGGGAGTCGAATTCTAAAAAGCTGTTTTGTATCGGACTGTGTTACTTTTTCAATCAGATGCACCCTTTCATCGATAACAGGAATTAGGATTTTCAGCTATAATTGTTTGTGCCCAATGGCAAAACCTCAATCGCTGGTCCAAGTCACTTTGATGTACTGGTGCACTGAAAAATGGTAAGGTCTGAATTTTTCATCTTTTGAAAGCCTATGTACCAAACTTCGGGATATGTCAGTTTCCCTACTAATATCCCTTATACTCATCTGCCGATCCTCTTCAACTAAAGCTAATACTACATCTATATTAGCATTATTCAAAACTGGACGGAAACGGTGACAATATTTACTGTAAGGCTTAATTGTACCTGTTCTTTTTATCCTGTCAGCAATGCGTGAGAATTCTTGATACTGGATGGTGCCGCTGTGGATAACGCTCTGCATATAGGCTTGCAGCTGCTCTAAAGTTTCCGTCACATCGTCCTAATGCCATGAGCATGTCACACTGACTTACAAAATGAGCCATATTTTTAAATTGACCAATTTACATTTTCAAATACTGACAAACTAATAATCTTATAACCAAAAAATACAGATGGAACAAATATTTGAAAGAAACAGCTGACATTTACACGTGTCAGCTGTTGATAGCAACTGGGTAGTGGATATTGCAAAGAGGTATAGGAACCTTATCAGAAGATATGATGAGAGCCTTTCCAACCAGAACGCCTTTTCCAACCTCCTGGTCATGATTTCATATAGCCTTGCAGCTGCTCTAAAGTTACCGTCACATCGTCCTAATGCCATGAGCATGTCATACTGAATTACAAAATGAGCCATCTTTTTAAATTGACCAATTTACATTTACAAATTTTGACAAACTAATAATCTCATAACCAAGAAACACAGATGGAACAAATATTTGAAAGAAACAGCTGACATTTACATGTGTTATATCATATGTTTTTTTTTTTTTAACAAAAAAACACTATTAGATATAAAATTTGAAAAATTTTAATAATCAGCCTGTTATCGATGTAAGGGTGCATCTGATTGAATAAGTAACCGATACAAAACAGTTTTAGAATTCGACTCACCACCAGAAACCGTCATAAAAACCAGTCACTTATGGTGAAATTTCCAGTATTGGAGCCATTCCAGCAATGCTGGAGAAATTCTGGAAGGGTTGAATATCTTCAAAAGGAAACTAATATGACGCAATATAAGATCCCTGATTTTCGCCCTGAAATTCCAAAGACTCTGGGTTTTATTAGCCTGCACAACATTCGTGGGACACCCTGTATAAAAACTTGTTTATTAAATACTAGCTAGTGTGCCCGGCTTCGCTCCGGTAGTTGCGTGGCAGTTTCAATAACAGAAAAACCTTAAAATTAAAGGAAATATAGAACAAAATTAGCACTTTCTTGAAAATTTTAACATTGTATCAATATAAAGATTCGAGATCTGCAGTGTCCGCCCAAATAAGGAACCCTATATACTTTATAGGGTGTTGAAAATGGTGAATGAACAATTAATTTTGCTGCAACTTTCTCGAGTCATGCATCGTTTTTGATGGTTTCTGTGATTATGAATCCTATAAGCCCATTTCAAGCAGTCAGCTGATAATAAGTTATTAGATTATTAGTTAAAAAAACTATATTTGGAGTATAACTTAAGCGCCGACTACTCTGATGGTCCCATTACATCCAGAAGTTTAGAAAATACCGAAGATTCATAGAAACTTTTTTTGTAAGACCTTTCTTCCAGTTCAACCTCCCTTAATATATCCCCCCTCACCCTAATTTGGCCGAACTCTGCACTTCTCCAATCTTACTACTGTTACTAAGTGAAAACCAAAATATCATGAGGGCACAATTTTTTCATCATATTTCTTTTTATCCTGAACTATGAGCGGTGATAAAATCTTATTGAAAAAATTGTATTATTGGAGTCAATTCATCATTTTGTCAACTGGAATGCTCATCATACATAGTAATAAAACCATTTTTCATAACTACATACAATAAGAACACTTCAAACTTGTTATTTTCGTTTTATAATCAGTCTATTCAGCTCTTCTTTTTTGTTTCATGTCTGTTTTTATTCGCTCACTCATATTGCATTAAATTTACTTAAGTATATATTAGATATTGAGTAAATGTAATGTGTTAATCAATTAACCTTCTTATAAGAAAATTAATTTTGTAAAGTATCCAGTCGGTTTTCTCATTGATTGCAGATATGTAAAATCATTAATTTATTTTAAAAGAAAAGGTGAAACTAATTATTTTCGCTTGATTTTTTAGTAATTTAAAAAGAACAGCTGACAAAATATATAACCTTTACAAATATAACGGAATGAATGAACAATAAACATTGAGTGAAACACATCCTAGCGCTTCCTGGTGGTCTGCAGCTCGAACTAAATTTTTCATTCATAAACTCGTATGTCATTCTCAGGTAGGCTAATTACATGTTGCGAGAGGCTTAAAATTCCAGTCCTTTTATCTTCAATTTCACACCCTTCGGAAACCTTCTTCTCCGTTAGGGGACATACAGTTACACGCTGACATAAATCTCTTAATCGTATGTAGAGTCGTTTTTGAGACTTTTCGGCACGCACATTGTACACTTTGCTTTATAATATATATTGATTACTCTGCGTGTTAACAATCCCTGATGAGGATCAAAACATTGGCTTTTCTGATTAAAAAAAAAAAATGAACAGGAAATGGTTGGGGGTGCGGACAAAGTAAGTAGTGCATATGTGTGAGACGTTTTAACCCAAATTTTAGGTCATCATCAGGGCTAAACGAGAAACAACAAAAAAAACAACCAATCAGAGAAATTACACAAACAAATATTAAATGTATGTGAAACCATAAACAAAATTAAATATATTAGATAAAATAAGCAGAAATTATTTTTTTTTTAATAATTTAAAAATTATAGCTTTTAAAGTAAGACCATGATAAAAGTAATAAATGAAATAAAACTTAAAATAGGATATCTGAGGTAATGTAGAGAAATATTAAACTATAGATGAACATATAGTAAGGTTACAATGGTCTGTAGCAATGAAGCCTAAGTTAATAATAATAAAGCCTAAGAAATGTAGTATACATATATAGTATATATGTACTATATAGTACATATACATACTATATATATACTATACTATATATAGTACATATATATATTATATATAGTAGTATAGGTAAAATGATAGTCAGGATTGTCTGTTTACAATGATAACTTCCACCATCATTTAAAAAAAAAAAAGAAAAATGTGTTACTGAAAATCCTGATTATTAAGAACCATAAAGAAAAATAGTTGAATATTCACACCCCTAAGTTTTTATTATAATATTTTATTTTTTAATTTTGCATCGGTTGAAAAAAAAAAAAAAACTCAAATCAAAATGGTTGGTTGAAGTTAAACTTGAAATTTAATTAATAAGTGTATGATTATATAATTTGTTAACAATAATATAATTTGTAAAATAGAGTTGGTATGCCCTTAAGCATATTGCATCTAAATCAAACTCATGTTTATATAAATATAAAAAATAATATAAGCTCTCTTATGTATACATTTTTGGTAAAGCTATCGATCTAAATCTCGGAGACCATTTTAAAAAATCATATATATTATTTCTCAAGGCTTTTTTTTTTGTCGGCACGCCATAAATTTCTTGTTACTTGATCAAATTTCATGAATATGACATCATTTTAAAGCTTTCTTTAATCGCTACACAGAAAAAATATACAAATCACGCATCAAATCATTTCGCCTTCGATTGAGAGTTATAAGCAAAACTGCGGTTCTTGAAAATCAAAATGGTCATAGAAGTTTCTAAATGGTCTCAATATTTTCAGGTTCTCAAGGAGAACATTTTCGCTCATATACATTTTTTCGATTAACCCATTCGTTTGCGAGTTGTAAACGAAAAAAATTCTCATCAAAAAACGTCACAATGGTAGCAGGGCTTTTTCGAAGGTGTGATTTTTTTCACTTTATCGAGACGAACATTTTTGGTTATACATAAATATATATTTTTCGGATTGTCGACGTCGTTTGCGAGTTACAAGCAAAAACAAATGCGCACTATACGATAATAAATAAACGGTGTGCAGGTACTTTAATTAAGTGAGACTTAAGTTGGTAAGAGTTCTAATGCTTCGCACGGGTCAGCTACTAGAGACTTTAAAAAATCCAAATTTTTTTCATTGAAATTTCTTAGAATAGTAGAGTAGTAAGTAAATATTATTAATCAATTAAAAACTTGCTTGGTTTTTTTGCTCATTTCTGACGAATAAATGTCATAATAATAGGCTGTTATGTATATATACATGAAATTCAATATTCTTTATCAGGCCATTAGATGTACAGTAAGTCAACATTGCGTGATTTATTTCAAGTGATTACTTCTATATAGGTTTGGGGATTTGGGGTGAAAGCCCTAATGACAAGGGCGGAATCCCCTTCAGTTGGGGCCGCACCCCCTTCGGGTGACAATTGGGTGAAAACGAGTGGGAAATTGGATACCCCATCCATCAGCGCCAGTCGGGCAAAGTAAAAAAGTGGTTGTGCGGCAAAAGGTTACCAGGTGCCACAACCTTCAAGTAGCGCTTTTTAGGGCATTTTTTCATACTCTACTCCGACTTTTTTTTTTCTCATATATGTATATATTATTCTGATATTACCATTAATAAAATATGTATTTAATTAGATACAAGCACGGGCGTCACCCACGGGTGGGGGGGGGGCTGTGGGGACAAGTCCCCCCATATTTTGGCAGGAGAGAACCAAATGTAAATAATTAAATAAAAATTTTATAATAAAAAAAGATTTTACGAGCTTATCCGAGTTAAACCAATAAAATATAAATATTAATTATTAGTTAACTAGCTAGGGTGCCCGGCTTCGCTCCGGTAGTTGTGTGATAGCTTTAATACCAGAAAAACTTTAAAATTAAAGGAAATAGGGAACAAAATTAGCACCTTCTTGAAAATTCGGTTTTAACTTGGTATCAATATTCTGCAGACTTGAGATCTGCAGAGTCCGCCAAAATAAGGAACTCTATATAATTTACAGGGTGTTAAAAATGGTAAATGAACAATTAATTTTGCTGCAACTTTGTCGAGTTATGCATCGTTTTTGATAGTTTCTATGATTCTGAATCCTATAAGCCCATTCCAAGTAGTCAGCAGATAATAAGTTATTAGATTATAGTTGAAAAATCTGGTATCTCAGTTAAAAAAATTAAAATTTCGAGTAAAACTTAAGCTTTGATTCAGAAGTATAGAAACTACCGAAGATTCATAGAATTTTTTTTTTTTAAGATTATTCTTCCATTTCAAACTCCCTAAAATATCCCCCCGTAATTTGAACGGTTTCTGCATACCTCGAATCTTACTACTATTACAAAGTGAAAACCAAAATTTCTTGAAGGCACAATTTTTTCATCATATTTCTTTTTATCTTGAACTATGAGGGATGATAAAATCTTGAATGCTGTTATTGGAGTTAGTCGTTTTGTCAACTGGAATGCTCATCATAAATAGTAACCAAACCAACTTCTTTTTCATAAATACAATAAGAACACTTCAAACTTTTTATTTTCGATTTATATTCAGTCAATTCACTTCTTTTTTAATGTCTGAATCTATTCGCTCACGGTACTACTAAGAAATGTTCACTCATATTGCATTAAATTTACTTAAGCATATATTAGCCTTCTTATGAGAAAACTAATTCTTTAAGGAATCCAGTTGGTTTTCTAATTGATTGCAGAGATGTAAAATCATTATTTTATTTTGAAAGCAAAGGAGAAACTAATTATTTTCGCTTAATTTTTTAGTAATTTAAAATGAACAGCTGAACAAATATATATCCTTTACAATCTGAACTGGATGAATGAACAATAAACATTGAGTGAAACGAACCCTAGCGCTTCCTGGTAGCCTGGAGCTCGAACTAAATTTTTCATTCATAAACTCGTATCTCAATCTCAGAGAGGCTAATTAAATGGTGCGAGAAGCTTAAAATTCCAGTCTTTTTCTCTTCAATTTTACAATCTTAAGAGAAAAACGGAAACCTTCTTCTCCATTAGGAGTCATATGGCTAAACGACGACATAATTTCTTTAATCCTACGTTGAGTCGTTTTTGAGCCTTTTCGGCACGCACATTGTACACTTTGCTTTATAATATATATTGATTACAACACACTCTATTGTTAAAAGCATAGTCAGGCTTATAGTAGGTATATTCGATAAATTATATTTTTTTTTTTTTCATTTCAGCTTGAACTGTTTTGTTTTATGAATTCTGTAATAAAGTTGTATCCCCGGAGTCGGGCACAATTTCTCTTTTCACCAAGCAGCTTGATCCTAATTTCCATCAATTAATTGTCCCAACAGTTTTTTGTAGGACTTTTTATTTTAACTTTTAGCCCCTCGAATTTCTACCTACATTATCTAGGAAAATATTGAGACGTCCCTCCCAATAATTTGTTGCTGGTGACGCCCATGCGTACAATGGCAGCAAACAACAAAATGAAGACCGCACTATTAATTTATTCAATAAGCTTCACCTTCACTTGTTCTCTGAACTTAAGAAGAGAGAGAGTAGTCTAAAATCCGTGAAATCCGTGGATTTTTTTCAGTTTCTCGCATATAATTCGGCAAATACTGATCACAAAGTATTGCTTTCTTCATACTATAAGAGGCTATACTATTGCAAATAGAATGATATATTTGAAGTTTAAATCGGTTTAGTGGTTTAGCCTATTTCGCTGGATCAAAGAAACGGTGGAAACCGTGTTCCAACGCTTCTGACTCAAAAACACCTAGTTTAAATGAAAAATGTGTTAGATAAAAGTTACTGAGTATCAAATTTGGCAGGAAATAAGTTTCGTACACACAAGATTAGTTACGTCCTGGGGAAAATACAAATAAAACCGTGAAATTATTCGTAGTGCTTACTTCCTATTAAGATTTCGGTTTTTGAAGTATTAACCATTTTGTACTAATTAAACAATTAAGTATTTTCCATCTGTTAAAATAAAAGATAAAATTTGCAAAGCACCTACCTGTCGAAGTAGTTATTTTTTATGAATATTTTATCAAATCTCCGATACTTCAAAAACCGAAGTCATTGCAGGAAGTAAGCACTACGAATTCTCTCACGTTTTTATGTGTAATTCCACGCAGGGTTTAGCTAATGTTGTGTGTACGGAGCTACTTTCCTGCTAAATTTGATGCACAGTAACTTTTATCTAAAATATTTTTCATTTAAACTTGGTGTTTTTGAGTTAGAGACAAAATTAATTCATTATTGATTTGATTGTTTACAACTGAATGAACAGAATTTACATTATTCATAGAAAAAACGATCATTTTGAGTAGCCATCTTAATTTAGTCTTTACATGGAAACGGCTTTTAGGTTGTACTGAAAGTAGACAAGGCGAGTTCTGTTATGTTATTTAATTTTTTTTCTACGTCGTTGCTTTGACGACAATTTCTCCTTATAACTGTGAAAGGTGGCATGGATTATTATCTAGCTGTTTGTAATATTTAGCTCTGAGATAAGAAGTGGAGTACTGCTGACGAAGTCCCCGCTCAGTTCAAATCCAACCTTGGATATTCTGAGAATTTCTTCGTCGTCCCCGACAGCTATCGCCGCTAGACATAATAACAAACTCGAGAGATTTTTATGCAATAAAAAGTATAGTTTAATTTATGTTTAATAGCGAAAAGAAATCTATGTTGAACGGCGCACAGTAGTTGAAAATCGACTATTTTCGGAAAAAACCTTGTCAAACCCGATCTGTGAGCCGCAAAAAAATAAAGTTGATATTAACATAACCACGATTGAATTTCATATAAAATTTATAGGTTCTAGCCCCGCTTAACCAGCTATTCGGATTAACCGGCAGTGTAAGGAAAATAGAAAAAAAATTATACATCAATTTTCGACTTGAAATCGGCTAGTTTAAACACTTTTGCTGTTTTATGCTAGTAATATCATTGATAGTACTTGCAATATAATTTTATTTCATAAAAACACTCAAGTTAGGTAAAAAAAAAAAAAAAATCATACATAGGAACTATCAATTATTTTTGTCGTTATGTTTTCATTCTTAACTATTAAATGTATATCAGATTAAAATATAAGATTGGGATCATCCGGCTTTAATATAATTTTGATAGGAGATGGTGGGATTGACTGTCCAATGTAGGTTTAATAACTGCAACTCTATCTGTGAAAATTTAGTTCTCTTATTCACGCTAAATAATAGCTGAACCTTTTTTTTTAATACCAATCTTCTAAAAACAAATGGATGCTTAAAAATTAAAAGTGCCGAAGCCTTTAAGTTATCGGAGGTCATGTTAATAAACTTATTATTAATAATTTCCAAATTCATTCTAAAATCACGGTAGGTGAAAAAGTTGATTTATTATCGACCTAACAACGATTCAGACTGACTTTGTAAATGATGCTACAGACCTGGTAAGTAAGGCATGATGTTTTACTAAACGATTAGTAATATCCTAAACGGAAGCACAAGCTCCACAGCGAATAAACTGCACGAAATAGCTTTGGCATTTCAATAAAAAAAATCTGGTGCGTGCGCGCAACACACAACTTTCACTTACCAACTTACTTAGATTAGAAATTAATGCGTTTTGTTAATTGCCATTTCTCAAATGAACAGAACAGTTTAATTATAAGGCATTGGTTTGTCATTAAAGGCGTACGGCGCATGCGTGAGCTCAAGGTGTTTTATGAGTTGACGGAATATTTTCTTTTTTTCTCCTATATATGTTTACTTGATTTTCTTCATATATCATATTTAGCCGTTTCTTATTTTTAAGCGTGATGAGAGACAGATAATTTCCCAATATAAACTAAAACAAAGGTACTTTATAGAAAAACAAAAAAAGCCCCTTCCCCATTTAAGCCCCCTCAGAACATTTTAATAATGATAAAGCTTACCTGATATTAAATAACAACTAATTTTTATTAAACATAACGAATTTGATAAAAATCGTTAAAGCCGTTTTTGAGATAATCGATCAAAAAGGTAAAAATTGGACAAAATTTATTAAGTAAAGTCCCCCCTCCTGTTGATCAATTTTGATGAAATTTTTACAGTCGTATCTCGGGCATATAAATACATTAAATACCAAGTTTGATCAAAATCGTTAAAACCGTTTTTGAGTAAATAAAAAAAACACGTGAAAATGATACAAAATTTATTAAGTAAAGTCCCCCCTCCGGTTGATCAATTGTGATGAAATGTTGGTTATCACATCTTTGGCATATAAATACATCAAATACCAAGTTTGATCAAAATCGTTAAAACCGTTTTTGAGTAAATAAAAAAAACATGTGAAAATGATACAAAATTTATTAAGTAAAGACCCCCCTCCGGTTGATCAATTTTGATGAAATTTTTACAGTCATATTTCAGGCATATAAATAGATCAAATACTCAGTTTAATCAAAATCGTTAGAGCCGTTTTTGAGAAAATCGAAAAAAACTTAAAAATTTATTAAATAAAGTACCCCCACCCTTTGACCAATTTTGATGAAATTTTTGCTGTCACATCGCGGGCATATACATACACTAAATACCCAATATCAGGTTCACACGATTAATAGTTTTTGAGCTAGTCTGTTCACATACACACACACAGACACACACACACACAGACCATTTCGCGGGACTTGGTTATTTCGACTCAGGGGACCCCAAAACGTGTATTTCCGTTGAAAACCGGAAGTCGAAAATTTTCACGATCGCAATACTTCCACTTACTATATATTTCATATATAGGTAAATGAAAGTAAAAAAATCCCACATGTACAGACGCAGGTGGACGCAGCTAGAATATGTTTTGATATTTCCTTGAATGTATCTTCTTCTTTAAAAAATGGATTTTAAAACTGCGCTCGGCTGCGCTTGAAAAATATGGATTACCAAAAAAATTTTTTGTCTTAATTTTATTGCATTTATTCAGGATTTTATTTCTGGGTTAAAACATAGACCAAATAGCATCATTTTTATGCTAGTGTAATATGTGAGATCGCTTTTCATGATTAAGAAGGAAAATCGCTCTAAGAAACAAAAATGCGAGTTGTAAAAATTATTATAGTGCTATAAGTTTTCCGTTGAAAAATAAACCTTTTCAATGATCGATTTTCAAAGGGTCCTAACAAGTTTAAAAATCAGAATATATCCAAATAAATTGATGGAATGTGTCAGGTAACTATTCTATTAATTAATATTGAAAAGAAAAAGAATATTCCAATACCTTCAAAAAATGGGTTTTTTCCGCCTTTCAACCACTGTGCGGCGTCAACATCGATATCGTATAATTCCTTGTTTTTCGTTTAGATTTCAGTTGAAATTAGTTATTAGTTTTACCTATAACATCAACTTGACTTGATCTGGTATAAACCGTATTGAATGTTGGCTGGTTTGTCTTTAAATTAGATTGTATCTAGGTTAACACGTTAGGTGCGCCATCGTTCCCCGGGGTCCAATAATGCCTTACATTACCCTCTTAACAGCCGATTTTCACATGAAAATGTCCGAGAGGCCGAACACTTCAAACACTCAATTTAGTCGATTTTTAATGGTATTATAGAATTTTCTTGCAGAAAATGTTGCTAATAATTGAAATTCTGTTTTTGCTTTTTTTTTGCTGTTATTGCTTTTTGAAATTGCTTTTTAGAATCGGACTAAGAGGTAAGATTTTCGATAAAGTATGGCTTAAATCCAGTATCGGACCCCGGGGGCCTGTCCCGCCCCTATAAGTCCAGTTCGAATCCTTACCAAGATCTAATGCCCTTGAGACGCTCATTTAATTCACTTTCCAGTCAAAAGATAACGCTTTGGTCAAAGCATTCCCATCGGACCCCGACGCCCGATATCGTCTGTGGCTCATCCCAGCAGTCGGACTCCTGGGACCGATACCGTTCAACACCCTTAAAATACGCCGCCGTACCTAACCTGTTTAAATTAAAATAAATTTATTCTTCTAAAGAACAATTTGGCTGAGTTATGTGTACATAATGGTTATTTAAATTTTGAAATTGTGGAATAATATAAAGAAATGAATGCAGATAAGATGGTTGACTGGCTAAATCTCGATCTGATGAAATAAATTCCTCTTATTGATTAAAGTAATTAATAACAGTTTGTTTTGCGGGCCATCTCATGCTCAACTCTCTTCTCTCTCATCTTGAGCTCACAGAACAGCTCTGCTCCATGGTTTCGAGTTTAGCTGAAAAAAAAAAAAAGATTTTCGTAAGCATGCGGTTTCTAAGTTATATATAAGTCTCTTATCCTCCCAATTCAAGTTGGCGCAGTTCCGTTGCCAGCCCCAGGTCAACACATCAATTGTATTGATGTAGACAAAAAAAATGGTTCATATGTGTAGGTACAAATATAAGAGAGTATGTACCATATATACGAGTATGTATATAAAGATATACGCTTCAGTATACCTGTACATTAATGGTGATATATTTTTACTAGGTATACTTACATAGGTATCTAATATTGTATTGCGATCATGAAAATTGCTGACTTCGAAATTTTGGGAGGGGGGGGGTTTCCGCGGGTCCAAATAGCCCGTGAAATGGTTTATTTGTAAAGTGACTAGCACAAACACTAAAAGTCCTAGGAAGCTGAAATTGTGTTTTTGATGTATTTATATACTCATGATATAAAAAAAATAGATTTAAAGAGAATTTGATATTCTAAAACTATTTTATATAACAATATTTATTTGGAATAGCCCTCTCAAAATGCAGGCCTTAGAACTTGAGCGTAACTCATTTTTCGGCTAAATTGACAATCGGTTTGGGCAAAAAAACTTAACCGATTTTAAGTGTGAGGACCTCACTTAACGCCAAATTCTATGGCATTTCATTTTAGAAAGAAACATAATTGTACATAATACAACATAATACTCTGCGATAAATTTTTTTCGAGTTATGAGAGAAAAATTGAAAAAAGTTCGAAAATGTCAATTTTGTTTGCCTAATAAATTTGATATCAACCGATCTGAGCTGGCAGACGTTCACATTATTTGTAATCTATGAAATGAGTACTTTCAGGCCATATTATGAAAACTTTCTTCTAATCAGACCCTATTTGGCCCTCAGCTCCTGGACTACCATAGTGCAGCGGCAGACTGCCCATAGCTCCATAACAAAGTCCATTGGGGCCAATTCGGCAGTGTCCCTCTCACCGATGGCGTCATCTCTCTCGGGTTCAAGGACAGTGACAAACTGGTCTAGGTCCAAGAATTATGGTAGCTCAGAGTCAGCAGTCCCAGAGGACCTATATTTCTTTCCCGGACATGCTGGAAAACCTCCTTAAGTATTGTTAATATTAGTCAATTTTTGTAATGTTTTTAATAATTTGAGCTTTTACTGTTTTTATGACGTTGTGAATTGTAATTTTTCGTAAATAAAAATTATTTAAACTAACAATAGTGTTACGATATTCGTTTATGATAAAACAAAATAAATATGTTTAAATAAGAATAGGATTTCCAGATAAAAGAAGCCAAACTGAGGGAGAAAGCCAGCAAACGAAATAAACTGAATGAGACAACTTGTTGCTCGGGTTTATTCAGAGCTCATTGAGTTCGCTTCGAGTCAGCATCGTCGTGTTTAACCTTCCTCCTGTTTTGTCTATGTGATATGTGCAGTATATATATATGTATATATATATATATATATATATATATATATATATATATATATATATATAAAGGATGTTTTTTTTGGAGGTGTACAAGTTAAAATTATAATAAAACAAAGACATATAGTTTTAATATCAATGAAACGAACTTTATTGAATAGAAAACTTCATGACATTAATGTTTAAATATGATTTCAGCCATGTGGCCTCCTCGGCTAGAGCGTAAAAGGCGCAATCTGGAACACCAATTTTCACAAACTTTTCGCACTATTTGCGGCCGTATATCGCCAAGAACTCTTGGTTGAAGAATGTTGATTTCGAGGTGTTCAATTGTCTGTGGTTTATCGACATAGACAAGTGACTTGATATAACCCTAAAGATATAGGCTTCATCGGAGAACAAAATTTTGAATGGAAATTCAATATCCATATCAATTTGTGCTTCAGCCCATTCGCCGAATTGGCGGCACATTCGATGGTCGTTCGGCTTTAATTCCTGCACCAGTTGAATCTTGAAAGCTTTTAATCCCAGATCCTTTCGTAAAATCTTCCATAAAGTGGAAGGACACAACCCAAGTTGCTGAGAACGGCGACGATTCGATTGATTTTGATTACCTTCAATGCTTTCCTGTAGAGCTGATGCAGCTTCTTCAGTGCGCACTGTTCGGCGTCTCACGGGATGCTCATTATCATTAAGAGTAAACGTGGTCCGAAAACGATCCATTGTTATTCGAATTAGCCGCTCTGAAGGACGATTATGTGCACCGTAAAATGGACGAAGTGCCCGATAAGTTTGACGAACAGAACCATTATTTCGATAAACAAATTCACAATTTGTTGTGCAATAACAATTTGCAAGCGTTGTAAGTCTAACCATAATGAAATGACAAACCAAAATAAACAAAAAGCAACTATCAGCTGTAGAATATGTTATCAAATAAAGTAGTGTTGCCAACTCTAAGTTGTACACCTCCAAAAAAAACACCCTTTATATATATATATATAGGGATTTATTATTATTATTATTTTTATAGGAATTAGGCTGTATCATTGCAGCAAAAGAAGAACCAAATCTTAAGGGCGAAAAATTATAATAAAAATTACAGACTTTTATAATAATAATAATCGCTTCTACTATTTAAAGTTATAAGGAGAAATAATCATTAGAGCAAAGGCGTAAAATAAAACTATCAAATAAATATTTGAGTAGTGACATAACAAAACCTAGAGCATTCAAGGAAATGAGTAGAAGATAAAAAGGAGGAAAACGAAACAAACAAAAAATAAAAAAATAAATTATAAAATAAAATTTATACAAAAATAAAATAAAATTATAACTAGGTACGTTTATGATAGGTTGGATTGACACTTAGGATTTTCATTTATCTATTTTTTATTTTAATAAAATAAATATATGTATTGATAATTTTTATTTTAATATGGTAAAATAAATGAAAAATGGATAACTGAAAATCTTGACTATCAATCGTGAAGAAAAACAGTTGACTATTCCTCACCACTTCTGCGCCATCTAAAAAATATGTACGTTACCCTGGACTGTACTTGGACAAAATACTCCCTCGGAACATACATACAAAAGTAACAACCGTCACACTCCTAGACAACAGATCAGCACTTAACTTAGAAAATAAAAGGACAGAACTTTGGGGTTCCGCTAAAAAAGCACACATCAACATAATTCAAACCCCACAATCAAAAATTATTCGAAAAATTGTAAACGCTCAATGGTACATTTCTAACAACACAAGACATAGACATTCCAACAGTAAAATCATACATTCACGACAAATACACTACATTTCACTGTTCAACACATAAACATCCAAACCCAGTTGTTTCTTCTCTTTCTTCCTCCCAGTTACCCGTCCAACAAAGATTAAAAAGACAACGGCAAGGGATATGCTGGAGAACATCATTTAAATGAAGAAAATCGAAGAATAACAAGAATCGAAGAACATTATCCACAAATTTGCTAAATGCGTTCCAGCGTAGGCGCAAATGGCTTAAAATATAAATAAATAAAATAATAACATGGGTCAGATTACTTTGACGATGAGTAACTTTGCTGACGGTGGAAAATTAAGTAGGTACTATGAGGTAAGTACTATAATGCACCGTTCAACGCCTCAATTAAAAATAAACTTTTCAACTACTTCTTGTTAGCGAATGACATGAGATTCTCTTGCAATTAAATAATTAACGGTTTAGTTTTTTTATTGCCTATTTGCGATTTTGAGGACCTTAATTACCGGGATATTATTTGTAAGAAATTGAAACTTGTAATAAGAACAACCATCTATCTTGGAACAATAAAATATAAGCAAAGGAACTCAGACTTAAAAAAAAGAATCGTATAAAAACTTCCATTGTATAAAAATTGTTTGTTCATAAAAATTTGTTATGCACATTCAAGGCTATAAAAATAGGATTAGGCGATTTTGTTTTGTCATTACTCAAATATTTATTAGTTTTGTTTTGCCGCCGTTGCTATAATGATCATTTCTCCTTATAAATGTAAATAGTAGAAGCGATTATTATTATAAAGGTCTGTAATTTTTATTATAATTTTTTGTTCTTACGATTTGGTTCTTCTTTTCCTCCAGTGATAAGGACTTATTTTTTTAAAAAGAATAAGTAGTGCCTCTTATGTGTTTTAATTAACACGTTAGGTGCGGCGGCGTATTTTAGGGGTATCCTGAATTGAACGGTATCGGTCCCCGGGGTCCGACTGCTGGGATGAGCCACAGACGGTATCGGGCGTCGGGGTCCGATAGGAATTCTTTGACGAAAGCGTTATCTTTTAATTAAAAGGGAATTAAAAGAGCGTCTCAAGAGCATTATCTCTTGGTGAGGATTGGAACTAGACATACGTAATGGCCGCAAGACAGGCCGATACAGGATTTACCCCATTCTTTATCGAAAATCGGACCTCGGAGTCCGATTCTAAAAAAACAACATAATTTCAGCTGATAGCAACATTTTCTGTTCTAAAACTCATTAAAAATAAACTAAATTGAGTGTTTGAAGTGTTCGGCCTTTCGGACATTTTCATGTGATAATCGGTTGTTCAGAAGGGAATGTAAGACATCGTTTTGTTAGGAACGTAGATCTCCGGAGCTTTTTTAGTTTCCCTCTCGCTCTCTTGTCCCAGGTCAACTGTAGCAGTTTTTCGAGCCTGTGCGATCCCAGGTACTCTTTTTTTGGGTTGTGGGATGACCGAGTGGTCAAACGCGTTAGAAAATACGAAAATTACTGACAACCAAACACATGATTGGAAACCCGAACCAAGTTCAAAACCCGGAGCCAGAGGACGTTTAATAATAATCGGCGTTAATCCCCCATCCTCTCCCTTGGCCCGGGAAACCCCCCCGTATATATAACCGTATACCCTAAGAGGAGAAGTAGAGGAAGAAAACCAAAATATCAGGTACTCTTTACAGATCGCTATCCTAATTATATCTGGATAGACAAAATTTAGGATTTAGGTCTCCTATCCATGTACCATCATCCGAGCAGAATGATGAGAAGTTATATATCAATAAAGAACTGTTATAAATTGTATATCAATTTTTGGTCCATTATTATGTTAATGTAAATTAGGGTAAATGATTAGGAGAAGTGCCATGTAGTTTATCGTATCCAGTGATCCACGCTTAATTGCAACAGTTGCTATATTGGTGAAACCAAAAATTATTTTTAAAAAACGGATTTACCAACATAAATAAGGTATTTCCACGCGTAATTCGTTAAGGTCTAAATGAGCAGAACATGCCATTACCCCCACAACCATTCTTTTGACTTTGAAAACCCTTCCATATTACCTACCGTACCAGACCACGATAAACGACTACACTCAGAATCCATATTCATCCATCTGCAAAAAAATAACCCTGTAAATCATAAAGTAGATAAAGAGATAATTTCATCCACTTAATCTAACATCTTATGTTTCCTCGAATCCTAGTTTTTACTTTCACTTACCTATATATGAAATATATAGTAAGTGGAAGTATTGCGATCGTGAAAAATTTCGACTTCCGGTTTTCAACGGAAATACACGTTTTGGGGTCCCCTGAGTCGAAACGACCAAGTCCCGCGAAATGGTCTGTGTGTGTGTGTGTGTGTGTGTGTGTGTGTGTCTGTGTGTGTGTGTGTGAACAGACTAGCTCAAAAACTATAAATCGTGCGATCATGAAATTGGGTATTTAGTGTAGGTATATGCCCGCGATGTGACAGCATAAATTTCATCAAAATTACTTAAAGGGAGGGGGTACTTTACTTAATAACTTTTTAGGTTTTTTTCGATTTTCTCAAAAACGGCTCTAACGATTTTGATTAAACTGAGTATTTAATGTACTAATATGCCCGAGATATGACTGTAAAAATTTCATCAAAATTGATTAACCGGAGGGGGGACTTTACTTAATACATTTTGTATCATTTTCACGTGTTTTTTTTATTTACTCAAAAACGGCTTTAAAGATTTTGATCAAACTGGGTATTTGATGTATGTATATGCCCGAGATATGACTGTTAAAATTTCATCAAAATTGATTAACCGGAGGGGGGACTTTACTTAATAAATTTTTTATCATTTTCACGTGTTTTTTTTATTTACTCAAAAACGGCTTTAAAGATTTTGATCAAACTGGGTATTTGATGTATTTATATGCCCGAGATATGATTGTTAAAATTTCATCAAAATTCATTAATCGGAGGGGGCACTTTACTTAATAAATTTTGTATAATTTTCACGTGTTTCTTTTTATTTACTAAAAAACGGCTTTAACGATTAACAAAAATAAGATATGAATGTAGAAAAATGTGTGAATTTGGGAAATGATATTTAGCAAAACACGTCTATTTCTAATCTAAGTAAGTTGGTAAGTGAAAGTTGTGTGTTGCGCGCACGCACCAGATTTTTTGTGTTATTATTGAGTCCAGACATAACAATTTGTATACAGTTCCATCAATTTTGTTTGTTTTTAATATTTTATTTTCACTTAGTTGTCATGTAGCCTGTCTTCAAAAGCTTCAAAAGCCGTGGGTATCCCCTTAATAAAACTTTGAAGTCGGCAAACTAACCCCCTACCCATACCGATCACCTTACAGTAGCGGATCCAGGGGAGGGTCGCGTGGGGCGCCCCCCCCCTTAGAGGTGAGGACACTCATAAAGTATTTCTTTTTCTATATAAAATGAGCTATATTTAGTCATTTTTCAAGTCCACTAATTGTAAATTAATTGTATTTAATCATTTACAGTAATTTACAACGTCATTATGTACTAATATGTATTTTAAATTAGGGCCTTCATTACTCATGAAATGTAAAAAAAAAAGTGCCCCCCCCTCAGAAAATTTCTGGATCCGCCACTGTCACCTTATTTTACCTTCAGTCTTTGTATTACTCTGGATTCACAAGGTAAATATCACATTTTTACTTTCACTTACCTATATATGAAATATATAGTAAGTGGAAGTATTGCGATCGTGAAAAATTTCGACTTCCGGTTTTCAACGGAAATACACGTTTTGGGACCCCCTGAGTCGAAATAACCAAGTCCCGCGAAATGGTCTGTGTGTATGTGTGTGTGTGTGTGTGTGTGTGTGTGTGTGTGTGTGTGTGTGAACAGACTAGCTCAAAAACTGTAAACCGTGGGAACCTGAAATTGGGTATTTAGTGTAGATATATGCCCGCAATGTGACAGCAAAAATTTCATCAAAATTGCTCAAAGGGAGGGGGTACTTTATTTAATAACTTTTTACGTTTTTTTCGATTTTCTCAAAAACGGCTCTAACGATTTTGATTAAACTGAGTATTTGATCTATTTATATGCCCGAGATATGACTGTAAAAATTTCATCAAAATTGATTAACCGGAGGGGGGACTTTACATAATAAATTTTGTATCATTTTCACGTGTTTTTTTTTTTTATTTACTCAAAAACGGCTTTAACGATTTTGATCAAACTGGGTATATGATGTATGTATATGCCAAAGATGTGATTGCCAACATTTCATCAAAATTGATCAACCGGAGGAGGGACTTTATTTCATGACTTTTTTTCCAATTTTTACCTTTTTTTCGATTATCTCAAAAACGGCTTTAACGATTTTTATCAAATTCGTCATGTTTAATGAAAATTAGGTTTTCTTTAATATCAGGTAAGCTTTATCATTATTAAAATGTTCTGAGGGGGCTTTTTTTTTGGGGAGGGGGGGGCTTTTTTGTTTGTTTGTTTCTTTCTTATAAAGTACCTTTATTTTTGTTTACATGGAGAGATTAACTGTCTCTCGTTACGCCTAAAAATAAGAAATGGCTAAATATGAGATATGATAAAAATAAAGAAAACATAAAGAGGAGGAAAAAAGAAAAATATTCAGTCAACTCATTGAGACCACGCATGCGGAGTACGCCTTTAATGACAGACCATTGTTCATAATTAAAGCCGTTCTGTTCATTTGAGAAGTGACAATTAACAAAACGCATTAATTTCTAATCTAAGTAAGTTAGTAAGTGAAAGTTGTGTGTTGCGAGCACGCACCAGATTTTTTTTTATCTTGATAAACAGCTACTTATTTAAAATATTCATGTATAATGCTTACCATATTTTGTATGAGTAATTATCAGTTTTGTAAAATATTCATTTAATTGTTATCTTTTAGCATAATTATTACTGATATATTTGTTATCCTTTAGCCCTGATGAAGATCCACAAGTTGGATCGAAACGTTGGCTTTCCAAAATAAAAATGTTGTAACTGAAAATCCTGACTATCATTTAACCTATCGTAAAGAATAACAGTTGACTATCTCTCACCTCTACGTTAATGTAAATTGTAGTTAAAGATCCCTTATGTGCTGTTTAACAATTGTTCGGAAGGGAACGTTATTTGTTAAAACGAAAAAAATAAATATATACCTACATAATAGGGTAACTGTACCATTTGTTGACAGTGCTCCAATAGTTGACATTTTGTACAAAAAGTGTGAATAATAAGACTCAGGGTTCCTTATTTTGGTTCAAAATTTGCTTGTAATTTGCCAAATTACACTAGTTAGCTGTGCTGCCATCGACATTAGTTTGATGAAAACTCAAGCTTATTTGTGAGAGGTTATAATGGCGAATTTTCTAGTGGCCTGAAAACTTGGTTTCTGGTACCCTGTTTCATTAAGGTGGAAGTCAAGTTAAATAAGTTTTTAGTTGGTTTATTTTAGTTCAACCATGTTTAAATTACATTTATGGTATTTATAAAGTTCATGAGAATCATTTGATATCCTTTACAATATATTTATACAATGTTTTAGGGCTTAAATGTAGGTGTCAACTATTAAAACAGAAATTAATCCATAATTTCAATAGTTGACATCGATGTCAACTATCGCTAGAATTAGCAGTGTTCCATCTGGGGGTTGTTTATGGAAGTCTGAGTCTGGCTGGATGACATGTGTCTTATTTTATGAATTTATAGTTAATATGCTCTATCCATGGATCGCTGAGAGCTAAATTACATTGCCAAGAATCCTATTTCTGCATGGACAAGCCTCTCATCTTACTTTCCCCACTTCTCAATTGTACAAAGAACATGTGATACTTGCTATTAGTCGCACTCTATCAAAATGCTACACATTTCATCCAACCAATGAATGTGGCCATCTTTAATTGTCTAAGAGCACTGGAAGAGTGAAGTTCATCATTGGAGAGTCTAAAATTGTGCAAACCCAACATTGAAAAAACGAAACTTCTGGCCATTATAAAAATCTATTTATCATACTTCCTTAACTGGATGATCTCATTTTCCGTTTAAATATGTTATTGTTTATATAATTAAAGCTTTTTATGTATAAAATAATAAAAGTGTGGAAATTTTATTTTGAGGTCCAGTGTGAATTTATTAGCCTATAAATAAAAAAAAAACAAAAAAAAAACTGGGGTCACCTGTGGTGTTGTGGTTAGCATGGGAACCTACAATACTAAAGATCGCGGGTTCAATTCCAGCGGTGGCCCTAGGATTTTTTAATGGGAGTAAAAAATCCTTAGCTATGCCGTCCCTCGGATAGGACGTAAAATGGAGGTCCCGAGCCTGTACGATGTCAGGTACTCGTTAAAGATCCCTAATCCTTATTATACCTGGATAGGCAAAATTTAGGACTCCCACTGTAGCATCCGATTAGCCTTAGTAGCATAAAAATGGACGTTAAACAAACAAACAAACAAAAATATTAACTTTTATTTCAGTCCTTATTACCTACTAAAAGTCATAGGAAATCAAAAATTAATGCATGTGTCAACTTTGAAACCATAAATGTCAAATTTCCAAACCTTACATTTTGATGTGTCAACTATTGGTTCATTTTAGAAGTTTCTAAGAAATCATTTTTTATAAAAACCGTAAGTGTAGAGCATATGATATTGTATTCATGGTTTTCTAGAGGGATTGGCCTAACTAAATTCATAACAAAAATCATCCTTACATCAATATATTGGTAAACAGTGTCAATAATATAATTTTTTTTTTCATAAACTGTCAACTATTGGTACAGTTACCCAACATATAATGGCAGGTGATGTAAGAATAAAAAATAACAGAAAAGGATGGAATTGAGGTTTTTTGAGATAAGGAATCACGAAGCTTTAGAATGTTTGCCGAGACGACCTTCCCCAAGCTCTACCTACCTGTTCTCGAGGATTACCTAAACCTTGGCGAGGAAGACCCGGGTATCGGCGATACCACGGCTGCGACCCATTGTGGAGGGCAACAGCTGCTCGCAGGTGACAACTCCACCCATTGTCCGTCCTTGTAATCCAGTTTAGCCCATACCTCCTTCACAACTCCGACCCCCGGCCCCCCAAATATCCCAACAATGGATTTATTGAACTAGGGAAACGGGTTTCGGATCTTTTCTCTTCTCTTTTTACTTCTTTCTCTCCTTCCTTATAGTTCTTTATCTTTTTTTTTTTATATATACATCTTTTTTTTTTCTTGCTTTTATATCTTTCCTTCTTTTTTTTTTTTTATATTAACCTCGGTCAAACCATGAGAGTCTCTTCACTTCCAACTGGTGTGCTTCATCTAGAGAATAAGGAATAAAGAAAAAAAAAAAAGGAATTCAATGGTACATTGACAAGAAAGCTTGAGGAAGATTTGAAAAAAAATAAATAAAAAGTTTGAAGGATCCCGAGGTTAACTTTAATACAATAGGGTAGTAGAGAAACCGAGATAAAAAGATCTTTGGATTTTTGTTCATTGATTAGGTAACGTATTTCTAATCATTATGATTAGATATTTTATTATGAATGGGAATAGAAGTTGGACGTGAGACCTCGTATCCCTCGTCGCACAGTGGGAAAATTTTGTCATTCAGTGTCCAAAAATCTATAATTCCTAACAAATGGCGAAAATCGAATAAATCTTTTTTAATTGAAGACCATGGGATTTTCTTTTTGAGTGAGTATAGACAAATAAAAAATAATTTATTTTTGAAGAGAAAAGATTTAACTCCGCCGAGAATCGAACCCGGGTCTTCCGCGTGACATGCTATCCATTACACCACGGAGTCACTTCCAACCGGTGCCAAATCCTTCCTCTTCACTGACACCTCTCCCACGATCTCGCAAGTTTTGCGAGTATTTACGGGAGATGGACAATTTTTGTTCAATTTTGGGCATCTTTTGACGTTCGTCAATTTTTAAATTATTTTATATTAATTTAACCATTATCGTGGGTAACCACCTATTTTTTTAAATTATTTTAAATAATTTATTTTTGAAGAGAAAAGATTTGGCTCTGCCAGGAATCGAACCCTGGTCTTCCGCGTGACATGCGCGGTATGCTATCTATTACACGACGGAGTCGCTTCCATACGGTGCCAATCCTTCCTCCATATTCGAAATAGGTGGTTACCCACGATAATGGTTAAATTAATACAAAAAAATTGAAAAATGGTTAAATAACTATTGTATGATAAAAAAAAAAAAAAATCCTAAAAAAACAATTTTTTACGACTTTTAACGGAAAAATTCATATAATTCAACGAGAAATATATTGAATGATCAAATTTAAAGACTTAAATCTTAAAATCGATATATCGCCGATCGAAACGCATTCGCGCATTTGATCGATCAATTTCTATTATGGTATTTTAGCACCCTTCACTCTCTATCAGTGTGAAAAAAATCAGAACCAACTATTGTAAATAAAAGAATTTATATCAATTTAAATACTTTCTTTTCATAAATTACATAGTTAACGTGGATGAAATTAAAACGCATTTTTATCCAATAATTTTCAGCTTTTCTTTTCATTTATAAAATATGTTCGGTGCATTAATATAAAAAGTAAAGCTAAAAAAAAAAAAAATAATAATAATAATACGAGAGAGATGAGCATAGATTTTGCTTAAAATAATTTTTTTTTCCTATTGAGCTTTACTTTTTATGTTAATGCAGCAAACATATTTTATCAATAAAAAAAATGACTGAAAATTATTGGATAAAAATACATTTTTATTTCATCCACGTTGAGTATGTAATTTATGAAAAGAAAGTATTTAAATTGATATAACGCACTATCTGATTTTTTCACAGTGGTAGAGGGTGAAGGATGCTAAAATATCATAATAAAATTTGATCGATCAAATGCGATCGATCGGCGATATATCGATTTTAAGATTTAATTAATTAGTAATAGACTAAAACATAAAATACACTTTTAGTTAATTTATTTGAAAATATTTTTTTCCGTTTAAATTCCTAAATAATTTGGATATTTAAAATTAATTGTTTTGATTTTTTTTTTCTTTAGACAATAATTATTTAAAAATCTTTCAAATGGAGGAAATGCCTGAAAAATACATGTACGATATATAAGCAGAAAGCTCAATAGATAATACTACTGACTCATTTCATTCTCTATGAATAACCCTGTTCCTAATAGACTATTTTATTTAAATTAAAGTAAAGAAAGGATGAATATAAAAATTAATTTGAAATACTTGGAGTGATAATATTTTTATTTTATTTTATTCTCACTAATAAAGAAAATCCTAAAGTCTTTAATGAAAAAAGAATTATTTGATTATTGTCATCCGATCAGAAGTTTATCAATTATCAATTTTTGGACACTAAATGACAACATTTTCCTACTGTGCGATTTGGGATACGATTTAATGAATGAAACAGATTCTTTTATAGGTTACATTGGGTGAAACTGTTCTTAGAAAAAACACAGGTTAATAAATAACACGTTACCATAAAACAAAAAATACTTGTTAATTTTTAAATTTTAGCTTTCTTATGTAATAAAAATCTAGACTTTTTTTTCCAATTCATTTACTTTTCAATGTTTCAAGCAAAGGAAAGTTTAGTTTAACAAATATTCCCACAGCAATTGAAAAAAAAATGTCTTATATAATAAACGTATATATAAATATAATTTATTACAGGAAACAACTTAAAAAAAAAACTAATATTAGTTTTTTAACATAATGTAAAAGAAACTGGACATTAAATAAACTAGGCGTATTTGAATTTATGTTTTGAAAGTTCTCGTTTCCCCGTTTCTGGAATAATAAAAGTCCTGTTCTACTTCTAGAGCAATATATTATATAAAATAAAATATGACATGAATGAAAAAATTCACTCGAGATATTAAAATTTATAATTCCAGTAAAAGGATAGTTGGTATATTCAATAACCGGGCCTCGAAATAATAAGATACGCTAACTGGTCTGAGCTGCACGCCCAAGTTGGTAAGTCTAGCAAAAGCTACTAATAAATTATTCATGATATATCGATGTTAATAACATCGATAAATAATATATTCACCTGGGAATGTCAAATAGAGGCTAAATCAGAGGAATAAATCAACTCTAAGTGGTTTATATCATATCCATGGCAATACCGAGTCCCCGTTAGTGCTTTTCCCTTAGTAATTCTACTGTCTTAGTAAATCACAATATTTCACTACTAGAGCTTTAGGAAAAATAGATATAAATAAAATAATAAATAAAAATGGGTGTAACAAGATACATAATAATATAAAACCGAGTTTGCTGATCTCCCTAGAAATTTTGATAAACAAATAATAAAAATTAAAAAAAAATTGGGGGTCACCTGTGGTGTAGTATTCAATACTAAAGGTCGCGGGCTGAAAAAACCTTGGCTATGCCGTCCCTCGGATAGGACTTAAAATGGAGGTCCCGATCATGTACTAGTTACAGACCCCTATCCTAATTATGCATGGATGGGCAAAATTTAAGATTCACACAGGTTAATAATGGTAGCATAAAGTAATGCTAAATAAATTTTGTTTATTTATTTCATTTTTTTAAAGAATTAATACATTCTGCCACAATCAAGGGCATTAATATTAGAGCTGTATGGACACATTCACTCGATAACTATATACAAATGTACATAAAAAGAAAAAAGTAATAATCAATATATTAAATAATTTATTTTTGAAGAGAATCGAAAAGATTTGGCTCCGCCGGGAATCGAACCCGGGTCTTCGCGTGACATGCGCGGTATGCTATCCATGCGCATGTCACGCGAAGACCCGGGTTCGATTCCCGGCGGAGCCAAATCTTTTCCCTTCAAAAATAATTTTTTTTAAAATAATTTAAAAACAAGGTGGGGCTACCCACAATAATGATTAAATTAATATAAAATGATTTAAAAAGTTGACGAACGTCAAGAGATGCCCATAATTGGAGACAAATTGTCCACCTCCCGTAAATACACGCAAAACTTGGGAGATCGTGGGAGAGGTGTCAGTGAAGAGGAAGGATTTGGCACCGTTCGGAAGCGAGCTCCGTGGTGTAATGGTTAGCATACCGTGCATGTCACGCGGAAGACCCGGGTTCGATTCCCGACGGAGCCAAATCTTTTCTCTTCAAAAATAAATTATTTAAAATAATTTAAAAAGAAGGTACTTACCCACAATAATGATTAAATGAATATGAAAGAATTAAAACATTCTGTCACAATCAAGGGCATTAATATTAGAGCTGTATGGACACATTCATCATCACGTTTAATTTTCAACTTTTTTTAGAGATTTTTAAGATATTTTCAGAAAATGAAGGCAATATAATATTCTAATATGGTAAGCAAATTAATATTTCTTAAGGTTTTTCTTTAAATTAAGTAATCTCTTCCAATGGGTTATTTTATTAACCCAACTTTAAATTTTTAAATTCCATTACTATTCGTCTATACATACAATTTTTATATTTGTAAAAATATACATGTCATTTCTTTACTACTAATGATCAACTTTAAATAACAATTTTTGTTGGTTGTGGACTATTACATTGTCATTCATTTACTCTAGCTTCTTTGTGGACTTAATCTATGGTAGACCAATTCATAGTTCTTAATTTGAAGAGGAATTGATAGTACACTAGTTGTCAGATTAATGCGTATTTATTAAACGTTACAGACTTCCGATCAGTAAAAGTTATCATTACAACTCACAAAATTATTGTAGAATTGTTTGTTTTATTTTTCATTGGAATACGAAATTAAAGAGTTGTCTTTAAGTATCATAATTATATTTTTTTTTTTAATTTTATAAAAATTGCAATTAGTTACGATGAAAACAAGTTTACGTTACATAATATAAGTAAGTATGTATTTCAAATAAAGCTAAGTGAAAGTAAAAAACAACAGATGTATAATCACTAATAGTGGTTGTGAAATCCAAACTATCTTCTCGATACCACCGGAAATTCCAAAATTAACATAAATGTTGAGCGATCAAACCCATCGAGCCCGGAGTTGATGACCCTTGATCGAAAGAATCGGTTTCGAGACATTGAGGAATGGAGTGTACGATCGAGGAGTGGCTAAGACATATCTAGAGGAAATGGCATGTGCGGGATTCCTGATTGGTTGCTTTATCTCTTCCTCGATCTCATTGGCTCATTCTATATAAGAGGGGCATTATGATTGGTTGACTGATGGCCTATCGATGGTTTTCCTATCCTGCCTTTTATCTTCGTAATGCCATGACGGATAGCTTTGAGAGGAAGAAATATACAATCGAACAATATCTTGCAACTTCTTTAAACATTTGTTTATCGGGTACCCGTCATCGCACAGGCTCGGGGCCTCCATATTACGTCCCCTCTGAAGTACGGCATAGCCAAAGGTTTTATATGTACTCCCATTAAAAATTTCTACCATTGGCATATTAGTTGGCTGTGCTGACCACTACGCCACAGCTGACCCTCCACATTATAGTTTTATAGACCATAAAAAGCCATTCCTATCGATTATAATTCACAACTTGTCATCAAAATAAAAACACTTGATTATTCGGTGGCGTACCAACATCATTTGGCCATAGGCCGGATTTATTTCCGAGACACTTTCAAAACCAAAGCTATATAAATTTGGTATGAATCCCCTTGCGTGGGTACCATATTGATGTTCCGTGTATAGTAATTGTAGAAATCGTTTCACGATATTATATTCTATTATTTTCCAATATGGTTCTTATTCCTTGACATATATATACATAAATATGTCCATTTTTGGCCAAAAAAAGAGGGTAAATATTTTTAATAGGGTAAAGCTTTTCGCGATGCGTAAACCGCACCAGGTTTGTAATTAAAAAAAAATTATAGAAATTTAAAAATATTAATTCAATATACGTCTGTAAGGAATATCTTTCGTTCCGACCTGTTTTTTTTTTAATTTTTTTTTTAATATACCTCAGCAATTATTTTATAAATTTAAAATTATACAGATTTGTGAAATGATTAGTTACAGAATTAATTAGGTAGGTATTTAAGGAAAAACGAAAACAAGATAATACAAAATATGGAGTACGAATGATATACATTACATTAGATATGACACAAAAACATAGCATAACATTACATTAAAAAAAATTCTTTTGAAATAAAAATAAATCAGAAAAAAAATAGAATAAAGAAATAAAAATAAAGAAAAAATATCAAAATGTCAATATTCTCGATCTTGTTGAAGATCAATTTTTTCAATTCCTTATTATAATTCTTATAAATGTCTTTTTCATTTAACGGCCAGCTGTCTCCTTTTAGAAGGATGCTTCTTATTAGGCTGAATCTTTCACTGTCGAAAATGAGGCAGTCGTATAGAAAATGATGAAATATTTGTGAAGTTTGTCCGTCAGAGTTGCGGATTAGGTCAGCTTTGCTTTGTAAATATTCAGTTAAATATTGTGTCAGTTTGTAGTGCGAACTGTTAATTTTGTCATAGTTATTAGTCAAGTGTGATATCTGGAACAAATTTATAGAACGGTCTTACTTTTGTAGTTTGTTGCCATTTTATGTTCCAATTACTTATGTTTCAGCTTCTACTGGTTGTATTATCTTAACATTGTGCACCTAGTCATATAATGTTGTATTTTGCACTTTTAACATTTACTTCCCATTAACTAGCAAACAAAAAGTGCTTAGTAATATTATTATATACAATTATTGTTATTATTTACTGTTTGCTTACAAACCAAAGCCTAGCTAAGGGCACTGCCCCTAGAGGGCGTTCTGTCCCCGGTCTATATTTAGTGTGTCATACAGCCCTTTGGGAACTTTTTGAAAAAAGCCATACGCCATATGAGTCTCGTCATATTTCTACTTAGGGGAAACTTTTTTTTTGTCTTCTTTTAAGAATAGAACCTTATTCAGAGCATGATGGGGGACTTTTTATATCGTGTTTGGTCTGTCAAGAACAGAGTTATATTGTATGATTCACTTTATAGGTATTAATTTAATTAAATGAACAAAACATTGTTACACTATAATGTACTTACATATATCTCTATGTATATAAGAGGCTATGTCCTGACTGACAGAATCAACGCAGAGCAAAAACTACTAATGATAGAAACTTGAAGTTCGGAATTTAGATTTTAAACGCGATGTAGGTAACCACTAAGAAAGGAATTTCAAAAATGTAACCCCTAAGGGGCTTAAATGGCAAAATTGTCGTTTAACTATAACGGAAATCTATTGTTGAGACATTAAACCATATGTTTTTTATTTGAATCTCGATTTAACGTTACAATATTATTAAAATACACATTCACATAAAATATGACTACTGATTATTTAAATATTAGCGGTAATAAAATTATGCCCACTGTGATTCCCATGATTGGGGATGGTGCGTGTTTATTTCGATCTCTATCATATATTATCGAGAATTCTCAAGAAAAATGTTGTCCTTTTCGGCAAATTGTAGTACAACATGTCATCCAAATTGGGACAAATTTTCTGCGTTTACTCAAAATGATTACGGTAACAATTATTCTGATTCCAGTAGTTATTATACACATATGTCTCAGCATTCAACCCATGCCGGATTTGTGGAACTAACGGCAGCTGGGGAATTGTTCCCTTACCTTTTTGAAGTATATCGCAATGATGAGCTTTATGCGGTATTTGGCAATAATTGTAATCCCACGAAAAGACTACGTTTTACTGGTACGCTATGTAATGGCCATTTTAACGTTTGTGAAGCTCTACTACTGCAACTTTCTTCTTTTGGAGAAGGAGCAAGTTAAAAGCCGACATGTCAGGTACAGCAATGCAACACGGAAAGACCAATTAAAATCAGCTAAAAAAGTTCTAGATTTTAAAAGCGATGTAGGTAACCACAAAGAAAGGAATTTCAAAAATGTGACCCGTAAGGGATTTAAATTGTCGTTTAACTCTAACGGACACCTATTTTTGCGCTTCGATAAAAAATATCTAATTTGGACTCATTTTAAAGATAAGATACGACAAGTTTAACTCGAAAGCTCTTACGGGGCGTCGAAAACCATGTTTTAAAGCCGAAAAATGAAGCTTTCATGAGGAGTAAGCAATTTTTTGTTTCGGCTGGTTTAGTGAACTCTCCATTGCGCGCCTCCCTCTCTTCTACCGAGACGACAGCTTTCCCCTCCAACATTCCACCTCCCGGAACCTTCGATTCTACTAAATCTCCTTAACATCAGTTAACATATTATATTGAATCAATACCAAGAATGATCACAGAAGTGATTTTAAAGGCTCGCGGGCGAAGCCGCGACGGGGAATGCTAGTATTATATATACATTAAGCAATATTAGTGTTCCATTTTCCGTATCCCAGAATTTTGATAAATGAAGTATCAAATGATTGTGAATTTCTGGAAGGTTTTAATGAAAGCGCTTAAAAGTAATTTTGGTAAATCGCAACTTCAGTAATTTCGAGATTAAATGGTTCAGTTATAGAGGAACCGTGTCACTGTTGCATTTTAAACCCTAAAAAATAAAAAAAATTGAAAAAGAAACGGCAACGAGTTTGGTGTTAATATGGATATATGTATTGATATATATATATATTTTCGATTAAACTAATCGACGGCCTGTTTACACGTTTAATTTTCTGATCAGTCTTGGAATGAAAATCTGTAGTTCTTGAGGATTTTCTTTAATGAAGGAGTGTCTTCCATTTGTTGGTTTATATTTAATTGTCTCAACGTTTCGGACTGTTGACCCATCTTCTGGGGTTATCTATTATCGATTATCTGTACATGGATAGGCAAAATTTAGGACTGTCACTGCATCATTGTCCGATTAGCCATAGTAGCATAAAGGGCGTTGCAGAAAACAAACTAACAGAGCAATGTTTTTTTTTGTACAATTAATGGCACAAAGGCTAGTCGGACGATGCTACAGTGGGAGTCATAAATTTTGCCTATCCAGGTATGATTAGGATAGGTGTCTTTAAAGGATCTTTAACCTGACATCATACAGGCTAGACTCCTCCATTTTAAGTCCTATCGGAGGGACGACACACAGTGGGGCAAAACGGCAAAAAAGTGGAAACAACTTCCATTGTTTTTTGCCCTATCGATAAAAACTTCCATTGTTGAATCTTGTCCTATCGAAATGAAAATTGTTTTATTCGGTTAAAGATCGGAAATTACACTAGGATTGCAACTACATTTAAAAATTATATTATTTACGTACATATAATAATAAAAGAAACTCAGAAACAGAAAATATCTTAAATAATTAAAAAAAATAATTGAACATACTTTTAACTTAATTTAGCTCATTTTGGTTTGATTTAACTCAATATTAATTTCAATTTCCTTTAAGGTAGCATTTTTTTTTTTTTTTTTTTTTTTTTTTTTTTAAGTAAGCTACTGTCTTGCAGCGTTTTGTGGATAAATATTGAGAATACCTTTCTCATCACCTCATACTGATATTTAGACAGTTTTGACTAGATAAAAACAGCTAGAGCTGAATCATTGCCGAAAATTGAACTATTTTCCCTGGGAGGAGGCCTGATTACTTATAGGTGTAATACTCGATATAAATGAGTATTACACTAATCATATTATATTTTAAATTTAAACGATGATTATGAGGGATCTAGTTAGTATGTGGGGATGTGATTTAATGCTTTTTGAATAAACTGGAGACAGTCAACTCTACAGTATTTTCCATCTCAGGAAATTTTATGGGCACCGCTGAGTTTTTCACAAAAATGACAATAATTACTGAACCGGCAAAAAAAGGCAAAATATATCAGACGAATATATTCTCTGACACATCCCAGTCCTAGATCAATCGTTGCTATCTTAAGCCAGGATAAGCCCAAAACTGTAATTATGCTTCAAATTAATTATTTTGTGTGAAACATTTTCGCTTATTTAATTGTTTATATAGGATTACTACTGTTATAAAGTGGTACGTCTGTATATGCACACTGTAAAACAACTATCACTCAAATGTGCTGTAAATAGCTCAAAATATTTTTATAAAAACAAAATGACATTTTTAGACAAAGACTTAAATTTCTGCTTAAAAGAAATTTTTGATTAGACAGGAACTAATCGTTTTTTATGTGTTAAATATACAAAGAATGAAATACAATAAAAATTTCACTCGTATTGCCACTGTGCGGCAAGGCCAGGGATTTTTTTACTCCCATTAAAAAAGATCCTAGGGCCACCGCGGGATCTTTATAGTATTTAGGGCTGCTATGTATAAATATGTACTTTGTTTTACCATTTATATATGATGAAAGATTTTTTAGGTTACATTGTAGGGGAGAGCGGGGTTGGTTGGCATATGGGGTAGGTTGGCTTATTGGTAGGTTGGCCATTGGCTTATAGTTTCCCTTACACCTGTTGTGAAGGCCCCACCATGGTACCATGTGACCCGCTCGACCTCGGGAGTCTTGTCCTGAGTTTTCAATCCGATGCTGTCAGTGTAGATAAGAGTGTGCTTCATTGATTGATTTTACAACATGTAAGTAAATTTTTATATTTTCAGTAAATTTGGTTTAATTAAAGGCATGGAAAAAAATTTGACTCCGATTCTGTTCACACAGCCCCAAACTCCTTTGAAAAACCTAACCTTTCGACTAACCAGTTTCTTGTTTGGTTGTTCTCCCCTGTCCTGGCAGTCATCTTTCATATGATCTCTCTTGTGGGGTTAGTTGGCTCTCTTCAACTTTTTTTTTGGCGCAGTAGCAATTTACAAAAGCAAAGTAAACATAATCAAAGGTGAAACTACCAATTGTCTTTAGTTCCAGCGAGAAAGATGAGAGCAATTTTTCTTATGCAAAAAGTGACGACAGTCTCAACTTCTATCTTTTTCTATTGTCATTCTATTTTCCCTTAAAAGCTGTTAAAAACCAATTCAAAATTATTATACCATTATAGTGCAGCTTTTAATAACAATAATATGTGTCAGGCAGTACTTGAATGAGATGGCTAAACAACCCCAACTTCTAGGCCAACCAGCCCCACATAGGGGGTTAATTGGCATACTCTGGATTGACGAATTCTTCAATTTTCTATGATCTTAGTATTAAATATTATGTTGTGAAAGAAATACTTGAAGTACTCTAATAATTGGAGTTTAGAATGGTATCAGCCCCATTGGGATTATATTAACAGGAACGACTCAACAATAAAAAAATTGAAAACTGTTGCCAATCAACCCCGCTCTCCCCTATAGTTTATATAAATTAATATATTTCTTAATATCCTTTTTACTTATATATTAGGAAGAAACACTTTAGGTATTTAATGTGTCAGTTCTGGGTAGTGTATATTCGTTTTTACTTTCACTTACCTATATATGAAATATATAGTAAGTGGAAGTATTGCGATCGTGAAAAATTTCGACTTCCGGTTTTCAACGGAAATACACGTTTTGGGGTCACCTAAGTCCAATTAACCAAGTCCCGCGAAATGGTCTGTGTGTGTGTGTTTGTGTGTGTGTGTGTGTGTGTGTGTTTGTGTGTGTGTGTGCGTGTGTGTGTGTGTGTGTGAACAGACTAGCTCAAAAACTATAAACCGTGCGAACCTGAAATTAGGTATTTAGTGTATGTATATGCCCGCGATGTGACAGCGAAAATTTCATCAAAATTGCTCAAAGGGAGGGGGTACTTTATTTAATAACTTTTTAAGTATTTTTCGATTTTCTCAAAAACGGCTGTAACGATTTTGATTAAACTGAGTATTTGATCTATTTATATGCCCAAGATGCGAATGGAAAAATTTCATCAAAATTGATCAACGGGAGGGGGTACTTTACTTAATAAATTGTGTCCTACTTTTATGTGTTTTTTTCATTTACCCAAAAACGGCTTTAATGATTTCAATCAAACTTGGTATTTAGTATATGTATGTGCCCGCGATGTGACAGTAAAAATTTCATCAAAATTGATCAATTTGAGGGGGCACTTTACTGAATAAATGTTGTCTCATTTTTACGTGTTTTTTTTATTTACTCAAAAACGGTTTTCACGATTTTGATCAAACTGAGTATTTGATGTATTAATATGCCCGAGATATGACTGTAAAAATTTCATCAACATTGATCAAATGGAGGGGGTACTTTACTTAATAAATTTTGTATCATTTTCACGTGTGTTTTAAATTACTCATAAATGGAAAAAATAAGAAATGAATTTGGAAAGATTTGTGACCTTGTGAAGTGGCAATTAACAAAACACGTCAATTTCTAATCTAAATAAGTTGGTAAGTGAAAGTTGTGTGTTGCGCGCACGCACCAGATTTTTTATCATTATTCACATATTTATTTTACTAACATTGTATGATTTGAAATTATTTAATCTACTGCACATTTTATAGGTTCACCGCTCCTATATATCTTAATTAATAAAGGTTATCCCCCGCCACCGAGCAACCTACATCCTGGAATGTCTCCTCCGATAGTTCCCTCCCGGATCCAATATTCCAAAGGATACCTGCGGAGGAAGTAAGGAGAAGCAGAAGGCGATAAATCCGAATTCCTGGGGAGCTGGAACATCCCAAAGCTGTGTTAAACAGCTCCACTTGATCGGAAATTCAACCCAGCCCGAGTGAATTTCCCTGTTCTCGAAGGATCACATTTTATGGTAACACGGGATCGCTGATATATTGGCCACGGGGAGTGCAAAAAGGCAGAATTTTTAATTTCTTCTTTGAGCATTATTTTTTGCTACATGGGGAGTAAATGTTCTTTCCTTAACATAAACAGTTTCGCCTGTAGAGTTGAGAGGCATACCATAAAGAAGTTGGCCTCGTACAGGCAATGTGTTCTGGACCTAAACTTCGACTTATGCATAATTCAAATATTAGAATGAAGACTTCTTTTTTTTAGAAAAAAAAGAAATCTTCGTATTTATAATGGTAAAATACAATTTACACTAGATATATATGTTTTTAGATGAGTAAAATAGGATATATTTAATTTGACACAGAGCACTACAATAGCTAAAGATGCGACTTTGGGTAATAATAAAATAGCCGCCACAAGCAAAATAAAAATTAAAAAATCTGGAGCGTGCGCGCAACACACAACTTTCACTTACCAACTTACTTAGATAAGAAATTAATGCATTTTGTTAATAGTCACATTTCTAATGAACAGAACGGCTTTAATTATGAACAATGGTCTGTCATTAAAGGTACTATTTAGGAAACAAACAAACGACAAAAGGCCTCAACACCTTCCCCCCTCCGAAAAAAGCCCCCTCAGAACATTTTAATAATGATAAAGCTTACCTGATATTAAAGAACACCTAATTTTCATTAAACATGACGAATTTGATAAAAATCGTAAAAGCCGTTTTTGAGATCATCGAAAAAAAGGTAAAAATTGGAAAAACAGTTATGAAATAAAGTGCCCCCTCCGTTCACCCAATTTCGATGAAATTTTGGCTATCGCACCTTTGGCATATACATACATCAAATACCCAGTTTTATCAAAATCGTTAGAGCTGTTTTTGAGAAGATCGAAAAAAAAATTAAAAAGTTATTAAACAAAGTATCCCCTCCCGTTGAGTAATTTTGATGAAATTTTCGCTGTCACATCGCGGGCATTTACATACACTAAATACCCAATTTCAGGTTCGCACGGTTTATAGTTTTTGAGCTAGTCTGTTCACACACACACACACACACACACACACACACACACACACACACACACACACACACACACACCATTTGGCGGGACTTGGTTAATTGGACTCAGGGGATCCCAAAACGTGAATTTCCGTAAAAACCGGAAGTCGAAATTTTTCACGATCGCAACACCTCCACTTACTATATATTTCATATAAGTAAAAGGTAAGTGTAAGTAAAAAAATCAATTTTAACTACAATTATTTTTTTTATTGCATTTTCGTAATTCTAATGTATTGTACTCTATGGTTAAAATATAAAAAAAAAAAATATATATATATAAATATTTTTTAATAATTGATTGGTTTATTAAAAATAAATCAAAATCTTAATATATTTTCCCCTACGTTTCGGTTGTTGCTTCCATCTTTATCAGAGTATTTTTTATTTATGCTAAACAAAATGCAATATATAAGTAATCACATTTATAAAAGCAATAAATTATTAAATATTAAATTAAACATAGATTATAAAACCAACTGTACATATAAGTTTATTTTATTTTTGTTCCTCTCTATTTTTTCTTGTGACTAGTTTTCATGTACCATTATTTAATATAATAGATCATTTTACTTTACTTTATAAAACTACATTATTTAGAGTATAAGAGAAAAATCTCACAATCTATTATATTATAAACTACACTATATGCAGTATAAGAGAAAAATCACAGACTAAAATCTCTTATCCTTGTCACATTCTCTAGTTTGTACTTTGTCCTATCTTCTATATTTAGCTATCAACTCTAAAGTTATGTTATTGCTATATTTATTTGATCAAGTACTTTTAATATTTAGATTTTTCGTTATATCTTCTGTTTATTTTTAATGTATACGTTTTATAATTGATTGCTCTATGTTTTTCGTAGTGCTTAGTTCTCTACAGCTTTTCTAATTTTTGTATTTTTTCTCTTCCTCTTACTTTTGTATGATCAAAATTAAAATTATGTTTTTTTTTTTTTAAATGCTATGATGTGCTAATGATGTCCCATTTTTACTTTCACTTACCTATATATGAAATATATAGTAAGGAAAAAAGTATTGCGATCGTGAAAAATTTCGACTACTGGTTTTCAAATGAATAGACTTTTTGGGGTTCCCTGAGTCCAGATAACCAAGTCCCGCGAAATAGTCTGTGTGTCTGTGTGTGTGTGTCTACTTTAGTCTAGACTAGCTCAAAAACTATAGGCCGTACAAAACTGAAATTGGGTAGGTATTTGGTAATTTCATCAAAATTGGTCTAATTGGTTTTAGGTCATTAAAAAGAATTGGTTCAGAGTGAAGACTATAAGTACGCTCTTTAATTCGTTTATTTTGACTCTCAATCTTTTTTGCCCAGGACGAAATATCGGCTAAATGACTTTAGAGAGTAAAGCATACAGTACCGGTCAAAAGTTTAGACTCACCCTTAGATTTTGTAAGATAAATAAGTAACAACATTTTATTTATTGAACAACGTAACAACTATAATTTATTTATAACTAGCTTTAATATCCCGGTTTCAACCACGGAATTTTGAAAACAATGAGAAAAGCCGTGGGTCCAGAAAAGTTCGTTAGGACTGAAATGAGATTTTTTTTTACTCCAACGGTTGATTTCGTAAAAATCTAATGTAAAGCGAGAACATAACGATTTTTATAACAATAAAAAATATAACCACCCAGAGATTGGCTGTTATGCAATTTTAATATGGACAGGTGTTTGCACCTGGTTTTAAGCGCAATTCGGAGAATTTAGGACAAACGGGATGTATTTCTAAAAAGAACAAAAAAAAAAAAAAAAAACTAACGGAATTTCATCTTTATTTTTATAGATTGTATTCGAAACAATCATATAATTTTTGAAATGTTATATCTTGGGTTACAATTATTTTTTTAAACTTGAAGATTGTGAATAACATACAAGTGAGTCTAAACTTTTGATCGGTACTGTATATAAAATTGATATTTATGTTTGGTTTTATTGTATATATTGTATAAAACAAACTCCTTGCTACAAGGGGTTGTCTTTTTAAGCAATAGAGAATATTATTATTATTAAAACTTACACAAAATCCCATTTGAAGTCTGTTGTGACACGAATCTAGACTTGACACATTATATTAAATCTGTTAAGAGCCTTAACACCCATCTGCGTTATATGCTCAAATTTTTCATGAGCTGAGAATTAATTCGGGCGGACGGGGAAGAGGAAGAGAAGTAGACCTGACAACTGTTCGGGCAGGCGCATTTACATCCAAACGACCGAGAAGAACTCAGAGTTCCACATCTTTGTCTGTCGGGATCACATTATTTTTTTTTTTTTTTTTTTTTTTTTGTGGTTGGGTCAAGATGCTATCGGACGTAAGCCGGTAGTGGCCGAGCATTCCTTATGCTAATAGAGGGCGCTATTAGAGTCTACTAGGTTTTTCTAACACGACCGGAGCGACATCTATTTCGTCCGAGTTGGAGGTAATCTTCGTGGCTACTGTATAGTAATTGGTTAGTAGTCTTTAGGTCGTAGGTATTTGGTAGGCAAACTAACCCCCTACGGCTACCTCTCACCTTATTTTTACCTTTAGTCTTAGTATCCACCTGGACTCAGTAGGTAAATATCAGATTCTATTTTATCTTGTTAACAAGCCTCTTATTTTAATATTCATGTATACACCATCTTTTATATTATTATCAGTTCTGTAATGTATCCATTTATTGTCACCCTCTAGCATAGATACTCATATATTTGTTTTCTATTAGCCCTGATGAAGATCCACAAGTTGGATCGAAACGTTGGCTTACCATAATAAAATCATTGTAAACTGAAAATCCTGACCATCATTTAACCTATCATAAATTAATTTAAATTGTATTATTAACATGTGATTCTATTGTCACTTACTGATTACATGTTCTTATTATTACTGTTATAGTTCTAACCATAAATGAAAACATTTATTTTTGAAACAACATAAACAAAGCAATAAATAAATAGGTACTAAAGCTATAGCAGATCACAAAAAAAAAAAAATAAAAGTTTTCCGTGATGTTTATAATCTGAAGCACTTACAAGATTTTTACTTTCACTTACCTATATATGAAATAAGTAGTAAGGAAAGTATTGCGATTGTGAAAAATTTCAACTTCCGTTTTCAACGGTTTTGGGGTCCCTTGAGTCCAATTAACCAAGTCCCGCGAAATGGTCTGTGTGTGTGTGTATGTATGTGAACAGACTAGCTCAAAACTATAAATCGTACGAACCTCAAATTAGGTATTTGGTCTATGAACATGCCCGCGATGTGACAGCTAAAATTGGCCAAATGGAGGGGGGACTTTATTTTAAGAATTTTGTCTAATTTTTACGTTTTTTTTTCGATTTCCTAAAAAATGGCTCTAACGATTTTGATTGACCTTGATGTTTGATGTATATACGCGGTATGAAAGTCAAAATGATCAATTGTTCTTTAGTTATTTTTTATTTACTCGAAAACGGCTTTAATGATTTTGATGAAACTGGGTATTTGAAGTATGTATATGCCCGCGATGCAACAGCCGAAATCTCCTCAAAATTGGTGAAACGGAGGGGTACTTTATTTAATAAACTTTTTCTTATGTTCACGTGTTTTTTTATTTACTCAACAACGGCTGTAATTATCTTGACCAGACTGGATATTTGGTGTATGTATATGCTCACGATGTGACAGCCAAAATTTCATCAAAATTGGTCAAACGCAGAGGGCTCTTTATTTCATAAATTTTTTTCCAATGTTTACATTTTTTTCGAATATCTCAAAAACGGCTTTAGTGATTTAGATTAAATTGATCATTTTTAATCAAAATCAAGTCATCTTTTTTATATTATTTATAGAAATCGCAATTAAAAAAACATGTCAATTTCTAATCTAAGTAAGTTTGTAAGTGAAAGTTATATATCGCACCAATTTTTTTTTTTATATTTATAAAAATTGAAATACCTTGGCCCCGTCTGGGGTTTGTAAAGAAAATATTTATAAGAATAATGAAATTCGTTCATATGCTCTTTAAAAGCTGCAGTTTATAACTATCAAATGAGAGTGATTTAAGGGAATTTATTCTAAATTATAAAAGGAATACTTTCAAACTATATTGAACTATCTTTAAAATATGAGATAGTCTTTTGACAATTAAGACAAAAGAGAATAAATTATTTATTTATGATGCTTCTTATATAGAATATTTAGTTAGTTTGTTTTAACTTCACTTTATGCCACTTATCCTAATCGGACGATGCTACAACGGGAGTCCTAAATTTTGCCTATAATACAATTACATCTGACATCGTACAGGCTCAGGATCTCTATTTTACGCCCTATCCGAGGGACTACATAGACAAGGATTTTTTATTCCTATTAAAATATACTATGACCTATACTATTGTAAGTTTCTATGCTATATAGAGTATTTAGATGATAACATATTTTGTAAATGTATTATTAGAACAATAATGGAAGTATGTTACAAAGCATACTAAAAAAACCTATTGAGTCCTATCTATATTTTTAGTGTGTATATTTACATATTGGGAACCCTTTTACAGAGAGCAATATTAAAATTTGAGTGACAATAATAACCAAAGGTAAACGGTTATACGTTTTTTTTTTTCATTTTTCAACTGATACCCAAATATAACTGCTTAATTATGTCATTATATTTGACCTATTAGACGAAATAGACTAGCCAGGTGTTGGTTGTTTTCATAAATTATTCATCAGTTTAATATTTTTATTTATTTTATTCATAATTTGGAACATTGTTCGATAGCTTAAGGAATCATATATGGTGCCATATAATGTGGAATAGAGGCAGATTATTCCTCGACACAGGCAACAGATGACATGAGAGGCCAAGATAGCCTTAGCGAGCGCGCATAACTAATGCGCCGCGTGCGCTGGGAGTGGCTCATCGGCTATGCGGCCTGTGCACCTCGGCACGCGCGCACCTGTCACATTCTTCAGCTACTGTCTGTTCGTCGGAGGATCAGTATGGTAAGATTAAAGGAGATGAAGAATGATTACTCAAAGGCTATCTAATATTGCACATAAACAATTATATGTATTTGAAAAAATCACTATCCAAACTCATTTGGATCAACAACACACTTAGCTCAGGTTGTTATGCACTTCAGTCAGAATAAAATAAAAAAGAAGGTGGATGAGAGACCTCCTCTCTTGAATTTATCGATTCATTTAAGCAGGAGAAGATAGGCCGCTGGGTAAAATCCAACCTTAAATAACAAACTGTGTAATCTTATGCAAAAATACAAGGTTCAAGGGATCCACAGGAGGGGGGTCGGTCACAGACCCTTCCCAAATATTTTGGCTTTTTAATTTGGTTGTATTTTTATGCGAATATTGCAATGAGATTAACTTCTTTTTATGAGATTGCTACCTTGTATTAAGAAGGAATTCTATGTAAACAACCTAAAGCGTTAAGTTTAGTGCATAGTAGTAGTGCATAACTGCCTACTATGCACTAAACATAACACTTTAGGTTGTTTAGATTTGCGTACTTCTTAATGCTGCCAGCCACGTGATTATGATACAAGGAGGTCATCAAGAAAAAAAAGCTAAATGCTTTTGATATATGTTACTTTCACTTAGCTTACATTACCTTTTTCACTTACCTATGTATGAAATATATAGTAAGGGAAAGTATTGCGATCGTGAAAAATTTCGACTTCTGGTTTTCAATGGAAATACACGTTTTGGGGTTCACTGAGTCCAAATAACCGGCGAAGTAAAAGTCCGGCGAAATAGCATGTGTGTATGTGTGAACAGACTAGCTCAAAAACTGTAAACCGTGCGAACCTGAAATACCCGCGATGTGACAGCAAAAATTTCATTAAAATTGATCAAACGGAGGGGGCACTTTATTTCCAATTTCCCCAAAAACGGCTCTAATGATTTTGATCGAATTCGTCATGTTTAATAAAAATCAAGTCATCTTTTTTTTCCTATAAAGTATCTTTTTTTTTTGTTTATTTGGAGAAACACAATCGGTGCGGACCCAGTAAACCTGTCTACTCACCGGACGGAGCCCAGTAGATCTACAGGCCATGCTGCGTAGTTTATGACTTCACTAGAAACGCTCGTGAAGTGGGATTTTTGACAATTCTTCGTCAAATCCGGTATATTTCTCGTCAGTTACGTTTTTTAATGGGAGTTAAAATCCCTGGCCATGCCTTCCCTCTGACAGGACGTAATACGGAGATTCCGAGCCTGTACGATTTCAATACGTTAAAGATCCCTATCCTAATTATACCTGGATAGGCAAAATTTAGGACTCCCACGGTAGCATCGTCCGATTAGCCTTAAATCAAAACCTTTTTAAAAACGTTTCCACACCAACATGGCAACAGATGACATGGCACTTTATTCCAACGTCTTTTTTCCTCTTCACTATATCTCAAAACAAAAATGTCTTCGGCTTTTCTTAAATAATTTCAATTTTTTTCTGATTATTCAATTTTGCATCTAAATTATTGAATCAACAATATACAACGACAAGTATAAAATACGATTGCATCCCTCCGAGGGTGGACATTACCGACATACAAATACAGCAGGTGACGTCAAGACAGCTATTCTGAATTCAGCTGGTCTCTGAAGACGCACGGCGGAGAAAACTAATGTCCACTGTAGTTAATCTTAGCCACTTTTCCAAGGTCTGTCAGTTCTTCACTCAATTTATTTGTTATAAGTTATTTGTCATAAACCTCATCGTAAGTCCACTGCTGAACAGAATAGAATCACTTCATAACTAATAATAATAGAAAGGTTTGCGAATCAGGAGGCTCAATGACGATAATACCTAATCGCTCTCTAGAGAAGCCCATCCAAACCCAACTCAGAATTCTCCCACCTTGTTTTCTGCCAGCGGACGTTTTAACATCCTTAAAGCCACGGGCATCACCACCGGGGGGGGGGGACGCCGCCTCATCAATATTTTGACTGCCCCCCCCAATATTTTGGCAGGAGAGGACCCAATGTAAAAAATCTGGTGCGTGCGCGCAACACACAACTTTCACTTACCAACTTACTTAGATAAGAAATTGACGTGTTTTGTTAAATATCATTTCCCAAAGTCACACATTTTTCTACATTAATATCTTATTTTTATTAATCGTTAAAGCCGTTTTTGAGTAAATAAAAAATCCCGTGAAAATGATACAAAATTTATTAAGTAAAGTCCCCCCTTCGGTTGATCAATTTTGATGAAATGTTGGCTATCACATATTTGGCATATACATACATCAAATACCCAGTTTGGTCACAATCGTGAAAGCCGTTTTTGAGTAAATAAAAAAAACACGTAAAAATGATACAAAATTTATTAAGTAAAGTTCCCCCTGCGGTTGATCAATTTTGATGAAATTTTTTGAATTGAATTGAAGACATATAGTATCAAATACTAAGTTTAATCAAAATCGTTAGAGCCGTTTTTGAGAAAATCAAAAAAACACGTGAAAATGATACAAAATTTATTAAGTAAAGTCCCCCCTCCGGTTAATCAATTTTGATGAAATTTTTACAGTCATATCTCGGGCATATAAATAGATGAAATACTCAGTTTAATTAAAATCGTTAGAGCCGTTTTTGAGAAAATCGAAAAAAACCTAAAAAGTTATTAAGTAAAGTACCCCCTCCCTTTAAGTAATTTTGATCAAATTTATGCTGTCACATCGCGGGCATATACCTACATTAAATACCCAATTTCAGGATCGCACGGTTTATAGTTTTTGAGCTAGTCTGTTCACACACACACACACACACAGACACACACACACACAGACACACACACACAGACCATTTCGCGGGACTTGGTCATTTCGACTCAGGGGACCCGAAAACGTGTATTTCCGTTGAAAACCGGAAGTCGAATTTTTTCACGATCGCAATACTTCCACTTACTATATATTTCATGTATAGGTAAGTGAAAGTAAAAATTAAATGAAATGCGATTTCACGAATTTATCCGAGTTTAACCAATAAAATATTAGGTAATTACAGCACACTCTATTGTTAAAAGCATAGTCAGGCATATTGTATATTTGATGAATTATATATTTTTTATTTCATCTTGAGCTGTTTTGTTTTATGAATTCTGTAACAGTAACAAAGTTTTATCCACGTAAGGTCTCCATACGTACATTTCTTTTTTAAACCAAGCAGCTTGATCCTACTTTCCATCAATTCGGTGAAGCTTATAGATGTTGATGGAAAGCAATGAAATTAGTGGGATCAGGATCAGAAGAAAAACTTGGATAAAATTCAATCAAGAAATTATGGTCCACATCCTTCAACATTAAGCCTTAACAACTCCCTATTTCAGAAATGAGGCATAAATCGACAAGTTTTAAGAGTTTCACTATAAATACCTTTAAAATACATCGTTGGAAGATGAATTAAATGTCTCAAGAGTTGTTTTTAATACTTATTATTTCAACTTTTAGCCCCTTGGATATCAACCTACCTTATCTAGGAAAATTTTAAGCCGTCAATCCATTTTAATTTTGGAACCGAAAAATAACAAAATTTTCCCGACTTACTACCACTTCCTCTCCAATTTGGTTTTTTCCAGTGATCGTAGGTCGTTATCACATGTTTGGAATGATCAAGACCTTTCTGGGACGTTACATTTCGGACTAAGGTCTTGCCTTGACATCAAAGGAGATTAAGATTATTATAAAATTAGAAAATTGGTTACTAATTTGTTAGTGTAGTGTGGGGTGATGTAGTGGTTATCGTGGCAACCTACAATATTAAAGGTCACGGTTGGCGTCCCACGGTGGCCCTACGATTTAAATGGGAGTAAAAAAGCCTTGGCCATGCCTTCCCTCGGATAGGACGTAAAATAGAGGTCCCGAGCCTGTACGATGTCAGGTACTCGTTAAAGATCCTAATTATACCTGGATTGGCAAAATTTAGGACTCCCACTATAGCATCGTCCGATTAGCCTTACAAGAGGACCACGTCACATTTCCCTCTCCGATTTTGATGAAATTTTTTTTGGTGATTCTGCATCGAAAATAAGTCGACATGTACCCGGCCGTTCCATTGAATGGGCCATCTGGACCGAGAAATTAAATATTTTAGGTTCAAAAATCGTTAAAATTGGCTTTCACAAAACAGTTATTGCTCCATTCTTCCTGAACCAATTTTAATGGAACTTTCAGGGATTGTTCTACTTGAAAATATATTAGACATATGTATCGGGATTTGTCGCAATTCACCCTAGTAAGGCCAGAGAATCACATCAACACAATTTACTAACGCAAGCCTTAACAAGCCTCAACCATGATGTGAATTGCGACAAATCCCGATACACATGTCTAATATTTTTTTAAGTAGAAGAATCCCTGAAAGTTTCATTAAAATTGGTTCATTTAGAATGGAGCAATAACTGTTTTGTGAAAGTCAATTTTAACGATTTTTGAACCTAAAATATTTAATTTCTCAGTCCAGATGGCCCATTCAATGGAACGGCCGGACACGTGTCGACTTATTTTCGATGTAGAATCACCGAAAAAAAATTCATCAAATTCGGAGAGGAAAATGTGACGTGGTCCCCTTGTTTGTCGCATAAAGAGACGTTAAACAAACAAACAAATTAATTTGAGATTTAATTATTTATTTGAGATTTTTGTGTAATAATTTCACAGAAATAAAAATTACTCAAAACCACATTGGTTTTACACTATCATTAATAATTCATTTGAGTAAATTTACATTAAAAAAAGGTTTTTACAATTTCACCTTCTCCATATATACATAAGATTACACTTAGATTTATAAATATAAATTATGGATACGTTAATCAAAAGGAGAACGGGAAAATAGCCTTATATGCAGTAATACTGAGGACATAAATTTCACCTTAAGATATTTTGCCTCTTTCGGAACGACTCCAAATCCGGCGAATTCCTAATAAAATCCCCTCGGCTAATTAACCGCTATACCTTCGAGTCTTTGAGCTGTCGTCGCTGCGAGATAACTGCCTCCATGAATAGGTAATATACGTCGGAGGAGGATAATTGGCGACGAGGGTAGAGAAAAGGAGAGGAAGAAGTCATCAAAGGAACCAATTCCTGAAATTAAGAGGCTTAGTATCTTCACTCAATAGCTTTCGGCTTAAGTCGATATCACATACTTAGCCGAGATAAAGGTTTTCATCTCTCGATTGAGACCGCCTTTCTAATATGAAGATTATCATCAGTTCTATCGTCAGGATTGAGTCAAATTTCTGCGGATTTCAACTCCTCAATACCTTCTAAACTCGTAAAAAAATTAGGTGTGGTGGGCATAGCACACAACTTTCACTTACCACTCTTCTTTCATCGACAAAAAAGATTTTTTTTTTTTTTTTGTTTGTACCGTCTTCAGTTCAATTCAATTCAAACTTTTCAGGTTTAATGTTACATCGAGGGCGGCTTTTTTCGAATAAAATATTACTTTTGAATCTTCAAAGCGCTATCCTGAATAAGAAAGAAATCCGAAAAAGTTAATTTTTTCAATACCATCGCCCCCTCTACTTAATTTTAAAATGGATATTTTTTTAATACACAATTCTATAACATAATATTAATCGTCCGAAAAAATCCGAACGGGTTAATATTTTTATATTTTTCTTAATAAACAAATGGGTATGATATAATGTTCTTAGATAAGGAATGTTACTCGGAAAAGTTTGAATTTGACTTGGAAAAGATTGAATTTTATTTGGAAAAGGTTGAATTTGACTTGAAAAAGGTTAAATTTGACTCGGGCGAAATTGAATTTGACTTTTTTTTTTTTAATTTTTTTTTTTAAAAAAAATTTGATTTAACTTGGAAATGGTCGAATTTGGCTTGGAAAAGGTTGAATTGAACTAGGAAAGATTGAATTGGAAATTGACTTATCTACATATATGACTTGACAATATCCTCGTTTACAATACTCCTATATGAAATTTCATTTATGCTATATAAATACTAAGGGTGCTACCCGCTTTCCCAATAAATAAAAAAAAAAAAAAAAAGACAAGTGCCATTAAGTAAAAAAGTTTTGCGTTCCCTTTACATTAGCACTTAAATACTTCATTTTCAAATAACAATGTTTATTTTTTGTCAATGAAAGGAGAGTGGTAAGTGGAAGTATTGTGCTAAGCGGAACGCACCAGATTATTTTTTAAGAGTTTAGAAGATATTGAGGACTTGAAATTTGACTCAAGCTGGATAGAACTGATGATAATCTATATCATATTATAGATCGAGTTTTTCTCAATCGAGATTATCAAATTTTTCGAGGTCTCAATCGAGAAATCGAGAGATCCAATCGGGAAGAAATAGCGACTCCTGAAGTTTTTGGTGCCTTCAAGAAATTCGCGAGGAAGATCTTCCAAGCAAAGAAGGGTAGCACTTAACAATATAGAAACTAGAACAATATGGTAGTGAATAGGTGTTCATTATATTATTATATTATTATATTATGTTCATTAATTATCATCATTATATTCACTATGTTATTATATTATTGTATTATATTTTATATTATGTTAATACTACATTATTTATATTATAATAGGTGTTCATTATATTATTAGTGAATAAGTTAAAAGTAAATTATATTTTATCATCTATTTACGCCCACTACAAATAGAACTAGGAAATTACTGTATAAAAATAGGAAACTACTGGAGCCCTGGTTGGTGGGAACAGCTCTCCAGTTGCAAGCAGCCCTTTAGTTTAGTTTTATCGCAGATTTATGCCCACTTATTATGAAAAATTGTATTAAGCCTCACTTTGGTTCATATATTTGGACCAACGTGGGAACTGGCCTTTCCGCTCGGATACCAATCTGGTAACCGAGCCTTTAACTTCGGCACTTTACTTGCTTATAGGAAATTGGAAAGAACCGCTGGTATAGGGTTGCCCTAAGGTACAGCGGGGTAAAGAAGGACAAAAAAAAAAAAAAAAAAAAAAAAAAAAAAAAGATATCGAGAGAAGCCGAAACCTATTCAGTGAGGATACTATGCCTAGGAAAGATTGAATACAACTTGGAAAAGAGTAAATTTACTTGGAAAACATTGAAATATACTTGAAAAGGCTATATGTAAAATCTGAAGTACACTCGACTAGTCCTTAAACGAGAAAAAAAATAAAAATCTGAAGTATTGGAGATACACAGAGACGAATAAGTTGTTGTTGAGTTGAGCATTATCAGCGTGGCCTAGCCGGGACCGGGCATATCCAATCGGGAAGTTGGCCAACCTTCGAGAACAATCCAAGAAGCCTTTGAATGGCTCGCTCTTGAGGGCCGCCGTCCATTGAGGAACCAATAGGATCCTGGAGCCGATTCTCTTCACGGCCAATCAGGAAGGTTCTTTCAAAGGTACGCTCCGTTCGGCGGTACCCTTGCTCTATCTTATGGAAAGCAGTCGACACCATTGTAACTGTTGCTAACTAGGACATGTGCAATCCAAAGGCTGCCTATACCAGATTGAGCGAAGTCAATTCTTGGCCCATGATTTGTCAACCACTAAAAATACCATTTCTGTTTCTTTGTCAAGAGCGCGTATTTCAGCTGATATTTCAGCAGCACTTGTGTTTTCATTTAAACCTTGATGATGGTTATTTTATCACATGGCCATTCCATGTCAAATCAACACAAAATATATCATTTTGAACCACACCAACTCAGATTTTCTTGAAATTTGGTATATGTGTACTAATTATATCTACTAGAACAATTCTGAAATATTTCTGAGATATGTCTACCCGTTTTTGAATTATTAGTCTAAAAAAAAAAAGCCCGCAAGAATAGGTCCAGAAACAAACAAAATCATGATTAAAAATCTGGTGCGTGCACGCAACACACAACTTTCACTTACCAACTTACTTAGATTAGAAATTTACGTGTTTTGCTAAATATCATTTCCCAAAGTCACACATTTTTCTACATTCATATCTTATTTTTGTAAATCGTTAAAGCCGTTTTTGAGTAAATAAAAAAAAAAAAAACCGTGAAAATGATACAAAATTTATTTAGTAAAGTCCCCCCTCCGGTTGACCAATTTTGATGAAATGTTGGCTGTCACATCTTTGACATACACATTCATCAAATAGGCAGTTTGATCAAAATCGTTAAAACCGTTTTTGAGTCAATAAAAAAAACATGTGAAAATGATACAAAATGTATTAAGTAAAGTCCCCCCTCCGGTTGATCAATTTTGATGAAATGTTGGTTATCACATCTTTGGCATATAAATACATCAAATACCAAGTTTGATCAAATCGTTAAAACCGTTTTTGAGTAAATAAAAAAAACATGTGAAAATGACACAAAGTGTATTAAGTAAAGTCCCCCCTCCGGTTGATCAATTTTGATGAAATTTTTACAGTCATATTTCAGGCATATAAATAGATCAAATACTCAGTTTAATCAAAATCGTTAGAGCTGTTTTTGAGAAAATCGAAAAAAACTTAAAAAGTTATTAAATAAAGTGCCCCCTCCCTTTGAGCAAATTTGATGAAATTTTTGTTGTCACATCGCGGGCTTAAACATACTCTAAATACCCAATTTCAGGTTCGCACGGTTTATAGTTTTTGAGCTAGTCTGTTCACACACACACACACACACAGACACACACGCAGACCATTTCGCGGGACTTGGTTATTTTGACTCAGGGGACCCCAAAACGTGTATTTCCGTTGAAAACCGGAAGTCGAAAATTTTCACGATCGCAATACTTCCACTTACTATATATTTCATACATAGGTAAGTGAAAGTAAAAATAGCTGTAGATGTTTTCCAAATTTGACTAGGACTATGAGATTGGTGTCATTTAACAGCGCATTCCATGCCGTTTCATATGAAACACAACAATGTACAGGTTGGTACTAAAGAAGTTGTTTTAAAACTAAATGTAAAATTTTAATTTTAATTATCTCAAAAAGGGCATTTTTTAAAATTTGTATATTTTTTTGAAAAAAAGGTTATATTATATCTATTCATACAAAAAAAATATAAAAGTGTGATGAAAATTTCTTCATTCTATTCATTTTATGATTAAAAACAGCTCCAAAATTTGACCAGTACTATGAGATTGGTGTCTTTTAACAGTGCATTCCATGATATACCGCAATGTATGCGTTGGTACTAAAGAAATTTTCTTAAAACCTAGGATGAAATTTTAATTTCATTCATATGAAATGACATGGAATGCGCTTTTAAACGACACCAATCTCATAGCCCTAGTCAAATTTGGAAAACATCTACAGCTATTTTTAATCATGATTTTTTTTTTATTTCAGGACATATTTTTTATGGCTTTAGAGACCAATAATTCAAAAACGGGTAAAAATATCTCAGAAATATTTCACGATTGTTATATTAGATACAGGTAGTAAGTACTCTTATACCAAATTTCAAGAAAATCTGAGATGGTGCAGGCTCAAGACATCGAATGATCCCACAGTCTAATATCTTTAATACTTACTAAATTTAGGAATTTCCCTGACAGTAGGAAATATGTGTTCCCTCGAGGGGCTGAGAAAATGATTTTTAAAAGAACTACGCAACTTGGAGTTGTTTGACCTCCATGACGTCCACTTGTATAGCGTATATTCCAAACAGTCCACCATAGTAACGTAATTGCTTCTACATTAGAATTTCTGTTTTAATTTAAATCTTGAAGGTCGCCCATATACTTGGATTGAATTGTTGGCTATTTTATCCCAGTCTAATATCAAAAACAAATTTTTAATTTTGCTTACCTATTTATGAAATATATAAAGCAAGGAAAGTCTTGCGATCGTGAAAGATTTCGACTTACAGTTTTCAACGTTAATACGCGTTTCAGGCTCCCATGAGTCCATAAAAAAAAAGTCCTGGAAAATTATCAATACGTGTGTGTTTAAGCAGACTAAATCAGAAACGATTTGTCGTTCAAAACTGAAATTAGGTATTTGATGCAGTTATATGCCCGTTTTGTGACAGCAACTATTTCGTCAAAATCGAGTAAACTTCATTTCATAAATTTTATCATATTTTTACGGTTTTTTTGCAGAATAGAATTTTTCAAGATCACAAAAATAAATTTGGTAAATAAAAATAATTCTTTTTATTTTGCAATCAAAAATTTTATTGTTCTTAAGAGAGTAAACACATGATGTCTCAAATCATTTAAACAGTTTACGTTTTGAAAAATGTAAACAATAATAAAAATCTGGTGCCATGTGCGCAACACACAACTTTCACTTACGAACTTACATAGATTAGGAATCGACATTTGTATACTTCCATAAGTTATAATGTATCTGTAATGCAAAACTTCATTATTGCTTATTTCTTTTATTTCTTATTTCATCAACATTTTTAGAGTTTTTTTTACTGCTGATTGATCCGAAAAAAAACGTAAAAATTAGACAAAATTCATTAAATAAAGTACCTCCTCCGTCTGACTAATTTTGATGAAATTTTTGCTGTCACATCGCTGGCATATATGTACACCAGATACCCAATTTCAGGTTCGTATGGTTTACACTTTTCGAGCTAGTCTGTTCACACACCAACAGACACACACGAACACTCACACAGACACTCACACACACTTACACAATGACCATTTCGCGGGACTTAGTTATTTTGACTCACATGACTCCAAAACGTGTATTTCCGTTGAAAACTGGAAGTCGTAAGTAAAAAACGTAAAAGATAATCGTTAATAATTATATTTTAGTTAAAAAACTTTATTAACATTTTTTTTAATAATAAAATTTTTACTCAAAAATAATAATCAGGATTTTTTCAACTTACAGTCAAAAATAGAAAATAAAAATTCTTTATAAAAAAAATAGAAATTTGGTTTTAAGTATCGATGTTATACATTGCTTTTTAACTCGGCTACTATTAATTGAATATATATTATAAATTATATCAGTAAAATCACCTTTTGGCATAATTCTTGTATAAAACGTTTGACGAACGGTTCTTTTTAGTAGGTACCTGAACCAGTTGGTACCTAATTATTCTAAAAATTGTAATAAAACGTACGATTTGTCTTAGCGATACTAATACCACCATTTAATTTTAACTCATGCGGAAGACGGAATACTACGTGACGGGAATGCTAACATAATTGAATTATAAAGTAATTATTTATAATAATTGCCGAATCAACATGTTTATGGTTCTTTTATTCCGGCAATAATGTCAGGAATAATCAAAGAGCAACGTTTGATATTATAATTAGGGGATTAAGAAGATAAATGCCGGCCCAATTAGGCCTCGGGTTTATACAATAAATATATCGATTTTTTTTTTTTTTTTTTGTATAATGTCTTGGTATGATTGTATAATTGAACTAATACCCAGTCCCTTGTAGATACGTTCTCATCGCTTGCCTTAAATTACCAACAGAGACAGTAGCTTTGAAATTATAATATTAGATGATAAGAGATCAGCTGTTTTGGAATTATTCTATAGCGGGTGAAGCTAAACACCTCGCGTAGGGCAATTAAGAGAGAATTAATTGAGGAATTGGTTTCGCTGGGAGTTGTTCCTTAATCGGAATTGGAATTTAATGTAAATGTTTTATGATGATGAGTTTATTCTCCTTCGCGGACCTGGGCAATGCACTCCCAATTATATCACGTTCAACGATGAATTTTTCATCTTTCATTTTCTAGAACGTTTTATATTTTTTTATATGAAGAGATGAGATGCAAAAATCGTTCGTTCGACCTGAACACATTTTTCAGGAAACTCAAAAAACTTAGCACGTCTTGTAGAGTGGCCAGATAAAGATTATTTATTTTTGCCTTCGAAAGGTGCAGCTACCCTATGTAAGTGAGCTTGAAATGAAAAAAATTCCTGATTTAGAGGTAACAAAAAAAAAGTAATAAAATATGAAATGAGAAAGTTTTGCAACAAAATGTTTAAAGGAAAGACTTTTGCTGGACTTAAAACATTATTTTTTTTTTTTTATACGAATTTTTTTAAAATATCAGCGTACTGATATAAAACATCTGACTACAAAAAGACTAGATCCTAAGGCTATCGTCTTCTTCAACAATAGCGTTCTTACCATCCTGTTGTTCGCTGTTTCCCTCGTCTGTGGCAGATATATTGATAACTCGTGTTTGATACTTCAATGAATCATTGGCCTTCCACGCGTCACCAAAATGCTTTTCCAGCAGATTATCAACGCCTTTCAGCTTGTTAGAGCCATTGAAAAATCAATTATTAATATAGCTAGGTAAGAAGAATCGAGTATAAACTGAATTAAAACACGCAAGTTCAAAGAGGTTTCGCTATTTTTTTTCAGAAAGAGTAACAGAAACTGCTGAAGTGAACGAATGGGATTGGTGCAAAGTGAGAAGTGATCATTGGAACCAAAGATTTTTGTATCAAAACGAGTAACGAACCAGTTTTGAAACACAATGGGCTATGGAACGAATCGGTTCTACAACAAACCGCTATTTTGTATAGCAAAAATCCATAATAAATAATAAGTTTTGCTCCTATCTGATCAGATATGTAGAAGGAGCATTAAAATATCTTTTAGAATCCACTGCTTTCTCAATTTTTCAAAAAAACGAAACGAACGAGTTTTGCATCTCAACTCCTCATAAATTTTATATTTTAGTATTTATATAATACTATTTCATTTATTTATTTAAAAATGGCAATATTACCTGTATTCAGATGGCAAAATGACCCATGTCACTTTCTCTAATAAAGCGAGTTTCTTCACAATTTAGTGTCTCATAAGTTCTTTTCAAGAAACGGGTTTTAAACTTTGGACAGTACTTCTGTAAATAAGGTTTTCATTATCAAGCTTTGAAATTTCGTCAAAAATAATTATTTTGACAGCACCCCCAATAATTTCCTGTTTATTATTATCTACGGTCAACTATCTTAGAGAAGAGTATTTTTATTAAAAACTTAGATTACCTATTTATAAAACTCGACCAGCTTTAAAAGTTTTTATTTCTTAATATTTTCGCTAATACGAATCCTTTTTGAAATATTTTGAGTGTTACCTGTTATCTGAGACACTTATTATTTTTTTTATAATAATTACAGTGGTCTGGTTGATTACGAAAATGAATATAAACTTTGGATGGGTAGTTGATAATTGAAGCGTGGAAATGCATTTGCTGCCAGAGTTGGCCAAAAAGAAGTTGAACTACAAATTACAAAACTACTGACACAGTAGTTGGGAAGTTGTTGAAACTACAACTACTTTTATAATTTGTAGTTGATGGACCACAACTACAACTACTGTAGTTTCAAAAAAGTAGTTGCATTTTTACAACTACAACTAGTAGTTGCAACTGTACTTATGGGCCTGAAACTACAACTACTTTTATTGATTACGAGTAATTATCGATATCTAGTATTATCGATAATGAGTATATCAAATGCAATTCAGCTAATATATAAAACCTGGGATTGGTCGAGAACCTAAGGTTAAAAAAAATAATCGACTGCCGGAAATCATGGAAAAATTTTGTATTGTACTATTTTTAAAACAGATTATCAACCATAATGGATCCCATTTATCTATGGAGTATTTATCTAAACACAAAATAAAAATAGCAAGAACATGTGATTTAATTAGACGTTGCTTAGCAAATGTAGTTGCCGCTCTAAACTACATTTACAACTACTTGTTGTATTTGCCATTCCCAACTACTTTTTCCCAACTACTGTAGTTGTAGTTTTAAATTACAACTACTTAACTGGTAGTTGAAAAATACTAGTTGCGCGCTTCCAACTACAAACTAAATGTAGTTGTCTGTGTAGTTAATTACTAATGTAGTTAACTACTGCCCAACTCTGTTTGCTGCCAAAAAAAAAAAAGTTTTCTTTTGCCAAATTGTTATATGTGCCAAAGCCATTCTTCTGAAATGGGCACAAGTAATGTTTTGTTATAACAGAGTTCATTAAACGTATGAAAGATGGCTTGGGTGTAAGCAGTGAACGTAGTTCACCCTAGAGGATATAAGTGCCATCATTTCTGTAAAAATTTGCTAAGGCACTTATACCCTTAAGCATTTCCACGCTTCAATTTACATTTTTTTTTCTTGCATTGTTCTTCAATAAAAGTTTTAAACGAAATAAAAAAAGAATACATAAATAAATAAATAATATAAACATAAATACTTAAAAATTGAATTTTATATCTATATATAATACGTACATTTATAATTATATATGTAAATATAAATAAATTATATATATGTATTATATGTAATAAATATATATTATAAAGCAAAGTGTACAATGTGCGTGCCGAAAAGGCTCAAAAACGACTTCACGTAGGATTAAGGAAATTATGTCGCCGTTTAGCCATATAACCCCTAACGGAGAAGAAGGTTTCCGTTTTCCTCTTAAGGGTGTAAAATTGAAGAGAAAAGGACTGCAATTTTAAGCCTCTCGCACCATTTAATTAGCCTCTCTGAGATTGAGATACCAGTTTATGATTATGAAATTTAGTTCGAGCTCCAGACTACTAGGAAGCGCTAGGGTGCGTTTCACTCAATGTTTATTGTTCATTCATCCATTTCAGTTAGTAAAGGTTCAGCTGTTCTTTTTAAATTACTAAAAATTTAAGCGAAAATAATTAGTTTCTCCTTTGCTTTCAAAATAGAATGCTGATTTTACATCTCTGCAATCAATTAGAAAACCAACTGTACTCCTTAAAAAAATAGTTTTCTCATAAGAAGGCTAATATATGATCAGCACATTACATTTAATCTATATATAACATATACTTAAGTAAATTTAATGCAATATGAGTGCAGACATTTCTTAGTAGTACAGTGAGCGAATAAAAAAAGAGATGAATTGACTGAATATAAATCGAAAATAAAAAGATTGAAGTGTTTTTATTGTATTTATGAAAAAGAAGATGGTTTGGTTACTACGTATGATGAGTAGTTAACAAAACGACTAACTCTAATACCAGCATTCAAGATTTTATCATCCCTCATAGTTCAAGATAAAAAGAAATATGATGAAAAAATTGTGCTTTCAAGAAATTTTGGTTTTCACTTTGTAATAGTAGTAAGATTCGAGATATGCAGAAACCGTTCAAACTACGGGGGGATATCTTAAGGAAGGTTGAAATGGAAGAAAGATCTTAAAAAAAAAATTATATGAATCTTCGGTAGTTTCTATACTTCTGGATCAAATAGGACCATCTTAGTAGTCGGCGCTTAAGTTTTACTCGAAATATATTTTCTTTAACTGAGATACCAGATTTTTCAACTATAATCTAACAACTTATTATCTGCTGACTACTTGGAATGGGCTTATAGGAGTCAGAATCACAGAAACCATCAAAAACGATGCATAACTCGACAAAGTTGCAGCAAAATTAATTGTTCATTTACCATTTTCAACCCCCTGGGTTCCTTATTTGGGCGGACTCTGCAGATCTCAAGTCTGCAGAATATTGATACCAAGTTAAAACCGAATTTTCAAGAAGGTGCTAATTTTGTTCCCTATTTCCTTTAATTTTAAGTTTTTCTAGTATTAAAACTACCACAGCGAAGGCGGGCACCCTAGCTAGTACTTATATAAAACAGAAAACAATAATAGTTCTTTCCCCTATTTTTTTCTTTAATTTTCTTCAAATAAAGAGAAAAGACATATCATTGCTTCTATTATTCCCTTCTTCTTCTCTCTCTCTTTTTTTTTTCTTTTTTTTTTCGTCCCCATATTAACTTAATTCTTTTTTTTGTTGTTTCAATTTTGTTTTAATGAGTTAACTTCTATTGGATTAACTCACGCAACCTGTCTTCACACTCAATAATTCCCATGAAAATAAAGACATTTCCTGTAAATTTCCATTTTAGAAAATCTTTAGCGATCGTCAATCAAAAATCAAATCAAAATCAGTTAGATATCGCCCCAAAAAGCCGTCAATGTTTATCACAGTTACATTGTTGAGAGAATTCTTCATAAGATATAGATCAATAATAGTCGTCAACAGAATAAACTGAAAGTAACGCCTCTCATTGTGACGACTATACATCGATTGCCTTTGAAATTTTAAATATACAATAGGAATCTATAATAAAATCATGAGTAATATGTTAACACAACACAATATGTTAACAATAAGAGGAAGAGGTTACAGGGACCCGGAATAATATATCCTCCAGGAGAATGCAACCTTAGAGAGAATCCGAGGCTTAGATAATCCGTTATTTATATTGCCCCTGCTCTGGAATTAACATCAATATTTATATATTCCACTTGCTCTATCAGATCTCTCTCTCTCTCTCCCTCATCGCTCTTTATCCCTCCTCCCTCCTTCCTCGCTCCGTATCTCTCCCTCTCTTCTCTCCCGATAGATGCTATCTTATTCCTTACAGCATGTTCAATTATATACACGCGCGCGTACCGTTCCGTAGTCAATTGATGCCTTTATATTACAAGCTAATCTGAATAATTCCGGAGGATTCAAACAACTATAATTTCTGAGAATTTGTATGAGGCCAATATAAAAATATTTTTGAATACCTTTCGAGAGAAGGACTTCTCTATAACAGAAACATTTCATTTATTGAAAAACCTCCCAATTCACATTAGGGCACTTCGATTAATATACATTTTTTTTTTTTGTTTTAGTTTGTTTAACGTCACTTTATGCCACTAAGGCTAATCGGACGATGGTACAGTGGGAGTCCTTAGTTTTGAATATCCAGGTATAATTAGAATAGGGATCTATAACGAGTAACTGACATCGTACAGGCTCGGGACTACCATTTTACGTCCTATCCGAGGGACGGCATAGCTAAGTATTTTTTACTCCCTTTAAAAAATCCTAGGGCCACCGCTGGGCTCGAACCTGTGATCTTTAGTTTTGTAGGTTGCCATGCTAACCACTATACCGCAGGTGACTCCTCAGATACAATTTATTAAATTGATTTGGATCACTTAATATTGTAATACATGATTCAAAAAAGGGGTCTTTTTTACATAAGCCACATCAGTTACTTTTTGATATTATTAATGATTTATTATCATATTATCATGTTGTTATTTAACAACGCATGTCTATTCTAAAGGAAAAAAAATCTGTCTGCGATGCACGCAACACACAACTTTCACTTACGAACTTACATAGATTAAAAATCGACGTGCTTCAATAATACGCCACACTTTTCCACATTTAAATGCTTATATTTGTATATCTCCATAAGTTATAATGTATCTGTAATGCGTGAAGGTGAATGAATCCTAGAGGAGGTGTATTTATGACTCGTAGTAAAGTTTCCCTTTTTTGGAAATCAAGAACGATTACTGTTCCTAAAAAATCACTTTATATTGCCTTCAGAGATTGAATTTGGAACTACAGTTTATAAACTAAAATATAATTAATTAAATATTATTTTGTACCAAACATTTTCACTTTTTAAATGCTTTAAAGAATTTGAGCATCACGCATTTACTCTCTAAATTAAAATTCATTTTTTTATTGTTAAATAAAAGTTTTTATTTTCATCAGTGATAATATCGGATGTGAAATTTTGGCTGTCAAATCGCGGGCATATACACACATAAAATACCCAGGCTGATAAAAATAGTTACAGACGTTTTTGAGAAAAGAAGAAAGAACTTGAAAATGAGACAACATTTATTAAATAAAGTGTCCCCCTCCGTTTGACCAATTTTGATGAAATTTTGGCTTTCACATCTTTGGCGTATACATACATCAAATACACAGTTTTATCAAAATCGTTAAAGCGGTTTTTGAGTAAATAAAAAAAAACACGTGAAAATGAAAAAAAAAATTATTAAGTAAAGTGATCCCTCTGAATGATTAATTTTGATAAAAATCAGAAATAATAAGTTTTGCTCCAATGTGATAAGGTATGTTGAAAGAGTATTAAAATATGTTTTAGAATCCACTTCCATCTCAATTTTTCAAAAAAAATGGAACGAACGAGTTTTGCACCTGACCTCCTCATACGATGATTGAAATTATAATGTTTACTTATAAGTACAGTTCTATATTTCTCTACACAAACATATTCAATAAAAATCTGGTGCGTGCGCGCAACACACAACTTTCACTTACCAACTTACTTAGATAAGAAATTAATCCGTTTTGTTAATGCCACATCTCAAAACTACACATTTTCCACATTCATTTCTTATTTTTGTTTTCATTTGCTCTATAAACCCCTCAGAACATTTTAATAATAATAACGCTTACCTGATATTAAATAACACTCAATTTTCATTAAAAATGACGAATATGAAGAAAATCGTTAAAGCCGTTTTTGAGATAATCTAAAAATTAGAAAAAAGTTATGAAATAAAGTGTCCCCTTCGGTTGATCAATCTTGATGAAATGTTGGCTATCACATCTTTGGCATATACATACATCAAATACCCAGTTTGATCAAAATCGTGAAAACCGTTTTTGAGTAAATAAAAAAGACACGTGAAAATGATACAAAATTTATTAAGTAAAGTCCCCCCTCCAGTTGATCAATTTTGATAAAATGTTGGCTATCAAATCTTTGGCATATACATACATCAAATACCCAGTTTGATCAAAATCGTGAAAACCGTTTTTGAGTAAATAAAAAAAAACACTTGAAAATGATACAAAATTTATTAAGTAAAGTCCCCCCTCCGGTTGATCAATTTTGATGAAATGTTGGCTATCAAATCGTTGGCATATACATACATCAAATACCCAGTTTGATCAAAATCATGAAAACCGTTTTTGAGTAAATAAAAAAAAACACTTGAAAATGATACAAAATTTATTAAGTAAAGTCCCCCCTCCAGTTGATCAATTTTGATAAAATGTTGGCTATCAAATCTTTGGCATATACATACATCAAATACCCAGTTTGATCAAAATCGTGAAAACCGTTTTTGAGTAAATAAAAAAAAACACTTGAAAATGATACAAAATTTATTAAGTAAAGTCCCCCCTCCGGTTGATCAATTTTGATAAAATGTTGGCTATCAAATCTTTGGCATATACATACATCAAATACCCAGTTTGATCAAAATCGTGAAAACCGTTTTTGAGTAAATAAAAAAAAACACTTGAAAATGATACAAAATTTATTAAGTAAAGTCCCCCCTCCGGTTGATCAATTTTGATGAAATGTTGGCTATCAAATCTTTGGCATATACATACATCAAATACCCAGTTTGATCAAAATCGTGAAAACCGTTTTTGAGTAAATAAAAAAAAAACACGTGAAAATAATACAAAATTTATTAAGTAAAGTCCCCCCTTCGGTTGATCAATTTTGATGAAATGTTGGCTATCACATCTTTGGCATATACATACATCAAATACCCAGTTTGATCAAAATCGTGAAAGCCGTTTTTGAGTAAATAAAAAAAAACACTTGAAAATGATACAAAATTTATTAAGTAAAGTCCCCCCTCCGGTTGATCAATTTTGATGAAATGTTGGCTATCACATCTTTGGCATATACATACATTAAATACCCAGTTTGATCAAAATCGTGAAAGCCGTTTTTAAGTAAATAAAAAAAAACACTTGAAAATGATACAAAATTTATTAAGTAAAGTCCCCCCTCCAGTTGATCAATTTTGATAAAATGTTGGCTATCAAATCTTTGGCATATACATACATCAAATACCCAGTTTGATCAAAATCGTGATAACCGTTTTTGAGTAAATAAAAAAAAACACTTGAAAATGATACAAAATTTATTAAGTAAAGTCCCCCCTCCGGTTGATCAATTTTGATGAAATGTTGGCTATCAAATCTTTGGCATATACATACATCAAATACCCAGTTTGATCAAAATCGTGAAAACCGTTTTTGAGTAAATAAAAAAAAAACACGTGAAAATAATACAAAATTTATTAAGTAAAGTCCCCCCTTCGGTTGATCAATTTTGATGAAATGTTGGCTATCACATCTTTGGCATATACATACATCAAATACCCAGCTTGATCAAAATCGTGAAAGCCGTTTTTGAGTAAATAAAAAAAAACACTTGAAAATGATACAAAATTTATTAAGTAAAGTCCCCCCTCCGGTTGATCAATTTTGATGAAATGTTGGCTATCACATCTTTGGCATTTACATACATTAAATACCCAGTTTGATCAAAATCGTGAAAGCCGTTTTTAAGTAAATAAAAAAAAACACTTGAAAATGATACAAAATTTATTAAGTAAAGTCCCCCCTCCGTTTGACCAATTTTGATGAAATTTTGGCTTTCACATCTTTGGCGTATACATACATCAAATACACAGTTTTATCAAAATCGTTAAAGCGGTTTTTGAGTAAATAAAAAAAAACACGTGAAAATGAAAAAAAAAATTATTAAGTAAAGTGATCCCTCTGAATGATTAATTTTGATAAAAATCAGAAATAATAAGTTTTGCTCCAATGTGATAAGGTATGTTGAAAGAGTATTAAAATATGTTTTAGAATCCACTTCCATCTCAATTTTTCAAAAAAAATGGAACGAACGAGTTTTGCACCTGACCTCCTCATACGATGATTGAAATTATAATGTTTACTTATAAGTACAGTTCTATATTTCTCTACACAAACATATTCAATAAAAATCTGGTGCGTGCGCGCAACACACAACTTTCACTTACCAACTTACTTAGATAAGAAATTAATCCGTTTTGTTAATGCCACATCTCAAAACTACACATTTTCCACATTCATTTCTTATTTTTGTTTTCATTTGCTCTATAAACCCCTCAGAACATTTTAATAATAATAACGCTTACCTGATATTAAATAACACTCAATTTTCATTAAAAATGACGAATATGAAGAAAATCGTTAAAGCCGTTTTTGAGATAATCTAAAAATTAGAAAAAAGTTATGAAATAAAGTGTCCCCTTCGGTTGATCAATCTTGATGAAATGTTGGCTATCACATCTTTGGCATATACATACATCAAATACCCAGTTTGATCAAAATCGTGAAAACCGTTTTTGAGTAAATAAAAAAGACACGTGAAAATGATACAAAATTTATTAAGTAAAGTCCCCCCTCCAGTTGATCAATTTTGATAAAATGTTGGCTATCAAATCTTTGGCATATACATACATCAAATACCCAGTTTGATCAAAATCGTGAAAACCGTTTTTGAGTAAATAAAAAAAAACACTTGAAAATGATACAAAATTTATTAAGTAAAGTCCCCCCTCCGGTTGATCAATTTTGATGAAATGTTGGCTATCAAATCGTTGGCATATACATACATCAAATACCCAGTTTGATCAAAATCATGAAAACCGTTTTTGAGTAAATAAAAAAAAACACTTGAAAATGATACAAAATTTATTAAGTAAAGTCCCCCCTCCAGTTGATCAATTTTGATAAAATGTTGGCTATCAAATCTTTGGCATATACATACATCAAATACCCAGTTTGATCAAAATCGTGAAAACCGTTTTTGAGTAAATAAAAAAAAACACTTGAAAATGATACAAAATTTATTAAGTAAAGTCCCCCCTCCGGTTGATCAATTTTGATAAAATGTTGGCTATCAAATCTTTGGCATATACATACATCAAATACCCAGTTTGATCAAAATCGTGAAAACCGTTTTTGAGTAAATAAAAAAAAACACTTGAAAATGATACAAAATTTATTAAGTAAAGTCCCCCCTCCGGTTGATCAAGTTTGATGAAATGTTGGCTATCAAATCTTTGGCATATACATACATCAAATACCCAGTTTGATCAAAACCGTGAAAACCGTTTTTGAGTAAATAAAAAAAAAACACGTGAAAATAATACAAAATTTATTAAGTAAAGTCCCCCCTTCGGTTGATCAATTTTGATGAAATGTTGGCTATCACATCTTTGGCATATACATACATCAAATACCCAGTTTGATCAAAATCGTGAAAGCCGTTTTTGAGTAAATAAAAAAAAACACTTGAAAATGATACAAAATTTATTAAGTAAAGTCCCCCCTCCGGTTGATCAATTTTGATGAAATGTTGGCTATCACATCTTTGGCATATACATACATTAAATACCCAGTTTGATCAAAATCGTGAAAGCCGTTTTTAAGTAAATAAAAAAAAACACTTGAAAATGATACAAAATTTATTAAGTAAAGTCCCCCCTCCAGTTGATCAATTTTGATAAAATGTTGGCTATCAAATCTTTGGCATATACATACATCAAATACCCAGTTTGATCAAAATCGTGATAACCGTTTTTGAGTAAATAAAAAAAAACACTTGAAAATGATACAAAATTTATTAAGTAAAGTCCCCCCTCCGGTTGATCAATTTTGATGAAATGTTGGCTATCAAATCTTTGGCATATACATACATCAAATACCCAGTTTGATCAAAATCGTGAAAACCGTTTTTGAGTAAATAAAAAAAAAACACGTGAAAATAATACAAAATTTATTAAGTAAAGTCCCCCCCTTCGGTTGATCAATTTTGATGAAATGTTGGCTATCACATCTTTGGCATATACATACATCAAATACCCAGCTTGATCAAAATCGTGAAAGCCGTTTTTGAGTAAATAAAAAAAAACACTTGAAAATGATACAAAATTTATTAAGTAAAGTCCCCCCTCCGGTTGATCAATTTTGATGAAATGTTGGCTATCACATCTTTGGCATTTACATACATTAAATACCCAGTTTGATCAAAATCGTGAAAGCCGTTTTTAAGTAAATAAAAAAAAACACTTGAAAATGATACAAAATTTATTAAGTAAAGTCCCCCCTCCGGTTGATCAATTTTGATGAAATGTTGGCTATCACATCTTTGGCATATACATACATGAAATACCCAGTTTGATCAAAATCGTGAAAGCCGTTTTTAAGTAAATAAAAAAAAACACTTGAAAATGATACAAAATTTATTAAGTAAAGTCCCCCCTCCGGTTGATCAATTTTGATAAAATGTTGGCTATCAAATCTTTGGCATATACATACATCAAATACCCAGTTTGATCAAAATCGTGATAACCGTTTTTGAGTAAATAAAAAAAAACACTTGAAAATGATACAAAATTTATTAAGTAAAGTCCCCCCTCCGGTTGATCAATTTTGATGAAATGTTGGCTATCAAATCTTTGGCATATACATACATCAAATACCCAGTTTGATCAAAATCGTGAAAGCCGTTTTTGAGTAAATAAAAAAAAACACTTGAAAATGATACAAAATTTATTAAGTAAAGTCCCCCCTCCAGTTGATCAATTTTGATAAAATGTTGGTTATCAAATCTTTGGCATATACATACATCAAATACCCAGTTTGATCAAAATCGTGAAAACCGTTTTTGAGTAAATAAAAAAAAACACTTGAAAATGATACAAAATTTATTAAGTAAAGTCCCCCCTTCGGTTGATCAATTTTGATGAAATGTTGGCTATCACATCTTTGGCATATACATACATCAAATACCCAGTTTGATCAAAATCGTGAAAACCGTTTTTGAGTAAATAAAAAAAAACACTTGAAAATGATACAAAATTTATTAAGTAAAGTCCCCCCTCCGGTTGATCAATTTTGATGAAATGTTGGCTATCAAATCTTTGGCATATACATACATCAAATACCCAGTTTGATCAAAATCGTGAAAACCGTTTTTGAGTAAATAAAAAAAAAAACACGTGAAAATAATACAAAATTTATTAAGTAAAGTCCCCCCTTCGGTTGATCAATTTTGATGAAATGTTGGCTATCACATCTTTGGCATATACATACATCAAATACCCAGTTTGATCAAAATCGTGAAAGCCGTTTTTGAGTAAATAAAAAAAAACACTTGAAAATGATACAAAATTTATTAAGTAAAGTCCCCCCTCCGGTTGATCAATTTTGATGAAATGTTGGCCATCACATCTTTGGCATATACATACATTAAATACCCAGTTTGATCAAAATCGTGAAAGCCGTTTTTAAGTAAATAAAAAAAAACACTTGAAAATGATACAAAATTTATTAAGTAAAGTCCCCCCTCCAGTTGATCAATTTTGATAAAATGTTGGCTATCAAATCTTTGGCATATACATACATCAAATACCCAGTTTGATCAAAATCGTGATAACCGTTTTTGAGTAAATAAAAAAAAACACTTGAAAATGATACAAAATTTATTAAGTAAAGTCCCCCCTCCGGTTGATCAATTTTGATGAAATGTTGGCTATCAAATCTTTGGCATATACATACATCAAATACCCAGTTTGATCAAAATCATGAAAACCGTTTTTGAGTAAATAAAAAAAAACACTTGAAAATGATACAAAATTTATTAAGTAAAGTCCCCCCTCCAGTTGATCAATTTTGATAAAATGTTGGCTATCAAATCTTTGGCATATACATACATCAAATACCCAGTTTGATCAAAATCGTGAAAACCGTTTTTGAGTAAATAAAAAAAAACACTTGAAAATGATACAAAATTTATTAAGTAAAGTCCCCCCTCCGGTTGATCAATTTTGATGAAATGTTGGCTATCAAATCTTTGGCATATACATACATCAAATACCCAGTTTGATCAAAATCGTGAAAACCGTTTTTGAGTAAATAAAAAAAAACACGTGAAAATAATACAAAATTTATTAAGTAAAGTCCCCCCTTCGGTTGATCAATTTTGATGAAATGTTGGCTATCACATCTTTGGCATATACATACATCAAATACCCAGTTTGATCAAAATCGTGAAAGCCGTTTTTGAGTAAATAAAAAAAAACACTTGAAAATGATACAAAATTTATTAAGTAAAGTCCCCCCTCCGGTTGATCAATTTTGATGAAATGTTGGCTATCACATCTTTGGCATATACATACATTAAATACCCAGTTTGATCAAAATCGTGAAAGCCGTTTTTAAGTAAATAAAAAAAAACACTTGAAAATGATACAAAATTTATTAAGTAAAGTCCCCCCTCCAGTTGATCAATTTTGATAAAATGTTGGCTATCAAATCTTTGGCATATACATACATCAAATACCCAGTTTGATCAAAATCGTGATAACCGTTTTTGAGTAAATAAAAAAAAACACTTGAAAATGATACAAAATTTATTAAGTAAAGTCCCCCCTCCGGTTGATCAATTTTGATGAAATGTTGGCTATCAAATCTTTGGCATATACATACATTAAATACCCAGTTTGATCAAAATCATGAAAACCGTTTTTGAGTAAATAAAAAAAAACACTTGAAAATGATACAAAATTTATTAAGTAAAGTCCCCCCTCCAGTTGATCAATTTTGATAAAATGTTGGCTATCAAATCTTTGGCATATACATACATCAAATACCCAGTTTGATCAAAATCGTGAAAACCGTTTTTGAGTAAATAAAAAAAAACACTTGAAAATGATACAAAATTTATTAAGTAAAGTCCCCCCTCCGGTTGATCAATTTTGATGAAATGTTGGCTATCAAATCTTTGGCATATACATACATCAAATACCCAGTTTGATCAAAATCGTGAAAACCGTTTTTGAGTAAATAAAAAAAAACACGTGAAAATAATACAAAATTTATTAAGTAAAGTCCCCCCTTCGGTTGATCAATTTTGATGAAATGTTGGCTATCACATCTTTGGCATATACATACATCAAATACCCAGTTTGATCAAAATCGTGAAAGCCGTTTTTGAGTAAATAAAAAAAAACACTTGAAAATGATACAAAATTTATTAAGTAAAGTCCCCCCTCCGGTTGATCAATTTTGATGAAATTTTTACAGTCATATTTCGGACATATAAATAGATCAAATACTCAGTTTAATCAAAATCGTTAGAGCCGTTTTTGAGAAAATCGAAAAAAACTTAAAAAGTTATTAAACAAAGTACCCCCTCCCTTTGAGCAATTTTGATGAAATTTTTGCTGTCACATCGCGGGCATATACATACACTAAATACCCAATCTCAGGTTCGCATGGTTTATAGTTTTTGAGCTAGTCTGTTCACACACACACACACACACACACACACACAGACACACACACACACACAGACCATTTCGCGGGACTTGGTTAATCGGACTCAGGGGACCCTAAAACGTGTATTTCCGTTGAAAACCGGAAGTCGAAATTTTTCACGATCGCAATACTTCCACTTACTATATATTTCATATATAGATAAGTGAAAGTAAAAAAATAATAACACTGTAACAATAAAGAATCAAAATAAATGAAATTACTTCCGATCTAACGAAACTCATCGATATCCTGTTTTTGACAGAGCCCTCAATAGATGCAGCCAGTAATCAGATTTGCCTCGGATAGCCGGAATGGCGGCAAAGATTTCCAAAGCCTTTCTAATCGGAGGATATGCCGGGACGTAGTATGGAAGGCCTCTTTGATGAAGGAGGCAGCGTTGAGAATGAGTTTGTGGCAAATTGATTACGGGCTCATTGTTCCCGCCTTAATTATAACTCCCGCCGAGAAGAGCCAATGACAATGTCCATGGACAATCCGCCCTCTTTCCTTCATTGTCATTGGCCAAGACAATTGCCAAATCTCGTCATCTCTGGCCCATATTGGCAGGTATCGGGCCCGTCATTGATGGCAATGGTCCAACGGGACTGGGCTACGTGTTGGCCACGGGCGAGTTCTCTGTGGCTATTAGGTATAGTATATATATACATATATATTTTTACCATGGGAAGTGACGAAAATTATTGTCGATGATTGAATTTTTACTCTGACTTTAATGGCAGGAATAGTCAAAAGTGATTTTTACTTTCACTTACCTATAAATGAAATATGTAGTAAGTGGAAGTATTGCGATCGTGAAAATTTTCGACTTCCGGTTTTCAACGGAAATACACGTTTTGGGGTCCCCTGTGTCAAAATTACCAAGTCCCGCGAAATGGTCTGTGTGTATGTGTGTGTATTGAACAGACTAGCTCAAAAACTATAATCCGTGCGAACCTGAAATTGGGTATTTAGAGTATGTATATGCCCGCGATGTGACAGCAAAAATGTCATCAAATTTGCTCAAAGGGAGGGGGTACTTTATTTAATAACTTTTTACGTTTTTTTCGATTTTCTCAAAAACGGCTCTAACGATTTTGATTAAACTGAGTATTTGATCGATTTATATGCCCGAGATGTGACTGTAAAAATTTCATCAAAATTGATCTACGGGAGGGGGGACTTTACTTTATAAATTTTGTACCATTTTCACACGTTTTTTTTATTTACTCAAAAACGGTTTTAACGATTTTGATCAAACTTGGTATTTGATGTATTTATATGCCCGAGATATGACTGTAAAAATTTCATCAAAATTGATCTACGGGAGGGGGGACTTTATTTAATAAATTTTGTATCATTTTCACAGGTTTTTTTATTTACTCAAAAACGGCTTTAACGATTAACAAAAATAAGATATGAATGTAGAAAAATGTGTGACTTTGGGAAATGATTATTAGCAAAACACGTCAATTTCTAATCTAAGTAAGTTGGTAAGTGAAAGTTGTGTGTTGCGCGCACGCACCAGATTTTTTAATCTGCAAGGCTCACATGTTGGCCTGGTCGATCCTCGACAATACACTTTTCCTAATAAAATTAAGATATTGTAAAGGGTATTAAATTCCTAAGAAGTAGAGCCAATTATGAATAATATGGTTTTATATAGGGTAAACCAGACAGTTATTGACACCCCAAACTTTAACTTATAGAAATAAGTAAACGAGCCCTAATTTTATTTTAATATATACATGAATCTAATGTTTGAAGGGTCCTCTAAGTCATCTATAGGGTCAGTGTTCAGCAAACTAATCGCAGGGAAGATTTTACAATTAATACCTTCATGAAGTCAGTTGGCAGCCTGTCAATGGCTACAACCTTCTGATTTCCATAAGGATTCTCATCCAATAGTTTTGTACCTATTCTCTTCCTACATTTTTTTCAATAAAGGTAAGTAGTTTATTGTATTTGCTAATCTATAATTGAAGTGTCTGGAGTGATTTTAAATTAAAATAATCAATTTAAATATTATTATTCAGGGGTGACACTAACTGGTTTTTTTTCAATGTATTCTATTATTGACACCCCATGTCAATAACTAAATTTCGATTTTTTTTTAAATATTGATGGCTCTGTTTTAATTTTGATAGTTTAATCTTCCTGATAAATCTGTAATGTTTTTTACTTTCACTTACCTATATATGAAATATATAGTAAGTGGAAGTATTGCGATCGTGAAAAATTTCGACTTCCGGTATTCAACGGAAATACACGTTTTGGGTCACCCTGAGTCCAAATAACCAAGTCCCGCGAAATGGTCTGTGTGTGTGTGTGTGTGTGAACAGACTAGCTCAAAAACTATAAACCGTGCGAACCTGAAATTGGGTATTTAGTGTAGGTATATACCCGCGATGTGACGGCAAAAATTTCATCAAAATTGCTCAAAGGGAGGGGGTACTTTATTTAATAACTTTTTACGTTTTTTTCGATTTTCTCAAAAACGGCTCTAACGATTTTGATTAAACTGAGTATTTGGTGTAATAATATGCCCTAAATATGACTGTAAATTGATTAACCGGAGAGGGGACTTTACTTAACAAATTTTGTATCATTTTCACGTGTTTTTTTATTTTTTTATTTACTCTAAAACGGTTTTAACGATTTTGATCAAACTGGGTATTTCATGTATGTATATGCCAAATATGTGATAGCCAATATTTCATCAAAATTGGTAAAACAGAGGGGACCACAACAACGTATTAATTTCTAATCTAAGTTAGTTAGTAAGTGAAAGTTGTGTGTTGCTCGAACGCACCAGATTTTTTAACTTTAATTCTAGCATAACTAGTTGTTGACATGGGGTGTCAATTACTAGTTTTTGAGTTCAATGACTAGTTATTGACACTGTCAGTTCTTACTAGTAAATTTATTTTCTTTGTGTGTGTGTGTGTGTGTACAACTAGTATGCCAAAGAACATTTATAACCAGTTATTAGAGGATGCCTTGAAGGCCATAAAGGATGGCTTTTCTATTAAATCAGCATACAAAAGATTTAGGGTTCCTCGGGCAACTTCAGATTAAGTGATAAATTTGTAAAATCATCGTTTGGACCACGGCCGATGCTTTCAGATAAAGACGAGCTTACTCTATCTGCATGGATAGAACAATGTGCGAAAGAGGGATTTCAACATCTTACAATCAGTAAAAGAAATTCTTGAATTAAAAAATATGAGCACACCCTTTAAAGGTAATTGTCCTGGTGATGTCTGGTATAAGGCTCTCTTACGAAGGCACCCCTCTATAGCAGAGAGGACTTCCTAGGGTGTACCAGTCTTGTATCAGCGCTTGTGTTTCTGAAGCTAATGTTAGGAAGTGGTTCAAGAACGTCCAACACATATTAGAAGATGAGGATTAATTTATAAATGCTTCATCCTGAAAGCATTTTCGTCCTACAATAAGGATTATACAATAAGAACTACCACAAAAGTTTTTAAAAGGATATGACCATTTCCCTGAAAGTGACGAGTCTGATGAATTTGTTTGTCCTGCCTGTTACATCGAGGAGTCTGATCCATATATAAATGAAGATGAAGATATAAATGAGGATGATGCCATGTAAATTAACTATTTTATTTTACGTTATATATACCTACCGAAATTTATAATATATTTGTTTGTTTTAAAGTAGTTTCCTTTATAATGTTAAATAAAGAGGTTGAATATTTTAATTGCTTTTTATATTATATTTAAGTTTAATATGTGTAAGTGGTGTTATGTCTTTATAATGTTATTTAATAAAACTTAAAAAAAAAATAAAAGTTATGGGACAGGGGGTGTCAATAACTGTGGTGCCAATAACCCATCCACAGGGTGTCAATAACTGGTTTTTGAACTTTTTTCCATAAATGTTGCCATATGGTAAAACTATTGAACTTTTGACCAAAAAAAAAACATCTTGAGTCTTTATAAGGATAGGAGGATAAGAGGAGCTATAAGAAATTTCAATTTGATCCCTTCATAAAAAGTTTTTTTTTTTTTAATTTCACCACAGAAATTTAGTCTTAAGGGTGTCAATAACTGTCCGGTTTACCCTACTTTTCTAAATTGATATTTCACGAAGAGAAGAAGTTATATTATGTCGTATTAGAATTGGGCATTGCCAATTCACAGACGAATATCTTTTCCGAGGACTTAAAGCACCCACATGCCAAGAATGTGAAAATGTACTCCAAATGGGGAAACACCTTTTAATAAGGACAAAATTTTGGATTTATAAATTGAAAATAACATCGAAAATAAACATAGTGTCGCTATTTAATAGTCCCTGGTATTACAATCGACGAAATAATCTTGAAAACATTATTTAATGGTTTTGCTTGTTTTTTTTAACGTCACTTTATGCCACTAAGGTTAATCGGACGATGCTACAGTGGGAGTCCTAAAATATGCCTATCCAGGTATAATTAGAATAGTGATCTATAACGAGTACCTGACATCGTACAGGCTCGGAACCTCCATTTTACGCCCTATCTAAGGGACGGCATAGACAAGGGTTTTTTACTCCCATTAAAAAATCACCTGCCGCTTGGGGTCACCTATATTGTAGTGGTTTGCACATACCAACAATAAGTAAAGGTCGCGATTTTACGTCCCTATTTACTGGTTAATAAAAATAATAATCTCCCATGGATCGATAAAAAAGAAGTAATTGTTTAAACAGGACTATTTGGGCCATTATAATCCCCACTGGTTGTCAAAAATTTGGACCAATACCACCCCTCCTTGAATTTTTTTTTTTGATTTTTTTTATTTTGCTGGGGCAAATATTGTTATGATAGTTTAAGGAGACAAGTTTATGTATTTAGTTTCAGTATTGTTTTCAATTTGTATCATACATATAAAATTTTGATTATGAAAGTTTAGTTTATACTATTGAAGCAGTTAAGAGAGAAGTGCGGGGATTTCTATAGTCTTGCTCATGGCGCACACACATCTATGAAAACTTAACGTAGGAATACCTGGCGGTTAAGCGTGATGACATTCTAATCACATCCATTTACGTTCGATGACCAGAAAAACAGAACTTCCTTACACAGTGCCGATCTACCCTTCCTCCATTGCATGCAGTCATACAGGTTCTTTTTTTCGAGAAATTATATTTAATAATACGATATTGTCCAGTTTGTTCTAATGAATACTGTAATTGACCTGGAATCGATCAATGGCTGAGATACCTCCCCTAAGGCAGAGGTGATATACTGGAACTGTACCAGGATAGTCAGGACTATGCTAATCCGAGAGAAGAGAAGCTGGACGCTGGATCGGCGGCTAGATGGAGCGACAAGCTGGCTAATTATGTAAACGAAGGGGATGGTAATGCGCTCAGTTCTAGGAAGGCTAGGAACCTAGTCAATTACCTCACCGGGTCGTGTCCCCGTTAATTGGCAATATGCGCCCAATTGGAGGTGAGCGGCCACCCACGGTCCAGGTAGCGCAGGATCGCCTCCTTATGGGGATCTCTACGTGTGTGTGCAAGCTTAGTAGGTACTAAGAAATTAATTGGGCCGACAAGTAAGCCGGCCAGCTAGGACTGTAGGGCATTCCAATTGTCAGAGTGACTAACTCCGATTTCTACATTTTACAGGAAAGCACTGTTAATTATATTTCTCTTTGGAATACTGTACTAATACTGTAAACTGTTATAGTTATGTTTGTTTTTTTAACATCACTTTTAGCCACTAAGGCTAATCGGACGATGCTACAGTGGGAGTCCTAAATTTTGCCTATCCAGGTATAATTAATCTTTAACGAGTACCTGACATCGTACAGGCTCGGGACCTCCATTTTACGTCCTATCCGAGGGACGGCATGGATAAAAATGCTAGGGTCACCGCTGGGCGCGAACCTGCGACCATTAGTATTGTAGATTGCCATGCTAACCACCTTCTATCCCAGTACAGAATTTACGATCTCTTAGATTCTTATTTGTGCGAGTTTTTATGGAGAAAGAGGCACAGTGACAAACATTTTTTGACAACCAGTGGGGATTATAATGGCCCAAATAGTCCTGTTTAAACAATTACTTTTTTTTTATCGATCCTGGGGTGATTATTATTTTTATTAACCAGTAAATAGGGACGTGAACTCGCGACCTTTACTGTAGGTTTCTATGCTAAACACTTCACCATATTAATGGGAGTAAAAAATCCTTGTCTATGCCGTCCCTCAGATATGGCGTAAAATGGAGGTTCCGAGCCTGTACGATGTCAAGTACTCGTAAAAGATCCCTATCCTAATTATACATGAATAGGCAAAATGTGGACTCACACTGTAGCATCGTCCGATTAGCCTTAGCAGCAGAAATGAACGTTAAAAAAACTAACAAACAGCATAAGCAAGATAGCGTATAACTTTTTTCCGTATATTCGGTATGAACATATGTATGCAACTTCACTAAAAAAACCTAACCGTTTGTTTGTTTGTTTAAAGTCCCTTAATACTACTAAGGCTAATCGGACGATGCTACAATGAGAGTCCTAAATTTTGCCTGTCCAGGTATAATTAGGACAAGGATCTTTAACGAGTACCTGACATCGTTCAGGCTCGGGACCCCTATTTTATGTCCTGTCCGCGGGACAGTATAGCCAAGGATTCTTTATTCCCTTGAAAATATTCTATGGCCACAATAAGACGCGAACCAAGGACCTTTAGTATCGTAGGCTATTATGCTAACCACTACACCACACCTGACCCCCAAACCTAAATCTTTAAGCAGGCCTTTAGACTAATTACAAATATCCCTTAAGCCACAAAACTATTTAGAATTACAACATCTCCCACAGACCAACATATCGGATGCCCCTAATTCAAGCTTCCATCTTAAAATCCAAGGACATTACAATAATTAGAGTATAATGATATGCTAGAATCTATCATATCATTTACAGGTGTAATTTGCAATTATTCAAGGCAAATCGGGATTTTTCTCAACCAAATTTAGAATGTTCCATTTCAAATTAAGATATTTTCATATCAAATTACGAATTTATATAAAACTAGGGTAAACCATACTGTTATTGGCGCTCGGTACAGTTATTGGGACCCCAAATTTAACTCAAAGAAATAGGTAAGCAAGTCCTAATTTTATTACAAGAAATACATCAGTCTAATGTTTAAACGGTCCTCTAAGTCATTTATGAAGTAAAACTATAACAAACTAATCATAGGGAAGATTTCACAATTAAATCCACAGGGTGCCAATAACTAGATTTGGCACTTACAACAATAAATATTGCCATATTGTAAAACTATTGAACTTTTGACCCAAAAAAATCTCTTGAGTCTTTATAAGGATAGGTAAACAGGATTTATAGGAAGTTTCAATAAGATCCCTTCATAAGAAGTTTTTTTTTTTTATGTCACCACTGAAATTTAGTCTTAAGGGTGCCAATAACTGTACGGTTTACCCTAGATTATTCATAGTCGGTTCCATTTTTAAGAAATTTGATAAGGAAACTAGGATACACTATAAAATTCTTAATATTGTTTGGAGAAATCTTAATATAAATGAAAAATTCATATTTATTGGTAAAAAAAACAACTTGTTAAATTACCTTTTTACGCCGACATGGCCAAAGCTGATATGTCCTTATTAGGGGTGAATGAAAAGGAGTTGGACTAGAGACCTCTTTTCTAAAATTAATTCCAAGAAGATATGCTACGTATTATCTTTCCTAACAGCCTAACAGGGCAAGAGGTAAAAATAGACGGCATGTCATCTGCTAATTTATTTTAATTGAGGCAGGCTTAAAACAAAATATGCAACAATACTCGATTTACACAGTAGGAAACGAAAATGACCCTTTCCTGCTCGAATACTTACACACCTCGATTGAGAAGGCAAAAAATATTTTTTGCACGGACGATGAGGATATTCGTTCAATACAGAAACGAGATATCGCAACAAGAAATAGAAAACGAAGACAGATAGCATTCCCATTCCTTCTGAAAAGAAATGGATTAGAGATCTCCAGCTAAGAACACCTCACTCAATCAAAATGACAGATTTTCCCCCGCTACGAAATTTCCGGCTCTCGCTCTCCGGTACAAAAGGCAAACGTTTAGCATTAACCTACGCCTTTATCTTTGCTTAAACATGTTCGTTCCGTTTCATACATATTCATTATTTAAATGCGCCTCAATTATTTTCATACTGCCATTGCTTCCCTCACAAATAATCCGTTAAGTATACTCCAAAGCACGATTCGTGGGACTCTAAACCAGATCAAATTTCAATATATGTGCATTTCCCTATCTTTTGGGGATGGGTAAATTTCAAGTCAATAAAGACAAGCGACGCAAAATTATAAATGACAGAATCAGACTAACAACATAAGAGACAAGCGGCCAAATTTTCCGGAGAGCAAATACACCTTTAAAAATTAACTATATGTTTTGATGCTGTTCTAATCGGAGAAAAAATTATTAAGATTTTTAAAAATTGTATACACCTAATCTATTTATAGGTATTTCGTCTTTAGGGAGAACGCCTTATTTAGTTAGGACTGGGCTTGAGTTTTTTTTTTCTATTTTTCTAAAGAGGCGTTTTTTTTTTTTTTTTTATGAACTTTTTTAGTTTAAACTAGAATCAAAGGGTACACAACAAAATAATGTAAACAATTGAAAATAGCAATACATATTTGGTCTTGGTTTCTCTGGTTGCGAGGTAGGGGAGAGCGGGGTTGGTTGGCAACAGTTTTCACTTTTTTTGATTGTTGAGTCGTCCCTGTTAATATAATCCCAATAGGGGTGATACCACTGTAAACTCCAAGTATTCGAGTACTTCAAGTATTTTTTTCACCACATAATATTTAATACTAAAATTATAGAAAATTGAAGAATTCGTCAATCCAGAGTATGCCAATTAACCCACTATGTGGGGCAGGTTGGCCTAGAAGGTAGGGTTGTTTAGCCATCTCATTCAAGTACTGCCTGACACATATTATTGTTATTAAAAGCTGCACTATAATGGTATAATAATTTTGAATCGGTTTTAACCAACTTTGAAGGAAAAATAGAATGTCAATAGAAGGAGATAGAAGTTTAGACTGTCGTCACTTTCTGCATAAGTTTTTCAAAGGAGTTTGGGGCTATGTGAACAGTATCGGAGTCAAATGTTTTAACATGATAATCAATGAAGCACACTCTTCTCTACACTGTAAGCATCGGATTGAAAACTCAGGACAAGACTACCGAGGTCGAGCGGGTCACATGGTACAATGGTGGGGCCTTCGCAACAGGTGTGACGGAAACTATAAGCCAATGGCCAACCTGCCCCCTATGCCAACCAACCCCGCTCTCCCCTACAGATTTATGAATAACAATTTTTTTTTAATGTTAATTTCTTAACAATCATTTATAAAAATTAATTTTAATATCAGGAAAACTGTACGAGGAACTTAAAATATATATATATGTATATAAGTTGGGATGGGAAAATGTTATTTGTTATTTTCTTTTTCACTTACCAATATATATCCCGGTGGAATTTCATTTTGTCAATTTCGTAAAAAAAAACAATGTAAAGCCATATCATAACGATTTTTATAACAATAAAAAATATACCCTATATAATATCTATATATAATATAGATTGGCTGAAGTTATGCAATTTTAATATGGACAGGTGTGGCACCAGTTATGAAAGAACCACTGAGCGAAATTTGAAGAATTTAGGACAAACGGTATGGATTTCTATAAAGGACAAAAAACAGAATTTCATGTTTATTTGTATAGATATATAATAAAGGAAAGTATTACGATCGTGAAAAATTTCGACTTCCTTTTTTCTACGGAAATACACGTTATAGGGTCCCCTGAGTGCAAATAACAAGTAATTGTAACCAAGTCAGCGAAATTGTCTCTGTGAACAGACTAGCTCAAAAATTAGGTATTTGATGTATGTATGTGCCCGCAATGTGAAAAAAAAAAAATTACATCAAAATAGATCAAACGGAGAGGGGATTCTATGTCATAAATTTTGTCCCATTATTTTTTTTTGTTAATAATACGAGACTGCATTTTTCAGGCTTGCTTTTTGGCTTCGAACATTTGTCCACCTTCTATACAGTTACAGGCAACGAACGAGAATCTAGAATATAGAGAAACATGCTTTTTTAACCGAAGTGACATATGCAACTTTGTCATCTGAGCACAGATATAATATTGCGTGCCAATAATTCGATCCAAGTTTGAGGCCTTTTTTTTTTTTTAAATTATTAATCAGTCTATATTTTTTCCCGATTTTCTGGTGCAATGAACTTCGATCAAAAAGGTTTCAAAAAAGAGTTAATGTAAACTCATAAAATTAATGTAAACCCACCAAAAAAGAAAAGAAATCATTAAAAAAAATCCTTACCTAAAAGCAATTGTATTCCTGCATTAATTCCAAGTAACTTTTTATTGGTAATTACTGAGCCCCTCGTTAAGAAGACTGAGTCTGGAAGTCCAAATGTTATCCCATCCGTAGTCTTTAGAAGCGTTGTTGATAAGTGTATAATAAAATGTAGTTGCGATCGATATTTCAATGATCGATCAATACGATGCCAGGTTTTAATTTGTTTATGAATATGATGCCAGTATTTTATTTTTTATTTTTATTTTGTTTATTATTTAAGATATCAGTTTTCTTTTTTTTTTTTTTTTTTTTATAGCAGTTTTTAATTTTGTTTATAATTTATGATACCAGGTTTTAATTTTGTTTATACATGATGCGAGTTTTTAATTTTGTTGATGATTTATCTTTAAATGCTTGCGTTGTAGATTAGTAAGTGGAATATTAAATTGTGATATAGACTTATAGCTAAGATTGTAATTATTGCTTTGTTTTTTTTTTTTTTTTTCGATTTAAAACTAACCATCCTAACACGAAATGGGCCAGACTCAATGGCTACATGTGTAACATTAGAGCCAATAAACCTTAATAAAAAAATAATAAAAAATAATATCAGTCCGGTCTCTCTTGTAATAAAATTTAGGTGGTAAGCTTTTTTAAATGAAAGCTTAATATTTTTTTAAAAATCAAATGTAAAAAATATTTCTTAAAAATTGTTCTTAAACTTAAACGATTTGGATAATCAACAATTAATTAATATTTATAAATTCTAATTATAAATAAATAATCCATAAACGTGATCTGCAAAAATAACTAAAAGCAAGATACCTGTTTGATGGGATTATACTCCAGAGAAAAGTATTTTAGCTTAGAACTAGAATAAGCTTTAGATGTGATCCTATTTCACAAGGGGCTAAGATTACTAATAAAAATATAAAATAAAAGAGCTAGCTGAAACGTTTAGTTAGAGAAAGTTAAGTACCTTGTGTCTACAATATTCCTGGGAAATCCTGGGATACTTCAAGTAGATTAAAGTGTATCTTCTAATTTATGTTTTCTTTTCAAGTTACAAAGATTATAATTTTTTAACAAAATATTATATTTTTAACTTTCCAAGTGCGTCAAAGTTACAAGAAGTATTATGTATTCAGATTGACTAAGATGGGGAATGTCCAACAGATTTTTACGTTTAATGGATCAAATTTTCATTTCAAACCCGTTAAGCTTACATCGATTGTTTTGAGATACAACTGTTTGTTTAAATTTTTATTATTTTTACCTCGTAATAGTGGGATAACTGTAAATTTGTGTAGTTATTATACTATATGCTAAAGGAAGGTTCACAAATTGTAAGCTATTCGGTCTCGAAAATATTTTCCTTTATTGACCTTTATACAGTCATAGTCACAGTTTTAAAGGCTGACGTTTCGCTCCTGTTTGAGCATTTTCAAAGCTAAAAAATCAAAAGGAAAATCACAGCTTTGTGGTTAAAATTATTTTTAACAATTAAAAACATTATGAATATTAGTACAATTTTAGGAAAGTAATCTTACCACATTCATCATCTATTCGTAAAAATCACAAATTAAAAAATTGTGTCATTTAGTACAATAAAAATTTATATATATATATATATATATATATATATATATATATATATAGGAAAAAACATAATGGTCAAAAAATCTTGTTAATACATTAAGCTGGTGTAATCATAAATAGTATTAAAACTATAAACAGTGACTGATCTAAGATGGACATATGTAAATACATATATTAGAAAGGAAAATTAAAAACAATTTAAATTATACTCAATAAATAAAAACTAACAGAAAAAAAAACAATATGACAGTCTTAAATTAGTAGAGGTTTAAAAATGACATAACAATATACATTATCAATTATTACAATTTACATTTTTATTGATTTATAGATATACATATAATTATAAGATTTTCGTATTTTCACTATTATTTATACATGATTATATAAAATATTTTTTTTTAGGTTCAATGAGTCAAATATTTGGGCTCCAAAATAAGTTCAGTAATTCATTTAAAAGAAAATACTAGCCAAACCGTGACTCTCACCCGTGTGTTGCCGTGTGCAAACCAACTACACTTCCAATACCGGTGTCTCAGCCATGTCAATCAGTTCTCTTCACTAATCCTTTTTACCCTCCAAGTTTTAGAGAAGTATATAGGGACTGGACAAGTAGTATAAATGCTAGGATGCTTATTTTTATAGTGTGAATATAAAAAAAAAAAGTATAAATGCTAGGACCAGTCGGTTAAAAGGAAATATTAGCTATAGCTAGACCCTATTTTGAAATTAACAGTAATTTTATCAACTAATGATTATTTCAAAGTTTCTTGTACATGGCATTGTAGCTGTGTAAGTTTTGATAATTTTAAATGCCCTTGTCTTGTTTACTAACGCCTATGTTTTAGGTTATCATCTGAAGCATGTTGTAAGTGCTCTGTCAAAACTTTAGATTGAATTTCTCTAAAGTTGAGCGATTTGAGATCAAACACACGGGACAAGAGCATATTTCGAGTTGTTGGACGGGCCTTAGGAATTTCCGCAAAGTTTGTGGCATCTTCAAAGGATCGATGTAAAGCTTACTGTAAAGTCTCTTGATTAACAAATTAATTCATCACTAATTATTTTCAATATTATAAAAGGAAATAGTAGAGATGAGAGATGGTCAACTGTTCTTCAATTACGATAGGTTAAATGATGGTCAGGATTTTCAGTTACAATGATTTTATTATGGTGAGCCAACGTTTCGATCCAACTTGTGGATCTTCATCAGGGCTAAAAGAAAACAAATATATGAGTATCTATGCTAGAGGGTGACAATAAATGGATACATTACAGAATTGATAATAATATAAAAGATGGTGTATATATGAATATTAAAATAAGAGGCTGGTTAACAAGATAAAATAGAATCTGATATATACCTACTGAGTCCAGGTGGATACCAAGACTAAAGGTAAAAATAAGGTGAGAGGTAGTGGTAGGGGGTTAGTTTGCCGACTTCAAAGGTTTTATGAACGAGGAATCCAACGCTTTTGAAGTGAAGGCACGTGACAACTGAGTTAACAAAAATATTTAAAAACTAACAAAGTAGATGGTATTGTATACAAATAGTTGTGTCTGGACTCAATAATAACATAAAAATGAGATAATACATAATGTAACAATGCATAAAAATTTGGAAAATATACAGAAAGAAGCATACAATACAAAAAATAATAATAGGTACAGAGATAATTGCAGGTACCGATGAAATAAAAAATTGGATTTGAGGATGCGGAAGATGTTAGAATAAGTGGATGAAATTATCTCTTTATCTGTTTTTTGATTTACCGGATTATTTGTTTCTAGATGAATGAAAATGGATTCTGAGAGGAGACGTTTATCGTGGTTAGATACAGTAGCTAATATGGAGGGGTTCTCAAAGTCGAAGGAATGGTTGTGGGCAATAGCATGTTCTGCTAATTTAGATGTAGACGAATTACGTGTGGAAATACTGTATTTATGTTGATAAATACGTTTTTTTTTTTTTTTTTTTAATCAGTTCTGTAATGTATCCATTTATTGTCACCCTCTAGCATAGATACTCATATATTTGTTTTTTTTTAGCCCTGACGAAGATCCACAAGTTGGATCGAAACGTTGGCATACCATAATAAAATCATTGTAACTGAAAATCCTGACCATCATTTAACCTATCATAAAAGGAAATAGTTTCCTTAATTGTATCTTGATCAATGATTTTACCAACCGACAAATTATTTTAATTACTTTTTATTATGGTTTTATTTTGAAATGCTAAACTGGGTCATAGGATGCAGTGCGATACATTCCATACGATGGCAGATTACTGCTGGAACCTATAACCAGACTGTTTGAAGAAACTTTCAAGAAAGTCACGCAAAAGAAGCTTTCGAAGTGTGAAATAGGTTCTCTTTGAAATGTGATTGGTTTAGTTACAATGTGATCATGTAAATAAAGTATGTGTTTACAGTAAACCCTCGATATAGCGAACTGGTAGGGGGTTTGATTTTAATAGTTCGCTATAACGAGATTCGTTATAACCGAGGATTCTTTTTTTTTAACATTTGTTTTAGCCAATGGCCGCACTAATATGATCATATTTCGAAAGGAAATTCATTCATTAGAACTAGTTAAATTAAAACGCATGTATGTAATTATTTTTTAGATAAACTACATATCAATCAAACAATGAGATTCATTAATTTACCTGCCAAGTTCACTTCTTTAGCCTTAGCTTTAATAAGAGGGTTTGAGATTGGTATTTGAGATCTCATTTGTTTAAATCAATTTATCAAATTTTTTCCAAATATTCATGAGCCGCAGAGCGCAGTCGTTTATTTGATGCTGAAGTTAATCCTTGGGCCGCGGTTGAGTCTATTTTATCTTTGTTTTTTATAATGGTTGACAATGTTCATTTTGGAATTCCATATTTTTCTGCGATGGTCTTCTTAATTAGAATTCCCGATTCAATATCCTGGAGAATTTAAAATTTTTCCTCGATTGATAAGGATTTACGTTTGTGACACACGTTTACCAACGAACTCATTGTGTATTTTAAAAAACACTTTAACAGAACACTGATTCGAATAATACAGAAGTCGAAACAGAACTGAGCAAGTTTTGGGAAAAAAGTCAATGGAATCAGAGAGAGAGCAAAAGCAAATCGGATTAGTTAAGAGTAAAAAAACACATCAATTCTAGAAACTGGATGTACTTCGTCTTCCCGCACTCATTCTAAGTAATACAGTAAAAAAAAAAAATAATAATAAAAATTCTAGCAGTTCGTTATAACAGAATATAATAATTTTCAGGCATCAAATTTAGTTCGTAGTTCGCACTAACCGAGGGATGCCGCTATAACGAGGGGTTCAGCGGAAATATAATGGTAACTTTGGGGGGATGGTATTTTGGTTCGCTATATCGAGGTGTTCGTTATATCCGAGTTCGTAATAATGAGGGTTTACTGTATATGGTTTTAATTGATTTAAATGTTTTATATAAAGAATTTCTATATTTTAGTTTGTTTTACCTACTATTAACCAGCATTTGTATTCGATTAATTATACTTTAAGAGGTAAGTCACGCCATTTATATATCTCAACAACTAGAACTGATAGAGGAAAACTAATGGCAAATCTGTATTCAGCGCACCTGTTATACTCAGAATCAGCGATAAAACTGTCTGCACCAAGACCTCTGTGTAATTGATAAATTGTTTGTTGTAATTGGGGAATTCAGGGCTGCTTTATTAGATTTTTCATAATTTCCTATCCAATCGCTTATTTCAAGTAAGACTTAGATCAACCCATTCTAAAGAACAAATTCAAATATATGGAGTTACACAGGGATGTGTTCTAAGCCCTACACTTTTTAAAATAGCCATTGATGAAATTCATAAATACATACCTGAACCAGCCAAAACTTTACTTTACCTAAATGATATCCCAATTCTATAATTGATGAAAACATTAAAAAACAAATTTGTAGGAAGAGACTATTGAATTATAGATACAGTATGCAAGGCCTCAAAGTCACAAGCGAGCCAGAAACAAACTTTTTTTTTTTTTTACGTTTAGTTTTGTCTGCTTTTACGATGTATAGGTTAGGGTTATTTTTCTTTAGCTTCTTCAAGTGTAAAAAATCTTTCTTCAAAAGCCGGGCATTTGGGTCTCTTTCGTACATTTTCTTAGATAAAAAATTATTAATTTTTCGTGCAATGTTATTTCTTAAGTCATTTTTATGATTATCTGGAGTATTAATGCATTGGAGTACACATTCGGTTTCAGCAATGATGTTATAAATATCTTTTTCAATGGTAATGGGAAAGAGATTAGCATTTCCACCCAGGCTGAGCAAGTTAATAATGTTTTTAGGAATGTTAGAATCAGTTTTTTAACAAATTTTTTTTTATAGTTCCATATACTTGTTCGTAATTCTCATGGTACTACTTTTGTTTAAAATTCTAAGATTGTTATTAATATTGACACTGTCAAGCATAGTTTTATTTGTTGGGTATTGCTGGTTGTGCTGGTATGGTTTGTGCAAAGTGAAAACAAGCGTTTTATTAGCAGTCTGTTTCTAGCTTGCTTGTGAAACCCTTGTAGCCCTGAAGATGACTGAATAGGCTAAAATTTGGTATTTAATCTCCACAATTAAGTGGATTATTGAAACAATACGAGACTTGGAGGCCTTGCATTCTACTAGGTTGTTGCAAAAGTCCTTGTTCACAAAATTAATTTTAGTCAAATGTGAGTACAAAATTTACAAATCAAATTTATTCTTCAAAATACTGGCCATCATTTTCAACTACTTTAACCCATCTTTCAGCCAAAAGTTGTATTTGATGTTGATACCACTCTGCAGTTTTCGAGGCAAAGAACTCCTCGCATCCAGATTTGACATCATCGAAGTTTTCGAAGCGCGGACCTTTCAAAAAATGCGCCATTGACCTGAAAAGTCCATAGTCAGACGGTGCGACTTCTGGGCTGTAAGGAAGGTGGGGCAAGACGCTAATCCCGTTCATTTCTGAAAATTTTTCTTAACTAATCGTGAGCGATGAGCAGGGGCGTTGTCTTGCTGAGATTCCTATTAATCAAAGCGGGGTATTTCACTTTTAAAACTTCATATAAGTTGTGACATGTGGATTCCGACCAACAGACTCAAGTAGCACTGGATCATCGACGATTGAAGGACGACCTGATCTAGGTTCATCTTCAAGGCTTGTATTCCCAGAATTAAACCGCCTGAACCAAAATGCGGCCGTGTTTCGATGCACCACACTTTCCCCTTCCACTGCACGAATTTCCTCGGCTGAGGCCTTTGCACTAAAACCTTTTTTCCAATAATGCCTAAGAAGGCCGCGGATGATAAATTTTTCTTTCGACATTTCTAGTGAAAGTTAATAAACTGAATGAAAGGCAGGGACAGTTGGCGTACATAGATAATTAGAGGATTAGTAAATGTAAACATTGACATAAGAATTGTATTCGTCAGAGATTAAATAAGGATTAAATTAGAGACCTCAATGTAAACAACTTGATATGCACAAGGACTTTTGTAACAACCTAGTAAATCGAAAATATTATTGAAACTAATATTCACAAATTAAATAATACATTTTGATATTGTTGTCATTTAAGGAACAAATAAAAAGAAAAAAAAATTGGTGATACTCATAGCTTCGGAATCCTATAAGCAAATAAAGAACTGTATAATGGGGTAGTCGTGAGATGTTAAAACTCGAGAAGAAGGGAGATTGACAGAGAAGCCTAGAGGTCAATGTAAAATTCGAAAAGTAATTTCTTCCTCTAAGGAGAGTGTATCACAATAGAGACGGAGCAAGCTGACTCAGCGAGTAGCACTGACGAGTGGAAGCACCGATTTCAACCAAGTGGTCCCTTCAAGTGGGGCCGATGACTCCACTTGAGCCCGATCTCTGGGAACCGAAGGGGGGTCTGCTTAGGGGGGAATGAGGAGGTTATTTAATGTCGAGGATATTGTACATCTGTAGGCCGAGGTTATCAGTACGGGAGGTTATGAGGAATGTGGTGGTGCTTCTGGATGGGCGGAGAGGTTAAATATCACTTGAAATCGAATAGCGGACAGAAATATTGACATTTTAGTCGGGAAAAGATAAGAAGCAGTTAAAATTGTAAAAATGTAAATTCTCAATCATCAGGAAAGAATATGTAACAATTTGATGTATTAATATGCCCGAGATATGACTGTCAAAATTTCATCAAAATTGATCAACCGCAGGGGGCACTTTACTTATTAAATTTTGTATCATTTTCAAGTGTTTTTTTTATTTACTCAAAAACGGCTTTAACCATTTTGATCAAACTGGGTATTTAATGTATGTATATGCCAAAGATGTGATAGACAACATTTCATCACAATTGGTCAAATGTAGTGTGACTTTATTTCATAACTTTTTTCCAATATTTACCTTTTTTCGATTATCTCAAAAACGACTTTAACGATTTTCATCAAACTCGTCATGTTTAATAAAAATTAGGTGTTCTTTAACATCAGGTAAGCTTTATCATTATTAAAATGTTCTGAGGGGGCTTAAATGGGGCAAGGGCCTTTTTTGTTTCCTATATAGTACTTTTGTTTTTGTTTATATGGAGAAATTAACTGTCTCTCATTACGCCTAAAAATAAGAAATGGCTAAATATGAGATAAGATAAAATCAAGTAAACATATAGAGGAGAAAAAAAGGAAAATATTAAGTCAACTCATAAAACAAGTTGAGCACACGCATGCGTAGTACGCCTTTAATGATAGACCATTGTTCATAATTAAAGCCGTTCTGTTCATTTAATGGAAATTATTTGCTTTGTGGTAACTAAATGAAATTTTCAACAAGTACATAGAGAATTATAAAATCAGACGACCTGGAGTATTATGCTTGCATTGCCGAATTATGACAAGTAAAAACTTTTATTTAATAATAAAAGAAATTAGTGTTTTTTATAGAGCAAATGAAAACAAAAATAAGAAATGAATGTGGAAAAATGTGTAACTTTGAGTAGTGGCAATTAACAAAACAAATTAATTTATAATCTAAGTAAGTTGGTTGGTAAGTGAAAGTTGTGTGTTGCGCGCACGCACCAGATTTTTTATTATTGTTATTTTTTTAACCTTAATCCACAATCAAGAAGCAACTACACAAAATATCCCCTAATAACCCTTATCAAAATATTGGCATCGTAAAAAAACGTTAAAAACACAATCTTCAAGATTTTTGTCAAGTGGCACGCATAGCTCCAGAACGGCGCGAACTGACATGTCAGCAGGCGGAGAGAAGTGATTGATAAGTCAAGTTGCTAATTCGCTAGCGATTTTAAGTTCCGAGAAATCTTTAATGTTTCAACTCACCTCGTTCTCCCCTACAATTTAGTTTTACAATCATATCCGCACCGCTTTATCTCTGTCCGCCAGGGCACTGTAACCTCACCAATAAAACCAATCTCTGCAGGCGTCCCGCAAGGTTCAATTCTGGCTCCACTATTGTACTTAATATACAAAAATGAGATACCGACAGACAATAACAAACTAACAACGACACTGCTATTATTACAAGAAGCTCAAATCCTATATATGCAACCCTAACATTAAAGCACAATATTGACAGCATACAAAATTGGTGTGGAAAATGGAAAATAAAGATTAGTCAAGAAAATTCACAGCAGATTACATTTAAATTAAGACACGAAACATGCTCTCCAGTCTACATAGACAATCACTCTATACCCACAAAACAATTGGGACTTTTCTTTTCAAAAGGATGACATGCGGCCCTCACGTCAAGATGAAACGCAAAACGCATTATTTCCGACTAAAACTTTTATACTCCATTATACACAGATATTCTTAATTACCCCTCAGACAAAAACTTAACCTTTAGAACTACTTATTAACCTACATGGTCCTATGCTAGCCAAATTTACAGACCTGCAAAAAATACACATATTCAAAAAAGTAAAAACGTTTCAATAAACCATTACTTAAGATTAATTACGAACTCACTATCCTATGTTTCAAACGAGACCCTTCACAATGGCTTAAGCGTTTCGACTATGACAAATTATATACGTATGAATTACAAACGGTTTTACGACAAACTACATGGGCATATCAACAAGTTTGTAAAAAAATGGCAAGACGTGATATTCCTGGCATACTTCGGCGAAGGCTGAAAAGGAGTTGGATGAGGGAGCTCCTAGTCTGACAGTGTAAATCTTTTGAATGCCAGGGGGAGGTACTATCAATCTCATGCCTCACCATAACATTATAACTCATTTTATATCAGTTAGAGCTGTAAGTAGACTCATTCACTCAATAACTATATTCAAATGTAAATTTAGAAAGAAAAAGTTATAATCAATATATATTATAAAGCAAAGTGTACAATGTGCGTGCCGAAAAGGCTCAAAAACGACTCCACGTGGGATTAAGGAAGTTATGTCAGCGTGTTGCTGTATAATCCCTAATGGAGAAGAAGGTTTCTGTTTTTCTCTTAAGGGTGTGAAATTGAAGAGAAAAGGACTGGAATTTTAAGCCTCTCGCACCATTTAATTAGCATCTCTGAGATTGAGATACGAGTTTATGAATGAAAAATTTAGTTCGAGCTCCAGTCTACCAGGGTGCGTTTCACTCGATGTTTATTGTTCATTCATTCTGTTAAATTTGTGAAGGTTATGTATTTGTTCAGCTGTTCTTTTTAAATTACTAAAAAATCAAGCGAAAATAATTAGTTTCACCTTTTCTTTCAAAATAAAATAATGATTTTACTTATCAATTAGAAAACCGACTGGATACCTTACAAAATTAATTTTCTCATAAGAAAGTTAATTGATTAACACATTATATTTAATCAATATATAATATATACCTACTTAAGTAAATTTAATGCAATATGAGTGAACATTTTTGAGTTGTACAGTGAGCAAATAAAAACAGACATAAAACAAAAAAGGAGAGCTGAATTGACTGATTATAAATCGAAAATAAAATGTTTGAAGTGTTCTTATTGTATGTAATTATGAAAAATTGTTTTATTACTATGTATGATGAGCATTCCAGTTGACAAAATGACTAACTCCAATTACAGCATTTTTTCAATAAGATTTTATCACCCCTCATAGTTCAGGATAAAAAGAAATATGATGAAAAAATTGTGCCCCCATGATATTTTGGTTTTCACTTTGTAATAGTAATAAGATTCGAGTTCTGCAGAGTCAAATTACGGAGGGATATCTTAAGGGAGATTGAAATGGAGTTAAAGTCTTAAAAAAAAGCTTCTAAGAATCTTCGGTAGTTTCTATTCTTCTGGATCTAATAGGATCATCACAGTATTCGGCGCTTAAGTTATACTCGAAATATAATATCTTTAACTGAGGTATTAGATTTTTCAACTATAATCTAATAAGTTATTATCTGCTGACTGCTTGGAATGGGCTTATTCGATTCAGAATTACAGAAACCATAAAACACGATGCATAACTCGACAAAGTTTCGTTAAAATTAATTGTTCATTTTCCATTTTCAACCCCCTATAAAGTATATAGGGTTCCTTATTTGGGCGGACTCTGCAGTTCTCGAATCTTAATATTGATACCAAGTTAAAACCGAAGTTTCAAGAAGGTGCTAATTTTGTTCTATATTTCCTTTAATTTTAAAGTTTTTCTGTTATTACCGGAGCGAAGCCGGGCACCCTAGCTAGTAATAAATAAAATGTAAAGCTCGAAGAAGGAAAGAATCATGAAAATAAGATTACAGATATGGTAGATTTCACAGGTTTGAATGAATGCAGACTAGCCTTTAAAGAAAATTCTTTAAGCCTGCTCCTATTAAGTAGAGAGATCTTTAAACGTTGAGGAGCTATATCGTTGGAACCTTAACAGCACACACTAACCACCGCCCTCTTTCAGGGTGCGGTCCCTTCACAACTCGATGACTGACTTCTAGAAAATTATCGACTTTCATATAATAACATACCTCCACGCGGACTATATATGTTTTATTTTAAATTTAATTCACTAGTAGCGACTCTGGCAGCCCAATAATCTCGAAACATCCTCCATCTAATCCTCGACTTCCAGAACTACGGGGTATCCGAGTCAGTGCTGGAAGGGTAATCTAGAAGAATCTTTCCAGAGATGGGATCCGAGATAGAAGGAGTCAGTGAACCCACTTGTGACATAATGGAGTAGCCGCCCCTCCCCCCTCCTGGATATCGTCATGAGTAGCAGATATCTCGTCTGATAAATCGTAATGGGATATCTCGGAGACAATGGATACTTCAAAACCAGTACTTACTGCCTTGGCGATACGGTAATTTGAGACAGCTAACAGTCCTTGATATTAAGAACATTTAGATGAAAACTTTTAAATCTACTATTAACTTTTATAACTTTTTATTTTTACTTTTATAATTCCACAGGCGTTAGTTATTATCAGGTTAGTACACTTTCTGGAACTCACTTTCGACAGGATGACATGGGGCCCACATATTAAAATGAAAAAAAAAAAAAAACTCTTGAAAAAAGACTCAAACTTCTATATCCATTACTTAGTAGTTATTAATAATTTGATTATTAATAGTTTGATCAAAAACAGTCTACTGGTAGGCACTAACTGTAACTCAAGTTAACTCCCTTCCATAAAAGAATATGGTTACAACTTGCGCGATCGAAACTATTAATACTGTTGTGACTGTATTCTGTCATTGTAGGTTTTTTAAAACGTCCACGCCGGCGTGTACCACCGGTGGCTCACACTTGACTGCTGCATCAGGCGGCGTGTACTACCGGTGGCTCACGCTAAAATGCCGCATCGACCAAATAATTAGATCTTTAACACTTTGACTGCTGAAAAAGAATACCTGAGATTCATGCTCTCGTTTCGACACAATTTTAACATTTAATTCTCTGACAAGAGAACAGTTATTCGATTTCAGGTGACATGGCAGCCAAAGTGTTAAGAAAGTAGAAATAATTTAATTAATAGTTGAACATTAAAATAAGAAAATTTAACGTAAATTCATTTATTTACATTTTTATTCATAGGGGAAGCGGGGTTGGTTGGCAACAGTTTTTACTTTTTTGATTGTTGAGTTGTTCCTGTTAATATAATCCCAATAGGGCTGATACGACTGTAAACTCTAAGTATTAGAGTACTTCAAGTATTTTTTTCACTACATAATATTTAATACTAAGATTATAGAAAATTGAAGAATTCGTCAATCCAGAGTATGCCAATTAACCCCCTATGTGGGGCAGGTTGGCCTAGAAGGTAGGTTTGTTAAGCCATCTCATTCAAGTACTGCCTGACACATATTATTGTTATTAAAAGCTGCACTATAATGGTATAATAATTTTGAATCGGTTTTAACCAGCTTTTAAAGGAACGTAGAATGAAAATAGAAGAAGATAGAAGTTTAGACTGACGTCACTTTCTGCATAGGAAATATTGCTCCCATCCTCCTCGCTGGAACTAAAGACATTTGGTAGTTTCACCTTTGTTTATGTTTACCTTGCTTTTGTGAATTGCTACTGCTCCAACAAACCCAGTTGAAGAGAGCCAACTAACCCCACGGGAGAGATAATATGAAAGATGGCTGCCAGGACAGGAGGGAACAATCAAACAAGAAACCGGTTAGTCAAAAGGTTCAATCAATGAAGCACACTCTTCTCTACACTGTTAGCATCGGATTGAAAACTCAAGACAAGACTCCCGAGGTCGAGCGGGTCACATGGTACCATGGTGGGGCCTTTACAACAGGTGTGAAGGAAACTATAAGCCAATGGCCAACCTGCCCCCTATGCCAACCTACCTCGCTCTCCCCTTTACTTATAAACGTATAGACATTTATTTTTTAATAACAATTATATTTAATATCGTCTTATAAACATGACTAGTTTATTATTATATAGCTAGTTTTTTTTATCGTTTATTTTATTACAGTTTGATTGCCAGTACTGCATAATGCCCTGGAATAGCTCCCGCCCGATAGAGCGAACAGCATTAAACAGTTCCGGCGTGACATGTTAATAATGATTCAAACGGTATGCATAACTCAAATCTATTTGCCGGCCTGCGATATGATCCGTATGCAACATTATAATTATAATCGTTGCATCCTTTGTTGTAGCCTTTAATCATTCATCGTGCCTATGAAATTTTAGGTTAGTGACGGAATTTCAGGAACGATGAATCGCCGTACGAAATAGAATGTTCAAATAGACAACAAATGTGTAATGAGTTTAAGCCCTTTATTCAATGCAGTTGTTCTAAGGCTGGCCGTAGGAAAAATGAGAGAGATTATTGTTAAAAAAAAATAAATACAGTACCTAACAGTCAAAAGTTTAGATTCACCCTTAGATTTTGTAAAATAAATAAGTAACAATATTTTATTTATTGGACAACGTAACAACTATAATTTTATATTCAATTTATTTATAACTAGTTTGTATCCCGGTTTCAGCTAGGGAACTTGGAAAACAATTAGAAAAGCCGTGGGTCAAGAAAAGTTCGTTAGGACAGAAATGAGATTTTTTTTTTAATCCAACGGTTGATTTCGTAAAAATCTAATGTAAAGCGAGACCATAACGATTTTTATAATAATAAATAATAAACCCAGAGATTGGCTGAAGTTGTGCAATTTTAATATGGACAGGTGTTCGCACCTGGAATGAAAGAACCACTAAGCGAAATTTGGAGAATTTAGGATAAACGGTATGTATTTCTATGAAGAACAAACAAACAAACAGAATATCATCTTTATTTATATAGATTGTATTCGAAACAATCATATAATTTTTGAAATGTTATCTCCTGAGTTACAATTATTTTTTTAAACTTGAAGATTGTGAATTAAATACAAGTGAGTCTAAACTTTTGACTGGTACTGTAAATAATACGATTTAATATATATAAAAATGATTAGGAGTATAAAGAACTCTTTGAAAAATATGCGATCTGAATTACATTTCTAAAAGCGCATAATGTACTTACTATATCTGATAAAATATTTGCTGATAATTGAAAAAAAAAAAAATCAATATATACAATATAGAAAGGAAAAAAATAGCATCGAAAACTGAAGAGAAGAAAGAAGTAGATAATTCAAGAGGGCTTATCCCTAATTTGGTAGAGTTGTCCACTGGAGTGAGGACACACAACCTGTTATTTAACACTCGCTCCATCGAGCTAGGCGTCTCGGCTTAATTTACTCTTTCACGGAATTTTCATTTCGGATCGTAAATCTTAATTTAGGTTTCAGGGTGCGTTTAAAATAGGTGACAAAAAAGTTTAATAAGAAATCCAAATATATACTACTTTCAAAGGAGTTTGGCGCTCAAAATCGGGGTCGCCGAAGATTCCGTAGGCACTATTTCATTTTATTTCGAAGAGAAAATGATACTGCGGCGTATTTACAATTCTAATGTCTATCTTATGAATACCACGTGTATATACAGGGTGTCCCGTATTTAAATGGCAAAACTTCAGGAACTTATAAGAGACCGAAAAACTAAGACAAAAAGTCCTTTAGAGATTTGCTTGTTTTTGCTTAGTTTTAGAGAAAATCGCAAAAAAAGAAACAAAACAAGTTTTCATTTTTATACTTATTTATTTACATTTAAATTTATGTTATGTTCTTTTTAATGTAAATATTGCTCAAAATGTTGTCCTCTTGCACTAATGCATCAATGCATTACATCTAGGACTCACTTGATAAATTGCAGCTAAACATTGTCCTGATGATATTTGGTGCACTGCATCTATGATTCGGTCTCTTAATTGCTCTCTTGTGTTGATTGACACCGAATAAACTTCCTGCTTCAAGGTTCCCCATACGAAGAAATCCATGGGTGTCATATCAGGTGATCTGGGTCAAGCACGAGCAGCTCTGCTATAATGAGGTGGACATCCATCGAGTTGGAACCACATTTCAATCCGCTGTTGTAAGGGAATGTCATCTAAATAATTAGAAAAGTCGTTCTCCAAAACATGTGTAACTGTGATTCCGTTCAATCTTTCAGGTATAAATTCCAAGCCAAACGTTAATAGCAAATTCATGCTGAAACCTATTCTCTCTAATAGCTCTGGGCTTTTCAAGAGCCCATACATGATAATTTCTTTGATTAACAATTCCTCCTCTTTTAAAGGTAGCTTCATCGGTCCATATAAATTTTAATGGAAATAAATTATCATCGCGAATTTTTTCAAGAAGCCAGTTACTAAAATTCAATCTCTTGTCATAATCTTGAGGTAATAAATTCTGAACTTTTTGAAGATGGTATGGGTAGCGATTATCACCTTTCAATGTTCGCCATATTGCTTGCCGCGATATTCCTAATGCAGCAGATGCTCTTCGGATGCTAGTCTCAGGATTGTTATCGAAGTGGCGTTGGACACAATTTCTTCTCCGATAATCTGCTCTTATTTCTGCCTGGAATTGGTCGCCTTCATTACGTATTAAGAATGACCCAGTCTCTCGTAGTCTATTAAAAGTTAACGAAAAGACTATTAGGCACTTTTCTATTTGGAAATCGGCGCGCACACTCCCGCACCGCTTCTAAAGCATTACCGTTACAGAAACTATACACAAAAATCATATCAGCGTATTCAACATTGGAATATGTACGCAGCATTGTGGCTGATGCTATTCACACAAAAATATCTGAGTAACTAACTGAAGACTGATTAAGGAATAATAATCCTAGAAGGAAGCCAAAATGTAAACAAATAAAAGAATGTAAAGGATAACATTAAGTGTTTACATATCTCACTCAAAGGTGATAATCGCTACCTACAGTAGTAGGTACGTATAGGGGTTTTAGAGCGATAAATTTCTAGATTATTACGCCCGTTCGCTACCTAAAACATTTTTTTTTTGTTTCTTTTTTTGCGATTTTCTCCAAAACTAAGCAAATACGAGCAAATCTGTAAAGGACCTTTTGTCTTAGTTTTTCGATCCCCTATAAGTTCCTGGAGTTTTTCCATTTAAATTCGGGACACCCTGTATAAAGATCGTTTTTCAATATTTTTCTTGTGTACGAGTACTGCTATGTTACTTCTTAATGAATAAGACACCGCTAAATTTGTTCCAGATATCAGCCGATGACAATACTAAAACTGATTTTGAGTATAATAACTGAATTCAAATTTGCCATTAGTTTTCAATACCTCTTAAAGTATAATTACTCGAATACATATGCAGGTTAATAGCAGGTGACAAACATTTTAAATAAATTAAAACCATATAGACACACACTTTATTTACATGATCTGAGGGTAGGAGGTAAAATCGAGGTCCCGAGATCCCTATTCTAATTATTCCATGATAGGCAAAATTTAGGACTACCACTGTAGCATCGTCCGATTAGCCATAGTGGTATAAAGGGACGCTATTGCTATAAACAAAAAGGTTCACCACAACTGGTTGAGGACTTGATTCTGTTGAACTATCTCTGAACTCTGTGACCCCTGAACATGTCGACCCTTACACCGGAGGTGCGTAGCGAGCAGACAGCTGATCCAGGCAACAAGACGACGTGGAGATCCAGGATGCCTGGGAACCGGTGGCTGTATGGGAGTCGTTCCTGAGTGACTCGTTGAGCCGGCCCCTCTGAGGGATTAGCCGGACTGATGGGTCACGAATATCGATACTAATCCTCAGCAGTATCTCTCTGTAATCATCTCCCGTCTACTGCTACCTCATCTTGTTGTCTCTCGTATAGTCGATAGTCATTGCTCGATACCCTTGTAACCATCGATTGTCATTGATAGTCGAAGGAATTCGAAGCTTATTGTACTTCTCAGACAAACCAGTTATATCCTATTGATAACATCTGGATTGCATAGGTCAAATGAACTCGATGTATTTTTTTTCTTCTAATCTGTCTTAGTAAGCACTGAGCAGGTCAACACAGTATTTAGATACAGGTAAATAAATTTAAAAAATACAATAACAACATTAATTTATAAAAATAAACTTGAACTAGATGAAATAAAAATCTGGTGCGGTGGGCGCATAACAAAATTTCAGTTAACCACCTACTTGGAGTAGATGTTTTCATTGAGATCCAACGATATATCATAGTGTATATATTAATGCACATAGCAACAGAAATTTATATTTTCATCTTGGGGAAAAATTAAATTTTTTGTTTCCTATATATATCTATCAAATTCCTTCATATTTCATATTTAGCCAATTCTTAATACTATGAATAATTTCTTCATATAAACAAAATCAATTCATCATTCAAGCCTATCAAAAAAACCACGACATCTGACAAAACTTCTGTGACGATAAAACCTACCTGATATTAAAAAATACCTGATTCTCATTAAACGTGACGAGTTTAATCAAATTCGTTAGAGCCATTTTTGAGCAAATCGGAAACAAACATAAATTTGATAAAATTTATGAAATAAACATCTGCTGTCATATAACGGGCACATTACCAAAATTTCAGTTTCGTACGGTTTATGCCTTTTAATCATAGTCTGATCACACAATCCTTTTTGCGGGACTCGTTTGTTTGTTTGTTTAAAGTCCCTCAATGCCCCTAAGGCTAATCAGACGATGCTACAGTAGGAGTCCTAAATTTTGCCTATCCGGGTATAATAAGGATAGGGATCTTTAGCGAGTACCTGAAATCGTAAAAGCTACACCTCCATTTTACGTCCTATCTGAGAGACGGCATAGCTAATGATTTTTTACTCCCTTTAAAAAATCCTAGGGCCACCACGGGACGCGAGCCCGCGACCTTTAGTATTGTTCGTTGCGGGACTTGTTTATAATGCTTTGATGCATTATTTATTATTTTATTGCTTTTTTACTTTCAATTATTTTTTTTAGTGGCAAATATAATTTTCAGTAAATGAAATATCATTAAAGAAGAATTCGCATATATACACTCCTAGAAGCCTCGACCTACAGCTTCTTCATCACCCGTTGAGACATACACAGCGGCACTTATCCGATACTCCATGACCGATCTAGAACGTGAGGACAGCCCAGGAACACCCGAGACGATTAGGTCACCGAACTCACAACTAAATCTCCGTGGGATTGAAATTAATAAATCCACAGGCGGATTTCTCAAGGCTGTCCAAGCAACTGGATACGTAGTTTTTTTTTGTTTCTTTTCATATCGCTGTCGACGAGCTCTGATCCAAAAAAGAGGAAACCCAGAAAACACGAAGGACGAGGTTAATTTGTCTTTTTGTATTAATTTCCTATTTCCGAAAATTGGTTTTGCTTCCTCCCACTCTCTCGGTGTCACGTTTTCGACCAATCATCACTCCCGACCTTTCTTCAATACTCCATAAATTTTCTTTATTTATGAAACCAGACAACATTATTTCTGCGTCGGAAAGGGGGAGATTTATGTTTATTGTTTTTTGGGTTTGTTTTCGTCTTTCATTTATTTTATTAGCAACGATAAGCAATACATTTCCAATCACGGAACTTGCTGGATATGACTCAAACCAGATATTTGTTTTTGTTTTGTTTTTTCATTTATTTTAAATGCAATTTATTAATAAGTTAATTCTTCTTATAGGCAAATAATTTACTAATCTACCTGTCAACCATCGGCAACAATGTGATAATATAAAATAATTAATATGATAAGCATTTTTACTTTCACTTACCTACATGTGAAATATATAGTAAGGAAAGTATTGCGATTGTGAAAAATTTCGGCTTTCAGTTTTCAACGGAAATACACGTTTTAAGGTCCCCTGAGTACAAATAATCAAGTCCCGCGAAATGGTCTGCGTGTGTGTGTGAACTGACCAGCTCAAAAACTATAAATCGTACGAACCTCGAATTGGGTATTTGGTGTATGAATAATTTCAATTTAATTGGCTAAACGGAGGGGGTACTTTATTTAAAGAATTTTGTCTAATTTTATAATAGAACGAAAATTTGGCATGTAATCTGCATGATTAAGTGAATTATTGAAATAGTACGAGACCTTGAGGCCTTGCATTCTATATCTAATTTTTATGTTGTTTTTCGATTTTCTCAAAAACGGCTCTAACGATTTTGATTAAACTTTATATTTGATGTGTGTATGTGCCCGCGATATGACAGTCAAAATTGATCAATTTGAGGGGGCACTTTACTTAATAAATTTTGTCTCACTTTCACGTGTTTTTCTTTATTTACTCAAAAACGGCTTTAATGATTTTGATGAAACTGGGTATTTGATGTATGTATATGCCCGCGATGCGACAGCCGAAATTTCATTAAAATTGGTGAAACGGATGGGGTACTTTATTTAATAAACTTTTTCTTATGTTCACGTGTTTTTTATTTAATCAACAACCGCTGTAATGATTTTGATCAGACTGGATATTTAGTGTATGTATATGCTCACGATGTGACAGCTAAATTTCATCAAAATTGGTCAAACACAGAGGGCTCTTTATTTCATAACTGTTTTTCGAATTTTTACATTTTTTTCGAATATCTCAAAAACGGCTTTAAAATTTTAATTAAATTAATCATTTTTAATCAAAATCAAGTCACCTTTTTTATATAATTTATATAAATGGCAATTAAAACAACATGACAATTTCTAATCTAAGTAAGTTGGTAAGTGGAAGTTGTGTGTTGCGCGCATTGCACCAGATTTTTTTTTATTAGATACGATGACAAAGAATGCCTATCATCACCTAGAAACTAATTCAGGAGAAGAGCTTTCTTCTTTTAAGTCCCCTAATAACGATGTTGTTTTAGAAAATCAAAATTTTGAGAAACTCAGAAATAAAGATTTGTATGTGTGACTTCAAAGGCATAATCTTTCCATGTAACAAGGTTTTGGGCACCTTGTTGAATGGAAAGATTACGGCTTTACAAACTAAACAATAATAGGTTGAATGATGGTCAGGATTTTCAGTTAAAACTTTTTTATTTTTAAAAAGCCAACGTTTCGATCCAACTTGTGGATCTTCATCAGGGCTAAGAGAAAACAAATCTATACGAGTATCTATGCTAGAGGGTGAAAATTAAATAAATACTTTACAAAACTTATAATTATATAAAAGATGGTAAACATTATACATGAACATTTAAATAAGTAGCTAGTTAGCAAAATAATATAAAATGGAATATTATCCTTCTGTGTCCGGAGTAATACGAAGACTAAAAGTAAAATAAGGTAAGAGATACTGGTATGGGTATTATTATTATCTTTATTATCGTATAACTTCCTTCTTTATACTTTTATAAAGTTTACACATATATTTACATAACAGTTTGTATACAGTACCATCTATTTTGTTAGTTTTCGTATTTTATTTTGTGTAAATATTTTTTTTCTATTTTTATTTCAATGAATGGTTGTAAATATTTTAGTTTCTATTTTGGTTGTATATATTTTATTTTCTATTTTGGACGTATTTGGTTTAATTCCTATTTTAGTTTACATTTTTCGTTTATAATTATTATTTTGTTTATCTTGTGTGAATGTATATTTTGAGCACTAATATTAAATGCCCTTAAGTGTGACAGATTGTTAACTTCTTTATCAATAGTAAAAAAAAAAAAGTATTCTATTTTTATATTAATTTAACCCTCATTGTGGTTGACCACCTATTTTTTAAATTATTTTAAATAATTTATTTTTGAAGAGAAAAGATTTGGCTCCGCCGGGCATCTTGGGAAATCTACTCCATGGTGTAATGGATAGGGAATCTTGGGAAATCTACTCCATGGTGTAATGGATAGCATACCGCGAATGTCACGCGGCAGACCCGGGTTCGATTCCCGGCGGAGCCAAATCTTTTCTCTTCAAAAATAAATTTTTTAATATTTTACATTTAAAATAATGTAAAAAAATAGGTGGTCAACGACAATGATGGTTAAATTAATATAAAATAATTTAAAAAATTGACGAATGTCAATAAGATGCCTAAAATTGGACAAAAAATGTCCATCTCCCGTAAATACTCGCAAAACTTGCGAGATTGTGGGAGAGGTGTCAGAGAAGAGGAAGGATTGGAAAGCGAGGAGGTTTGGAGGTTTGGAAGCGACTCCGTGGTGTAATGGATAGCATACCGCGCATGTCACGCGGAAGACCCGGGTTCGATTCCCGGTGGAGCCAAATCTTTTCTCTTCAAAAATAAATTATTTAAAATATTTTATTTTTATATACTTGCTATGTCATGTAGCCTTTCACTTCAAAAGCATTGGGTTTCCCCGTAATAAACCTTTGAAGTAGGCAAACTAACCCCCTACCACGCAGTGATAGGTAGACCTTATTTTACCTTCAGTTTGTATCACTCTAGACTCAGAAGGTGAATATTAGATTTTATGTTATTTTGCTAAACAGCTACTTATTTAAACATTCATGTATAGCGCTTACCAAGTTTTATATAATTATCAGTTTTGTAAAGTATTAATTTAATTGTCATCTCCTAGCATAGATGCTGATATATTTGATGAAGATCCACAAGATGGATCGAAACGTTGGCTTTTAAAAAGCAACAATCAAAAAGTTTTAACTGAAAATCCTGACCATCATTCAACCTATTGTAAAGAATTACAGTTGACTATCACTCACCTCCAAAAATATCTTCATTTCTCATTTTATCAAAACTTTGAGTTTGTAACACATCATTCAAGCTTCACAGTCAAATGGATCCAATTTAACTCTGAAGCTTGAATGATAAGACTATAGCTTTTAACTAGTAACCATTTTTTTAAATTTTATGACAAGGGTACTCAGCCTTATTAATGAAAATCGTGGTCACAGATGTTCTTCATCAAAATGGCTTAGTGTCGAAACGTTGAACAGTATATTGTAAAAGTTTGAGGTGAATAAAGGATCTATTAAAAAACTTGACTAATGAAAAATTTATAATTATTATCATTATTATTATTTAAAAGATAATTGAATTCAACTAAAATAGAAGTATTTATACTCTTATAAAAGTTCAATATAATTCTAAATTAAAGGTTAATGTATTGAAAATATTAAAATATTTTTTAGCCTGAGGTAAGGAGATATCGCTTTGTGATCCGCGCTTTATAAAAGATGGCCCCATAACTCACTACACCTGATTCTAATCTCAGAGATTGTTACCTGTGCCAAGTTGCTTCGTGTTCATAAATAATATGTAATTCAACTATCGGTTCTTATTATGCATGAGTTTCTGATAACTCCAGATATCTTTAAAGCAAAACTCACTAGTCTGGTCAGCAGCTTCAATGTGGGTTCCTATTTGAAAGTAATTTATGTAAGGCAACATAGATTCTATGTTATGTTATTTGTGGCCATTATTTCCACAGACAGATCAGCAAGTTAGATTTGCACTAAGATTAGAATATAAACTGAAATTAAAGCACCGCTTTGACTGAATCTTATACACAATGGTTATAAAAAGAGAAACTGCGAGAAAAATCCTCGTCTCCCTCGGATAAATGGAGGTTTCGAGCCTGTGCGATGTCAGGTACTCGTTGAATACTTATATAGTATTTTACTTGAGTACTTGTATTAGCCTTAGTAGCATAAAGGGGCAGTGAACAATAAAATCCAATTCGTATTGTGAAAATTTGGAAAGCGATATTTTGAGTCTAATGACGAAACTCTAATAAGTATATAGGTCTTGTAAAATTTTATCAAAATTGGTCAAACGGAGGTGGCACTTTATTTGATAAATTATTAAACTCATTCTTTTTTTTTTTTTTTTTTTTTTAATATTCACCACTTTTAATGTTTATTGCTCTCATATTATTGACTACTAGCATTCCCCGTCGCGGCTTTGCCCGCGAGCCTTTAAAATCAATTCTGTGATCATTATCTTGGTACTGATTAAACATAACATGTTAACTGATGTTAAGGAGATTTAGTAGAATCGGAACTTCCGGTAGGTGGACGAAACAAAAAAAATTCTATTCTGATTCTGATTTTCTAGTTAAACTCACCGTATCAAGATCTTAAAAATGAGTCTAAATTAGATATTTTTTTCCGAAGTACAAAATTAGGTGTCCGTTAGAGTTAAATGACAATTTCGCCATTTAAGCACCTTAGGGGTTACATTTTTGAAATTCCTATCTTAGCGGTTACCTAAAATCTAAATTCCGAACTTCAAGTTTGTATCATTAGTAGTTTTTAATCTGCATTGATTCTATCAGTCAGGACAAAGCCTCTTATATATATGGAGAAGAGATCGAAATAAACACGCTCCATCCCCAATCATGGGAATCATATTGTGCATAATTTGATTACCACAAATATTTAAATAATCAGTAGCCATACTTTATGTGAATGTCTATTTTAATAATATTGTAACGTTAAATCGATATTCAAATAAAAAACATATGGTTTAAAGTTTCAAAAATAGATTTCCGTTAGAGTTAAACGACAATTTCGCCATTTAAGCCCCTTAGGGGTTACATTTTTGAAATTCCTTTCTTAGTGGTTACCTACATCGCGTTTAAATTCTAAATTCCGAACTTCAAGTTTCTATCATTAGTAGTTTTTGCTCTGCGTTGATTCTGTCAGTCAGGAAATCTCTTATATATATAAAGATTTGTATTTGGTATCATGCATATAACTCTTATACAGTATTGGTGTGTTAATATTAGTATTATTATATGTAATTTTATTATAAACAAGTATATTTATTTCAGTAATATCATATTTAATGGTTTCTTACCAATATTTATTGATATTATATTATAAAATTATATTAGTTATTTGTATTGATTTTATCATCTATAATGAGTAATTCTATGTTTGTTTATATTTATTTATATTAAGTATGTAGTTGTAGGTACTACCTAATTGCCTTGGGGACTCAAGATGTCTTTTTTTGTGCTTCATAAAAGAATTTCTATTTGTACAAGAATATATATCACTTTTAATGTTTTGCCAGTTTACTAGTATTCCAATATTTTTTCAAAATACGGTAAGCAGGTTTCAAATTTCAGTATTTTAAATTTTTTAAACTATTTACAACTCATTAGTATTAAATAAAAGCAAAAAAAAAAAAAAAAACTGGTGCGTGCGCGCAACACACAACTTTCACTTACCAACTTACTTAAATTAGAAATTGATATGTTTTGATAATTGCCACTTCTTAAAGACACATTTTTCCACATTCATTTCTTATTTTTGTTTTTATTTGCTCTATAAGAAACACTAATTTTTGTATTATTAAATGAAAGTTTCCACTTGTGGTAATTCGGCAATGCAAGCATAATACCCAAGTCGTCTGATTTTATAATTCTATATGTAGTTGTTGAAAACGTCATTTACAATGAAAAAAATAATTCCATTAAATGAACAGAACTGCTTTAATTATGAACAATGGTCTGCCATAAAGGCGTACTCCGCCGCATGCGTGTGCTCAACGTATTTTATGAGTTGACGGAATATTTTTCTTTTTTTCTCCTCTATATGTTTACTTGATTTTTTTCATATTTCATATTTAGCCATTTCTTATTTTTAGGCGTAATGAGAGACAGTTAATTTTTCCATATAAACAAAAACAAGGGTACTTTACAGGAAAATAAAAAAGGTCCCTTCCCCATTTAAGCCCCCTCAGAACACTTTAATAACGATAAAGCTTACCTGATATCAAAGAACACCTAATTTTCATTAAACATGTCGAATTTGATCAAAATCATTAAGGCCGTTTTTGAATAAATAAAAAAAAACACGTGAACATAAGACAATGTTTATTAAATAAAGTACCCCCTCCGTATCACCATTTTTGATGAAATGTTGACTGTCAAATCTTTGGCATATACGTACATCGAATACCCAGTTTGATCACAATCATTAAAGCCGTTTTTGAGTAAATAAAAAAAACACGTGAAAATGGTACAAAATTTAATAAGTAAAGTCTGATCAGCCTGCGGTTGATCAATTTTGATGAAATTTTTACAGTCATATCTCGGGCATATTAATACACTAAATACTAAGTTAAATCAAAATCATTAGAGCCGTTTTGGAGAATATCGAAAAAAACGTAAAAAGTTGTTAAATAAAGTACCCCCTCCCTTTGACCAATTTCGATGAAATTTTCGCGGTCACATCGCGGTCATATACATACAATAAATACCCAATTTTAGGTTCGCACGGTTTATAGTTTTTGAGCTAGTCTGTTCACAGTCACACACACACAGACCATTTCGCGGGACTTGGTCCCCAAAACGCGTATTTCCGTTGAAAACCGGAAGTCGAAATTTTTCACGATCGCAATACTTTCCCTTACTATATATATTTTATATATAGGTAAGTGAAAGTAAAAAAGATTCCTAACACTCATGGTTCACATCTTAGGCCTAATGAGACCTTTGGGCGCGCAGTGTGGTCTTCTTAAGGTGCCTTTACACCTTACGAACCTCACCTTCGAACAAGTTCTCCTTCGAACCTTGCCGTACCGACGTGAAGCGAACAGCCATTTATACTTCACGTGACGTTAAGCGAACCAATATGGCTGACGCACCCAAAGCTAGCATATAATAAAGAAAAAATCTCCATTATCAAAATATTTTATATTATCTGAAAAATAAAAAAATAGGAGACGATTTACAACGTTCCACAAATTACATTAGTATCAAAAACAACTCCGGTCACTTAGGAAAAACCCAAATCAAAAGTTACACTAGCGCTACCCCCGAACCCAGGCGAACAGATGAAGTACCTAGAACACCCGAACAGTCGACGTGAAGGCTTCACGAAGGTTGTTCGAGGGTGGTGTTCGAAGGTAAAGTTCGTAAGGTGTAAAGGCACCTTTACAGACATTTGGGTTGCTTGCGGGAGCACAGACAGCCTGGAGGGGGTAGCCCAAACCTCACGTTGCTGCAAGCCATGGTCACCATGGTGCAGCGGCAGACTGCCCGTAGCTCCATAACCAATCCCATTGGGGCCAATTTGGCAGTGTCCTTCCCACCGATGGCGTCAGCTCTCTCGGGTTCAAGGACAGTGACAAACTGGTCTAGATCCAAGGATTATGGAAGCTCAGAGTCAGCAGGCCCCGAGGACCTATATTTCTTTCCCTGGAGCATACCGTCCTTGAACCAAACCTCCGGGCGGTTACTGACATCCTGGAAAACCACACCACGATTCTCGATGAGATACACGGGGAAGTTTCATCACTCCTACGCCAGGTCGGTGTGAGTCGCCTCCAGTAGGCTGGCGGTCTCACGTATCCGGGGGTGGGGGTAAACTTGGACTGCGTGGTGTCCATTGGTGGGCGGTCACCCGAATTGAGTGGTCACCCATCCAAGTACTAACCACGATGGGCGTTGCTTAACTTTGATTACCTATTGCAAGCGCCCTTGTCCACTCGGCCATTCCGGCCCCCCATATATAGTATATACTTAAGTAAATTTAATGCAATATTGATTAATGATTGAATATTTCTTAGTAGTACATTGAGCGAATAAAAAGAGACAGAAAAAAAAGAGATAACTTGAATGAATATAATTCAAAACAAAAAGTTTGAGGTGTTCTCATTGTAGTTATAAAAAAGAAGTTGGTTTGATTACTATGTACGATGAGCCTTCCAGTTGACAAAATGACTAACTCAGATTATAGCATTTTTTCAATAAGATTTTGTCATTCCTCATAGTTCAGGATAAAAAGGAATATGGTAAAGAAATTGTGAAAAATTAATTTGTCTTTTACCATTTTCAATCCCCCATAAAGTATGTAGGGTCCCTTATTTGGGCAGACTATGCAGATCTCAAATCTTAATATTAATACCAAGTTAAAACCGAAGTTTCAAGAAGGTGCTATTTTTTTCTGTTATACTAACCCCACAACTACCGGAGCGAAGCAGGGCACTCTAGCTAGTATATAATATAACCACAGGTGACCCCATTATATTTATGTTTTTTGACTATTATTCAATTTTTGAGTTACTGCTTTTCTTCTTTGCATGAAAGTATAGTTTAAATGTCAGAAAAAGCTTATGTGCATCTAAATAAAAGAGTTTTCAAGTTTCAACAAAATATATAACTCTCCGAAGGAAACAAGAAGTTGGCACGGTCATTAAAACAATGCTCAGGTGTCTTGGAATAGGTTTTCTCTTCAGTGTTTGGTTTCCTGCAGTGTGACACCTTTTATTATCGTGCGGTTGCCAATTCTCGCCAACAGTTTTTTCCTGCTCTTCGGGAGGCTCTGGGTTTCCTCTTCTTCGTTTTGCGTCTTTACGTTTTACGTTCCATTAGCTCGGAGGACCCACCGCGTGGTTGCGCAGTGTTTATTTGCTAAAAAGAAGGAGAGGGACTCAGGTGGTAGTGTCAGAACAACGGCAGTTAAAAGTGGGCCCCCGATTCTCCACGGATTAAACCAAAGCCTATCTCTCCCCTCGCAATAATTATCTTTAATAGTTTAAAAGTGGCCGGTCGAGTCACCAAAATCAACGGCGAAGCAATTACAATTAGTTGAACACGGCGGGGGTGACTTCCAACACGCCTTTGATTAGGCATGGCGTTTATGGTCTTGGAGGTATGCGCCTCTATCTGCAGAGATTCTTATTTCCACTTGTTATGAGCAAAAATGAAAAAAAAAATGAAAAAAAAAATAATAAGAAACAACAAGCTGAGAATCCTGCTTTATCTTGATTGCTTTATGTATTTGAAAGACGATTAACACGCTACTAAACTATTCCACGACAAATCAAAACAAAAATTGATCATTTCGAACCTCAGATTTTCTTAAAATTTGGTACTACTTGTATCTAATAGAACAATTGTCAAATATTACTGAGATATGTCCACCCGTTTTTGAAATATTGGTCTCAAAAGCCCTCAAAAATAGGTCCAGAAACAGAAAAAAACATGATTAAAAATAGCTGTAAATGTTTTGACTAGGATTATGAGATTGGTGTCGTTTAACAGCGCATTCCATGCCATTTCATATGATATATAACAATGTAAAGGTTGCTCCTAGAGAAATTTTTCACGTTAAATACGACGCGCACCGAATAAAACCACTTTTGGTACTAGTGATTAGAAAATAACTATTTTGGAGTGAATAAAGTATGAGTTATATGATTTAACTTTGTACTTCAGGGGAATTATTAATAATATGTATGTTTCTTCTTTAAAGGTTTTGATAGTTGCATTTATTTAGTGTCTTCCCTCTACTATATTTATACAAATATGCTCTTAAAACGTCGCCATAATGGAGTTTATTATTATAATTATAAAAATAAAAGATAGTCAATATATTCTATAACGAAGGGGGGGGGGCACAAAGAAACAGTTGGTGTATTGGTCGAATCAAAAGGTCTAGAGCAACCACATTAAGACAGCAAGCGGTAAGGGTGGCTCCAAAGTCAGCTTATTTTCTTCTTTCGACTTGTTTCGTGACAAACTCCACGTGCTGAAATGCGCTTTAGTCGTTTTCCGTACTTAATGTCGTTTTTGATGGCAAATCTAAAATTTTTCGTCAAAAGTATTTTCGTCTCTAAGTAAGAGTAATTATTTTATTTAATCTGTTCTTACATTTTTTATACATGGTTCTCTTATGATTTTGCCTGACTTTGGCTTTCCTACCTCTTCACCTTCATCGTAGGAAGTTAAGGACATCAAAATGTCTCGTACGTGTGTGTGTGTGTGAACAGACTAGCTCAAAAACTATAAACCGTGGGAACCTGAAATTAGGTATTTAGTGTAGGTATATGCCCGCGATGTGACAGCAAAAATTTCATCGAAATTGCTCAAAGGGAGGGGGTACTTTATTTAATATTTTTTTACGTTTTTTTCGATTTTCTCAAAAACGGCTCTAACGATTTTGATTAAACTGAGTATTTGACCTATTTATATGCCCGAGATGTGACTGTAAAAATTTCATCAAAATTGATTAACCGGAGGGGGGACTTTACTTAATAAATTTGGTATCATTTTCACGTGGTTTTATTATTAACTCAAAAACGGCTTTAACGATTTTGATAAAACTGGGTATATGATGTATGCATATGCCCGAGATACGACTGTAAAAATTTCATTAAAATTGATCAACCGGAGGGGGGACTTTACTTAATAAATTTTGTACCAATTTCAAGTGTACATATTTTTATTTACTCAAAAACGGCTTTAACGATTTTGAAAAAACTGGGTATTTGATGTATGAATATACCAAATATATAAAAGCCAACATTTCATCAAAATTGGTCCAACTGAGGGGGCACTTTATTTCATGACTTTTTTTCCAATTTTTACCTTTTTTTCGATTATCTCAAAAACGGCTTTAATGATTTTTATCAAATTCGTCATGTTTAATGAAAATTAGGTTTTCTTTTATATCAGGTAAGCTTTATCATTATTAAAATGTTCTGAGGGGGCTTTTTTTTGTGGGGGGGGGGCCTTTTTTGTTTGTTTGTTTCTTTCTTATAAAGTACCTTTGTTTTTGTTTACATGGAGAAATTAACTGTCTCTCGTTATGCCTAAAAATAAGAAATGGCTAAATATGAGATATGATAAAAATAAAGAAAACATAAAGAGGAGAAAAATATTCAGTCAACTCTTAAAACTCGTTGAGCCCACGCATGCGGAGTACGCCTTTAATGACAGACCATTGTTCATAATTAAAGCCGTTCTGTTCATTTGAGAAGTGGCAATTAACAAAACTCATTAATTTCTAATCTAAGTAAGTTGGTAAGTGAAAGTTGTGTGTTGCGAGCACGCACCAGATTTTTTATTGTGCAATAAGTAGTCGTTTTTTTTTTTTTTTTTCAATTTCTTACAGATTGGTGCGATATTGAGAGCGGAACACCAAAAGAACTGTATTAATTTATGACAACTTCCTTGCAAAGTCAAACTTTCCTCTTTCCTGAAGAATTTCGTGGCTATCCTAAAGCAGAAGAACGAACAACCGACTGGAAGCCGAATAAAGTTTTTTTGTTAATTGTGGTGTTTTTTCAGCTGTTTCATTGTACCTCGGGCATGGGGCACAATGAAACAAGATTATTTTTTTGGATAATAGCTGCCCGCGGTCAAAATGGTGCATAAAATGTGGTTTAAGCATTTCTTACATAGATTAGATCCTAAGGTAACATGGAAAAAATAAAATATTGAAAATAAAGTCTCAGGTGGGTTGCCATAGTTAAAAAAAGCAACAAATATTTAATGAAAGGAGAGCCCCCCTCAATATGTGAAGCTTGTGGAGTAAGAAACAGTGTAAATCATGTTTTGGATGAATGCTTGATTTATGAAAAACAAAGAGAGGGACGTGGGCTTATGCAATAAATGTGTGAACTTCTGGGAAACGACCTTGTACCATATCAAATTTACTTCAATTTTTAAGGACCACAAAACTGATTAATCTTATTTAAAAATACTATAATAATATTAATATCTTCTTAAAGTAGTGACGATAATACTGTCTGAAAAATAAAATAAAGTAAAATAATTTATTATAAGTTAATAATAATCTCATAATAATAACTCCACCTTAGTCGTTCTAGTATTATCCTGTCCACCTTCCAGTATTAATCTAAATTGTATCCATCTATCCAGTATTAATTTAAATTGTCAAAAGAATAGTATTAATCTAAAGTGTTAACCAGTATTTATAAATCTAAATTGTTAATCAGTATTAATCTAAATTGTCAAAAACTACCTTGGAGTTTGACGATAATGACCTTAATGGTCGACTTGCCCTTAAACAAAAAAAAAAAAAAAAAAAAAAAAAAAAAAAAAAAAAAAAAAAAAAAAAAAAAAGGAGAATGACCAATAGCGAACTGCTGTCCGCAACTGGAAAGTCTATATTTGATGAAATGGAGGCGAGGGAACGTAGCTGCGAGCTTCAATACGACAACATTAGTTGGCAAGGTACTCGTGGTAGGTCGAAAATCAGATAGGAAGATATAATAAACAACATGCAGAGCTACATGTAGCAAACTGCAACAAACATATTTTTTTGTTTTTGTTGTGTTGTAAATATGTTTTTGTTTTCTTCACAAAACTTCACAAATTCAGTAAGTAAAGAGACAAATTCTACAATTCTAAACCTATTCAATGAATGTTTACAATCTTTTCAGGGGTGTTAGTTGGCAACCTAGGGATATGCTGTGATCAGTGTTACATAATTTTATGTCAACATAACCTCAAAATTTTCAATTCACCATGGCAAGTCCAATAGAAGATTGCATCTTAGAAGAGCAGCGCTCAGTCATTAGATTTTTAGTCGCAGAAGGTGTAAAACCAAGTGAAATTTTTTCTAGAATGTTGATAAAGTACGTTAAAAGTTGTATGAACCGTGCGAATTTTTTCAGGTGGGTTGATCGGTTTAAAAGTGGCCCACAGGTGTAGGTGATGAACCCCGATGTGGACATGGAATCGAGGATTGACGGACTTATTCGTGATAACAGAAGAATTACTGTTGAAATGATAGCTGAAGTATTTCAAGTAAGTGTTGGAACTGTTCACAATTCACAACAATTTAAATTACAGAAAAACGTGTGCCAGATGGGTTCCCAGACAGCTTATTCACGCTCATAAAGAATCAAGGCTTTACGTTAGTCAAGAGTTAAAGCAAAGAAGTTTGATTGAAGGAGACGCTTTGCTAACAATGAGGAAGTTATGGAAGCGGTGCAAAAGTGGCTTCGGGGTAAATCGAAAGAATTCTTCGCCAAGGGAATTAAGAAGTTGCAAGAAAGATGGGACAAGTGCATAACTGTGGGGGTGATTATGTTAAAAAATATACTTAATTTCGAAAGATTGAAATAAACCGTTTTTAAGCTATAGCCATTTGTAATTATTGAATTCTTAATTTTACATTTATTTTTCTCAGATTTTTTTTTATAGTAATAAAAAGCACCTGAGCCCTTAATTCTTCTACGTACCTTTGGCATCCACCTTAATATCCTTTTTATAAAGATTTAAATAAGATTAATACAATGGAAGAAACTCTAAGCCGTAAGAGCTAACAATGATGAAGCTAAACAATTTATAAATAACAGAAGCCAATTAGAAAGAGCATTTGTACACAATGGGCCAGGCTCCATTCACAATCACAATTGTTAATTACCTTTGAATTCAATGCTTCCCTAATTAAGATCATTTCAGGAGATAAAATTAAGAATTTTAATTGTCGTATAAATATCTGTAGCCCAGTATTACATTGTGAATATCGGAAGTCGATCCTTTCTTTTGTTTTGGTAGTTTAAAACGAAATGAATGGGCCATTCGTACGGTGAAAAGATTTCATAACAGTCAAAAGTTTAGACTCACCCTTAGATTTTGTAAAATAAATAAATAACAACATTTTATTTATTGAACAACATAACAACTATAATTTTTAATTCATTTCTAACTAACTGTATATCCCGGTTTCACTCATGGAATTTGGAAAACAATGAGAAAAGCCGTGGGTTAAGAAAAATTCGTTAGGACACAAATGAGATTTTTTTCGACTCCAACGGTTGATTTCGTAAAAATCTAATGTAAAGCGATATCATAACGATTTTTATAACAATGAAGAATATACCCAGAGATTAGCTGAAGCGAGGGAATTTTAATATGGACAGGTGTTCGCAACTGGTATGAAAGAACCACTAAGTGAAATTTGGAGAATTTAGGACAAACGGTATGGATTTCTATAAAGATCAAACAAAAAAAAACTAACAGAATATCATCTTTATTTCTATAGATTGTATTCAAAACAATCATATAATTTTTGAAATGTTATCTTTTATTACAATTATTCTCTCGTTACAATTATTTTTTTAAACTTGAAGATTGTAAATTGAACAGCAAGTGAGTCTAAACTTTTGACTGGTACTGTATGTTCGAAAATAAATTTTCATCGGCATCGGTAAAGTGACAACAGAGCATCGAGAAAATCGAGAAAAACCCACCAGTTTCCTTTGAATAAGTTTTAATCCACATTCAATATCAAAGGATAAAAGTTTAAAGGCTTAATTTCTATGTTAGGCATGAAAATAAAAATTTGAAATTTGGTCTAGATTTAGTCCTTGGGTAGTGGATTGAACTGTCAAAATTTCATTTCGTGGAAACGGAAAGAATTGAGTCCACAAAATAAAATTTTGACAGTTCAATCATCTATCGACAGAATAAATCTGGGCTAAATTACAAATTTTTATCCGCTTGCCCTACTGAGATATCAAGCTTTAAACCTTTGAAATTTTGGAAATTTCAAAAATTTGTATTAAAAAAACCGTGCAAGTCCACAGCTTGAAACTTTGTGAATTTATATTGCCTACCTTTATCTATCAAATAAAAAAATAACAAACACTTAGTCATTTGCCTTCTTGTAAGAAATAATTTTTTAAAACCTTTTTTTTTTAAATTACCGCTTGAAACTTTGAAGGGGTAGATGGACTGTAATACTTAGTTTTAAGTTTATAGTTGTAATAATCTTTATAAAAGGTCAGACCTTTCTAAAGAGATTGGTTTTTATTTTAATGTTCTAGGATGAGTAAAAGAGGAGATAGCTAAAAATACGATGTAAAAATGAGAAGCGGTTTTTCGGAAGTAATATGGCCACCATTGGAAAAATAAAATCAAACTTAAAAAATAAAAAAAATTGCACTTTTGTACTTCTGATGCATTGTTCTTTCTATGGAAAAATAATTAAAAAAATAAAAATGTTGAAGCAACTAGGCTGGACCACTTAAACTGGATTGACCCTTATATAATCGGTAATGATCGATACTGTAGGACAACGATAAGACCCAAGCTTTACTGAGGAAAAATATGTTTCCATCCCTTACTGATGTATTATGACATCTAAAACCTGAATAATTTTTAAATCAACGAAGAGATTTTACTATGACAGATCTGATACTGAAAATAAAATAAATTAGAATGAAATTTATTTTGATAACTAGGAAAATTAGTACCTTGGGAAATTTTTACTATCAATGCCAGTATAATAATAGCACCAATAAGAAATTTTCCTTCATTTGTATTCAATACGCTATTCGGGGCCCGGTGTGGCTGCGCGGTAAAGCGCCGTACTCCCATGCCGGAGCTGTGGGTACGAGTCCCGCCCTGGGTGGTGCTTTTCTTTCGTAGGAGAAGTATTACCCAGTGCCATGGGTGTTAGTATGGGCAATATAGGGCTTCAGTGGAAGCCTTAAAGTCCCGAAAAAAAAAAAAAATAATAAGCTATTCATAATTGTAAAATGTTTTGCACGCAAATCCCTGTTTTTTGCCTGTTTCATATTTCATCATAGTCTACATAAAGCCATCATGGTATGATAACCGAGATTCTCTAGTTTTTAATGTTGTTAATAACCCTTACGAAATTTATCATCGTTGTTTTATGACAATCTGAATTTTTAGCAATATTTGGTTATTTTTGTTGTTGAAATTATTGATATTTCCAATTGCATCAAAATAAAACATATCCAGTAAATCACAAAGACTTAATTAGTTGACACGTATTTCTTTTTCTACGGATAAGAACAACTTAATTATTTCTGAATATTACCTTAGCACATGGATTTATTACGTAATATAATTTCTTATTCTTTTTAAAATTTTATTTCTTTCAAGCTCATTTTTACAATTCAATTTTTTTTTTTTTTTTTTGAGTGATCTGTTGGCTTGTAAATATTCGATTAAGATAGCATTTAAATTAAAGAATTTTCAAAATATGAAACCAAATCATTATAACAATCAAACTTCTAAAATTTTTTATAAAAACCATCATAAAGAGTTTTGCCACTGCAAAAGGCAAAATAAAATTCTTAAGTTACTTAATATTTTCGGAGTTAATGTAGAACGAATTCGAATTCCTGATTGTGTTTTGCTGCATTTGAGACAGAAGATTTCTGAATTATATATTCTTTTAAAATATTGTACAAATAAATAAAATAACAATTACCATTTTTATAATTTTGAGTATTTTCTATCTACATCATATTTTGATTTCAATCATGATCCTATGGTTTCTTTAAAAAATTAATTCTATGAAGGTATTTTTTGTAAACACCATTAGCAGCCTACCTTTTAGCAATTTGTGGGAAAAAATCATTGGAAAATGTAATTTTTTCGCATTGAAATGAGGACCATGAAATTTTAATGAAATGGGAGAAGGACCCATATAATGTAATATGTAATTTTAAGTTACAGTACCGGTCAAAAGTTTAGACTCACTTGTATTTAATTCACAATCTTCAAGTTTAAAAAAATAATTGTAACTCTAGAGATAACATTTCAAAAATTAAATGATTTGTTTCGAATACAATCTATATAAATAACGATGGAATTCAGTTAGTTTGTTTTTTTATTTGTTCTTTATAGAAACCGTTTGTCCTAAATTCTCTGAATTGCGCTTAGTGGTTCTTTCATACCAGATGCGAACACCTGTCCATATTAAAATTGCATAACAGCCAATCTCTGGGTATATTCTTTATTGTTAATATCGTTATGATCTCGCTTTACATTAGATTTTTGCGAAATCAACCGTTGGAGTAAAACAAAATCTCATTTCTGTCCTAACGAACTTTTCTGGACCCACGACTTTTCTAATTGTTTTCCCAGTTCCCTGGCTGAAACCGGTATATTTTAATAAGCTAATAAGCACCCACAATCATTTAATAAGCACCCACGGAAGCTAGTGATAAATAAATTAAAAATAAAATTATAGTTGTTACTTATTTATTTTACAAAATCTAAGGGTGAGTCTAAACATTTGACTGGTACGGTATGTACTGCTTTTAATTTTATCATTTTATCAATATTGTAATTACTGTGTAAAAAATTGTTGCAGTACACCCGAAGATGGGGCAATAGGCCTGAAAAAACGTCGTGAAACTTTTATTGTTGTAATGAATTGATAAATGTATAATTTGTAAAGGAAGATGTGAATTTCACTATTTTACAAAAAAGTGGTATTTTTTATTTATTCCACTGGAAATTATAAATAGTCAATACAGTTAAGGTTTACGTGTTATATAACGAAAAATATACGTCAAATAATTATTACATTGGCACTGAAGAGGTAACTGCAATACGCTTTATGTTCTTTTACGCTTTCCTATTCGTTTGGTATGCACGAAACTCTTGCTACGGGACCGATCAAGGTGTGACGTAAAGGAAACGGACGTGATTTGAATTGAAGGGCAGCTACTACTGCCCCTAGCGGGAATTTATAAAATATTTTCAAAGTAAATATCATATACGATATAAATATCATATAAAATTCTCAAAAATCGGTTGCGATGAACGCAACACACAACTTTCATCTTCCGACTAACTTATTGTTAGATTAGAAATCGTCATGTTTTATTAAATAGGTGAAGTGCAAAACTCGCTCGTTCCATTTTTTTTTTTGGAACAATTGAGATGTCAGTGGATTCTAAAAGATATTTTAATGCTCTTTCAACATATTTTATCAGATTGGAGCAAAACTTGTTATTTCATATGTATATAGGTATATTTGCTACAAAAAATAGCGGTTTGTTGCAGAACTGATTCGTTCCATAGCACGTTGTGTTTCAAAACTGGTTCGTTACTCATTGTGAAGCAAAACTCTTTGGTTCTTATAATAACTTCTCAATTTGCACCCTTCCCATTCGTTCACTTCAGCAGTTTCTGTTACTCTTCCAGAACAAAATATCGAAAGCTCCTTAAACTCGCTTGTTTTATTTCAATTTATACTTACCTAGCTATATTAATAATTGATATTCCAATGGCTCCAACAATCTGAAAGACGTTGATAATTTACTGAGAAAGCATTTTGGTGACAAGTGGAATGCCAATGATTCATTGAATTATTACACACGAGTTCTCAATATATCTGCCACAGACGAGGAAAACAACGAACAATAGGATGATGAAGTCGCAATTATCGAAGAAGACGATGGACTTAGGATATAGTATTTTTTTTAAACATTTTTGTAGTCGGATGGTTTATATCAGTACGCTGATATTATTGAAAAATTCATCAACAAAAGATGTTTAGTCAAATTTCTTAACCCAGTGGATAATATTATTTTGTAAAATGATACCGAATTTATTAATAAAATGGTTGTGAACCTAAATAAATATTACTTATTAAAAAAACTTCGCTCTCGTTTTCTTCTTCTCGTACTATTTTCATTATTGGAAGATCAACTTAAGCTTGATGAATAAATACTCGTTCATTTCAGTGTGGTGTGCAGCAAAAGTCTACCCTTTAAACATTATGTTGCAAAACTTTCTTATTTCATACTTTTCATTTCATAGCTCACTTCCACAGGATAGTTTTACATTTCGAAGGCAAAAAAAGCCGTTTTTATTTGGCCACTTTACAAGACGTGGAAAGGTTTTTGAGTTTACTGAAAAACGTGTTCAGGTGGAACGAAAGAGTTTTGCTTCTCACCTCCTCATATGTAAACTCCATTCCTCAGCTTCACACATTTTTTCACATTTACATGCTTATATTTGTATATCTCCATAGGTCATAGAGTATTTGTATTACAATTACAATTACAAAGCTTTAAAGTTCTCAGTACTTTTCGATTCATTATTGCCTATTACTTTTTTAAGGGACCTTGTTTCAGGTTTTTTTTTACTGCTTGCTTGGTTTTTTACTACAAGCTGTTTTTTGTAAATATATCTTGAAGACGAATCGATAGAAGGTGCATTCACGGCTAAAATTATACTAGAAATTAACTTTAAAATGTTTGTTGAGGCAAGTTAGGTTTTAATAATAAAAACCTTTCGCTTCCCTGATGAAGAAAGTATGGCCGGTGCTCAATGCTCCTAGTTTTGTTGGTTAATGTAATAAAAAGTTTTAAATAATATAAGAATAACATAAAATTTATTTTACGTAAAGTTTACCTTTGAAGTTAATAAAAATACTAGCATAATTAATAAGATGAACAAAATAACTAGAATGAAAGGGAATAAATAAAGAAAATTCTCTGATATTTTAGAGCTTAAACAATAATTTATTAAATAAGAATGAAACAAATCATTGGATGAAAATGAAACAAAACTTATAAACTATTATAGACAAAAATATGTTTTAATCGAATGGCCATTGATGAACTATAGAGTAGAGTAAGAAACAAATGATTAATAACTATAATACAAAAACATATATAATAACTGAATTCAGCAATTTGATATAATGTTAAAAGGTAAAGTTCAATGTTCAGAAAATGTTATTTAAATTTGAAGATTAAACACAATGTAACGTTCATATATTATTTAAAAAAATCTGGTGCGTGCGCGCAACACACAACTTTCACTTACCAACTTACTTAGATTAGAAATTGACGTGTTTTGCTAAATATCATTTCCCAAAGTCACACATTTTTCTACATTCATATCTTATTTTTGTTAATCGTTAAAGCCGTTTTTGAGTAAATAAAAAAAAACCGTGAAAATGATACAAAATTTATTAAGTAAAGTCCCCCCTCCGGTTAATCAATTTTGATGAAATTTTAACAGTCATATCTCGGGCATATACATACATCAAATACCCAGTTTGATCAAAATCGTTAAAGCCGATTTAGAGTAAATAAAAAAAACACGTGAAAATGTTACAACATTTATTAAGTAAAGTCCCCCTCCGGTTAATCAATTTTGATGAAATTTTTACGGTCATATCTCGGGCATATTAGTACATCAAATACTCAGTTTAATCAAAATCGTTAGGGCCGTTTTTGAGAAAATCGAAAAAAACCTAAAAAGTTATTAAGTAAAGTACCCCCTCCCTTTAATTAATTTTGATGAAATCTATGCTGTCACATCGCGGGTATATACCTACACTAAATACCCAATTTCAGGATCGCACGGTTTATAGTTTTTGAGCTAGTCTGTTCACACACACACACACACACACAGACCATTTCGCGGGACTTGGTCATTTCGACTCAGGGGACCCCAAAACGTGTATTTCCGTTGAAAACCGGAAGTCGAAATTTTTCACGATCGCAATACTTCCACTTACTATATATTTCATATATAGGTAAGTGAAAGTAAAAATAATGATGGAACTATTTTACTTTAAAGGTCTATCCCGCTGGGAACTTAATCTTCCTCTTCGCTCGTCTTCTAAAATAATGTCAGCAAATGTGTCAATACACAACTGAACACCCTGGGTGAACGAGAATGTAATAAATGTTTTTAAAGAATGTTTAAAGCGTGAGGAGAAATGCGTACTCAGCTGGCGAGAATCAACAGCTGACTGACTTGGTGAAGCGTCTTTTGTTTGTCTAAGAGCGTCTTCGACCAATCAAAAACGCCCACGCACATTACACTAAACTAATGCTAATTAAATACTTAAGAGCGATTGGTATGATATTCAGTGTTACATTTGATTAATAAATTAACGACAATATATTAGTTACTGTATTTACAACTTATTAATTATTGAATTTAGAATTAATTTAAAAATGCTGAACTAAAAATTAAGCTAAAGAATTATATAAAATAAAAAAATGGGTTCGCTGAAGAATGTTTGTCTCTTTTGCCTTACCGGAAACCCATAACGATTACTACCAATTCATCTAAAGCCACTTTATATTGCATTCAGAAATCTATTATGGAACTATATTTTGTAAAATAAGATATAATTAATTAAACATTGTGTTTTACCATATTTTTTTAACGCAGTTAACTGCTTGGAATTATTTGAGCATAACGTATTTACTCTCTAATGTCTAAATACTCTCCAAAATGACCTTTCGTCATCTGCTGATGTGATTGGAGCGAATTTATAAGATCCTAAAATTATTGGGTCGCTGTCCATGTAATGCAATACCTTGCGGAAAATAACAAGCAAAAATTAGTAAATTTATAGAGCTATCTTTCGTGAATTTTATAAATTGCGCTTACACAGTTATCAAAAAGGTGGGCTACTACTCCTAATAGGTTGGTTGGTGAAAGTTGGGTGTTGCTCGCATCGCATCAGATTTTCAACCTATCTATTTCTTGTTGTTTTTTCTCTGGTAAGTCACATCCTCACTTGCAGGACTGTTCTAAGAGCTGCCCTCACCTCGAAGCCTAGGAGTAAACCAAGCGCCGCGAATCACTCGACCTCCCTCCCGACCCGGAGCAGGCACCCCGAGATAGGAGATAGCCGATGTGGAGGACCCCTTGGAGTACGCCCGGGGCCAGGCTAGCCGAGGGCTATGGAATTAGACGCCCACTCACTAAATAATAAGGCGATCCCCTGACCCGCGTGGGCAGCTCGGCAGAGCCAGGACATTAGGATATTCCACCAGCTCTTTAGCTCTTCTCTGTAATTAATAGTTTATTTTTTCCCTTCCTTTCATCTCTTACCTGAATTTGATAGGGGTATTGTGAGGGGGGCAAAGAAAAAAAAATTGAATTGTCTGTATGATATCACGATCCTTCGCTCAGGTGCAACTTATAGCAGGTGGAATGATTTTTTTGTGACCCTTTGTTTGGAAATATAGACACGTTATAATCAAGAGTATATTGGACTGTATAGTTTATGAAAATTTAATATGAGTAACGCAGTTTCAGTCAAAAACAAGTGTAGTGATAACGATAATGAAGGCTTAAGGTCCGATGCACACGCGCGGCATTTTTCTGCGGTCCGGCCTGGCTATGGCTGGAGTATAATGGTATAATCCGGTCGGTCCATTATACTCCTGGTACTCCTTACCGCAAGCTAGGCCGGACCGCAGAAAAATGCCGCTCGTGTGCATCGGGCCTAACGAACCCGAAGGTCCGATGCCGACACAACTCGCTCCATCCTCACTGAAAAAATCCCCCCTTCTTTTTCTCGGCCTAACCCTCGCACGTATCATTCGGCACCGCGCTTATTAATCTTTTCGCAATTTAGCACACCCACTTTATACGTCTCGCTGCTATCATGTCAATTATATTTACAGAGTAGAGGTCACTCAGTCGCTAAAATATACTGTAGAATATATATACATAGAAATATCATGCAACAAGTAAATTTTATGTAAGACAATGATAGCGTGAAAAGGCATTAGGCCTCTCAGTGTAGAGATCGAAGCAAGGTTGGAAATAAGTCGGTTAGGATGAGTTGAGAGTTTACTATGAAAGGACTGGTTTCTGGATCGGACAAAATTGGCGACATATGGAACACCAAGGTCTTTATGGATGATTTCATTTTTGACAAAATAAGGAAAGTGGAGAATTTTGGTTTGCAAGGACTGGACGCGTGAGGAATTCAATAGTTTGGTGGAACTAAAAAGTTATACTTCCTTGGTTTAGATAGGTCTCATTATTGTCCATTGATGAATAGGATGTTGGGTGTATAGGACCCTTTGTCTAGTAAATGCTGAAGAAGTCGGAATCCGCGAGCGGTTTCTTATCTTTTTAGCCTTGTGTGAGAATTCCACGTGAGGCGTTAGACAATATGGCATCCTGGATATCGGAACTGTACCGTGTGGATTAATTCTTAAAATTTACTGTAAGACAGGATATTGTGGGTTTACGATTGATGAATTACTTATAATAATAAAAATAAAAGTTTTATTTTCTCAATTGTATTTACAAGGTTTTTTTATTAAGAATAGTTATTTTCATAACTAGTACCAAAAATGATTGTTTTCGGTGCGTGGTCGAGTTAGACCAAACAACGAAACACACTTTTGGTACGTGTTAGGAACATTACTTTTATCATACTGCTCATATTGGAGTATATTAAAACACTTATACATTTTATTAATAACTTACAGATACAGTACAAGAAATTAAATTGACACCTTTAAAAAAAAAAAAAAAAAAATAACATCCGTTTATTAACCTATAATAGAAGAAAAATACTGATATATTTACATTAATATTTAAAAATATTTAAATTAATATTCTTAGGCTTCTATTAAAACATCTTCTGGTATATCCATGTTATTTTGCACTTCAAACATACTAGTGATATTAGAATGAAGCACAGTACAGCTACAAGTAACCTCCTTCAAACACATGTTTATTAATATACATATACTAGCTGTGGGGCCCGGCTTCGCTCAGGGACTTGTGGAATAGGTGGAATGAAAGAATAACTTTAAAATGTAATAGTACAGAAAAATAGACGAAAATTAATCATGATTAAAACAAAGTTTGTACCATCCTGAAACTTCAGTTTAGTATTAGTGGTAAGTTTAGAAACCTCAGAGTCCGCCAATGTATGGTTTGGGTATAAGAGACCCTATTAATGCGGTTCTCTTAATGCGTTTTCTTCCTTTTTCTCGATTAAAAAAAATATTTTGTCAGCAAATATGTCCTGGTATGTACCGTTTTTTTGTGGTTTCTATTTTCTGATTCCATTGAGACCATTGATACCGAATCCTAATCAAGTAACTTCTCCTTTTTCGAATTCGGTTGAAAATTTACGAACATAACAGAACTATTAAACAGAAATATTATATGAACACTTTATTTTCGATATATATTCCATTAGGTTATATTTTTTATTTTTATCTTATCTATTATTATATATTATCTATAGGTTATCTAATTTATCCAATGTTAGTTTTTATTCGCTCACTACACTAATAAGCAATTTTTCTTTTGTTGTAAACTTACTCTTATATTGTATATTGATTAAAGGCAATGTTTCGACCAATTCTTTCCTCTTCTGTAAAACTTAATGCGCTTGGTTTTGTTTTTAATTTCAATTCATTGCAGAGATGTAATGACCTTATTTAAAAATAAAATGGAAAAAATAATTATTTATACATAATCTCGTGTAATTTAAAGAAAACAGCTGAAGCTAAAACCATAACAAAGCGAACTAACGAACGATAACCTTATGAATTGAGTTTAGCTAGCGCTCCTGGCTTCCAAATGTCGAACTAAATTTTTTCATTCATTAACCTCGCCTGGGCTTATTAGAGGGCTAATCACATGTTGCGAGAGGTTAAAAATTACAGCCCTTGTCCCTTCAACATTACTTAGTTAAAATGAAAACTGAAACCTTCTTCATCGTTAGGGGCAATAGAGCAATGCGACGACATAACATTCCATATAGTAGGTGTAGTCGTTTTTGAGCCTTTTCACGCACATTGTACACTTTGCTTTATACTATATATATTGATTAGTAACAGATTAAGGTTAGCGCACCAAAAAGATTTTTCAGGCCTAGGCCCGAAAAGTACTACTTTACATACTCAAACCGAGTATTGAAAACACATGTTTTTGATGCAGTATGATGAAAAAACATTTTTGTATCATTGGTCACTGTGACCATCAGCCAGAGTCAGTTGCCATTCCTTAAAACTTGAACCTAATATTTGAAATTACTTTAAATAACACAGGTGTATCTTTTTTGTATCCACAACAATATTTCTCTTTAATAATTTTATCACACAAAAATAATCCTACACTTAATAATAATAATAATCCTAAAGTATGAAATTAATTTTTATATAGTATATAAACTATATTAACCATAAAAGGAAAGAAAAAGTCACAACACGAATTATCCTTAGTCAGCTAGTTTTTACTTTCACTTACCTATATATGAAATATATAGTAAGTGGAAGTATTGCGATCGTGAAAATTTTCGACTTCCGGTTTTCAACGGAAATACACGTTTTGGGGTCCCCTGAGTCAAAATAACCAAGTCCCGCGAAATGGTCTGTGTGTGTGTGTGTGTGTCTGTGTGTGTGTGTGTGTGTGTGTGTGTGAACAGACTAGCTCAAAAACTATAAACCGTGTGAACCTGATATTGGGTATTTAGAGTATGTATAAGCCCGTGATGTGACAGCAAAAATTTCATCAAATTTGCACAAAGGGAGGGGGTACTTTATTTAATAACTTTTTAGGGTTTTTTCGATTTTCTCAAAAACGGCTCTAACGATTTTGATTAAACTGAGTATTTGATCTAGTTATATGCCTGAAATATGACTGTAAAAATTTCATCAAAATTGATCAACCGGAGGGGGGACTTTACTTAATAAATTTTGTATCATTTTCACATGTTTTTTTTATTTACTCAAAAACGGTTTTAACGATTTTGATCAAACTTGGTATTTGATGTATTTATATGCCAAAGATGTGATAACCAACATTTCATCACAATTGATCAACCGGAGGGGGGACTTCACTTAATAAATTTTGTATCATTTTCACGTGTTTTTTTTATTTACTCAAAAACGGTTTTAACGATTTTGATCAAACTTGTTATTTAATGTATTTATATGCCCGAGATACGACTGTAAAAATTTCATCAAAATTGATCTACGGGAGGGGGGACTTTACTTAATAAATTTTGTATCATTTTCACGGGGTTTTTTATTTACTCAAAAACGGCTTTAACGAGTAACAAAAATAAGATATGAATGTAGAAAAATGTGTGACTTTGGGAAATGATATTTAGCAAAACACGTCAATTTCTAATCTAAGTAAGTTGGTAAGTGAAAGTTGTGTGTTGCGCCCACGCACCAGATTTTTATAAACAATAAATCATTTACAATTCAGTTAAATCTATTTAACAAAATTACTGTATCAGTAATTGAATTCCTTTACCAATCTCCTTCTGTAATGCCAGGCTAATTTGCAGGATCTTATCAACGCTGTGTAATATTTCAATAACTACTATAATAGTTAGACTTATCTTACAGAAGTATTTTACTCAGAATTCGGACAAAATGGGGCATACTGTTATAAAATCAAAATTATTTTAAATTTCTTTTCGGTTGCATAGTTGTAATTGTCCCTCGTTATATATTTTAAAATTTAGATTCAACATTTCGCTCCTGGCTTTGAAGACCCAGCTGATATCACGAATTTTCATTATTTGAAAATAATTTATTTTGTTAACGTCATGATATAATTTTTTTTATACCAAAAACGTTTTTGTTTTTGATGAATGAATTAAAACACTCAGGTCATTGCCAACCTAGCTAACTGCTAAATAAACCTTTTAAAATTGATTTTACAAAGCAGAACGTTTTCAATCGCATTTTTCTTAAATCTAAGATTTTGGACTTCCGGTTTTCAACGGAAATACACTTGATATGACAACCAAAATTTCATAACCAGTATTATCACTGATGAAAATAAAAACTTTTATTTAACCATAAAAGAATGTATTTTTCTTTAGAGAGTAAATGAGTGATGCTCAAATTATTGAAAGCATTCGAGGAATGAAAAAATATGGTAATAGATAATCTTTAATTAATTATATTTTAGCTTCGAAACTTTAGTTCCATAATAGATTTCTGAATGCAATATTAAGTGATTTTAGAGGAACAGTAATCGTTCTCTATTTCCAAAAAAGGAATATGAGATAAACTTTACCACGAGTCCCAAATACACCTATCGATTTACCTTCACGATATATTTCCAAAAGTAAAAAACAAGCGAACAGAAAAAAAAAAAAACTCGACTGTTGATGAAATTAGGTCCCTTAAAAAAAGAAATAAGGCATAATGAATTGAAAAATATTGAGAACTTTCAAGTTTTGCATTAAATATACATTATAACTTATGGAGATATACAAATATAAGCATGTAAGTGTGGAAAAGTGTGGCATTTATATACTACCGAAGCACGTCGATTTCTACTCTAAGTAAGTTGGTAAATGAAATTTGTGTGTTGCGCGCATCGCACAAGATTTTTCAATTTAGGACTTTTATTTCATTGTATGCCTGATAAAAAGGAAGTACTATTCTAGATTAAGTAAATAGTTCGAGATATTGCCAATTATTCTTAACTCTTTTTTAACTATTATTAGTTGCTTGATTCCTAGTAAAATTGTACTAAATTCTTCAGCATTAAAGACATGCTCCTTATCAAAAAATCATTCCTCTAGTGATTGGGTTGGATGAACAAAGCGCGTGAGAACTAATTGTAGCTCATTGTATGCTCGAGAAACTAGAAAATCACGAATTTCTTCTCAATTCATTCATAATTAGTGTTAATTAATTCCTAACTAATTTCGGATGCCACCTTACTTAGGGTTTCCCCACAATTAACCGAACTCCTGAGGTGCTATAATAGCCAATTGAGGGCGCATAAACCCATGTTTTGGGCCCACAACCCACAATTCATTAGGGGCCGGAGAGATGCTATTTGGTCGGGGATCAGCATAAATGTTTTTACATTAATTTCGGAGGAAGCCTATCAACAAGTCATTCCACTTTGAGCAATTTGCAACGGAAATCATTAATTATTCCCTTTCACCTAGCCAAGGTATTTCCATTCCACATTCCGATTTTTCGATCTATAATTATAATTGAAATCAAATTATAATATTGAATATTATAATTAATCTCATTCATTTCAATTAATTAATTTAATCTCTGAGATTGATATACTGTTCACAGATTTACGGCATTGCTAAAAATATACATTTACAAATTACTCCAGAACTTTCAGTCAAAATTATTAAGACTCATTTCAAAAGCACCTTGGTACGTGACTAATCAAACCTTATATACTGACTTCCACATGCCAACAGTCTACCAACACATCAAAACTTTACAAACAGTTCCACACTAACCTACAGGGACATATAAACCTACTAATAAGAGATATGGCTACAGATGAAATGCCCTTGAATGTGAGGAGGAGATTAAAAAGGCATTGGATGAGAGATCTCCTTCTTTAACCGACCTCAATAACTGAATGAAGCCAGACAAGAGGTACTGTTGGGTGCCATCCTTCCCCATGCCTGGCATGTCATCATTTGCAATTGTATACGGCCATCACATCTGCTGATCGTCTAAACATTGTTGGCAGGCGCGGATATACGAATACAATTTAAAAAAAAAAATCTCATTACAAGGGAACGATTTCACATATTTTTTTTGAGCTTAGAATTATTATTAGAAAGCTCAATGTAATCGTTTTATGGCATTTCGAAGCGTTTAAACTCATTTTTATTTTAAATATCTTCACTATAACTACATATTTTTCCTTTTTGGGTCTATCTTTCATTATTGCGTCATAAATATTATTTTTTAATGAAAATGCATAACTTCATCGATTTTTCGTGGTATTGTGTACCTAAGACAAAATTGAGTAAGGTGTTTGAGGAAGATAAGTTTTCTGATATTTATCCGATTTTGCAGATTCTTTGATGGGTTCTTAAAGATTCCGGGAAATGGCTCTATAAAAACTTCATTTCCAAACACTATTAACAGATTTTTCCTCTGATCTTAAAGGAGGTGGTAAGTCATCTTTTAATAGAGATCTTTGACGAGCGTTAAATGGAGCCTCATGTACCTATTTATACAAGTAACAATCTAGATTTTAAAAGTTACTTTTTTTTTTTTTTTTTTACTTTCAAAATAATATAAGTACTAGTTTTAAAAGCATTTCCTTTTTTAACATACATATTTACCTTTTCTCATATATTAAAATTAAGCAAGGTAATTACAATAAGGAAAAAAAATGAAGAACCCCACATTTTTGACAAAGTTAAAATACAACCAACTTGAATGAATAAGATTACTGTAAACGTTATTACAATTTAATCAAAATATAAAAAACTTACTTTTAGTAAACTAATAAATAAAATAAAATTTTTATTTAAAATCAATATATATTATAAAGCAAAGTGTACAATGTGCGTGCCAAAAAGGCTCAGAAACGACTCCACATACGATTAAGAGATTTATGTCAGCGTGTAACTGTATGTCCCCTAACGGAGAAGAAGGTTTCCGTTTTTCTCTTAAGGCTCTGAAATTGAAGAGAAAAGGACTGGAATTTTAAGCCTCTCGCAACATGTAATTAGCCTACCTGAGAATGACATACGAGTTTATGAATGAAAAATATAGTTCGAGCTCCAGGTTACCAGGTAGCGCTAGGGTGTGTTTCACTCAATGTTTATTGTTCATTCATTCCGTTATATTTGTAAAGGTTATATATTTTGTCAGCTGTTCTTTTTAAATTACTTAAAAATCAAGCGAAAATAATTAGTTTCACCTTTTCTTTCAAAATAAAATAATGATTTTACCGGAGCGAAGCCGGGCACCCTAGCTAGTTAAAAATAAATATGGCTTACACTAGATCAAAAATTATAATGTTAAAGTACCACATGTGTCAGTCGTTTGTGCTTGTGATTTTTGCAACATGTATTATCATATGAATAATTGATTGACTAACTATTGATCTGATATGCTCGTGTGGACTATTGTGACAGGAATTAAAGAAATCGGTACTTATGTATTATACAGGCGCCCAAGATTTTATATTAAATTATATTTATTATGAATAAAAATACAAACAACTTTTAATATATGTTTATTTACAATTATTTTGTTCTAACCAAAAATCTCTGATATCTGTTAAAATTGCCTCAAAGGGATCCTCTTCTTTTAATTGAGTCCTCCACATAAATTCGGCAAGGTATGAAGAAAGGAAGTCTCTATTTGTTCCTCTTCTTTTTTTGTTTCCCTATTTTGCTGATCCCCATAATCTCTCAATTCTTTGAGTATTCGTCAAAGTCTTGGGGTCAACAAAATTAAACTTATGGTTAAAAATTTATGGGTGTATCCCTTTTTGTAAATGTTCACATAACCCTTCCAACAATCCGAGAGAATTATATTCCCTGGAAGAATTCTTTTTTGTATAATTTTCAATAACGTATCATTATCATATAGGATAATGTATGGTGGTCAGGATAATGTATAATTTCCAATAATTTAATATAAAATCTTGGGGGCCCGTATAGTACATAAGTACCAGAAATCCGTTGCTAGTTTCAGTACGTTATTGCTGGATTTTTGGTATATCTAAAACTTCGTGCATGTGCATAATTGGCGTATGCCTAGGAAAGGACCCTATAAATCTCATGCATTTATTTTGTACTAATTGTAACTTTGAGTGGTTAGTTCCACACGTGTTTGACCAAATTGGGCATGCATAGAGCAGAACGGGTCTTATATATAAATAATAAATTGATTTCTTGTTTATTAGATTTAAACTAATTAAAAAGTTAATTATAAAACTATATAAATAAGAAAGTTCCTGATAAAATCACTTGAAGAAAACCTATTAAAAAAACATGTTAACGAAAAAAAATTTGACAAAATTAGAGATATCATTAAAACAGGGCGGGTTCATATTGTGATACAGTTAATAAGAGACTGACAAAAAATTTTCAGTAATCGGTCAGTATTTCCAACTACCTTAATTTATTATCAGGTTGAACTCTAATTTATCTACAACCAATTTATTAAACTAACGTTCACGAAATGACCACTTAACAACACCTAAGGCTTCTATTCTCGAGACAGACGATAACAATAACACCATATTCTCCCAGATTGCTATCTGAATTATTTTCCCCCATTGGGCAGCAAATTGAACATTCACTCTCCCAACTGTAACTCACCGTATAGCCCCGGGGTCCGAGGCTGAACCAATCAGAAATCTTCCGTGGAATAATCACATCGTTAGTTGGTTTCCAGCTAAAGCTGTATCCTGTCTTGATCTATGATCCCGAGTTTCGGCTTAAAAAAGAACCTTTATTAAAAGAACTGTAACAAACAATAAATTACAATTGTGACGGCTCTCGTTTGTAAAACGTGTTTTTCTTTCTTTATTTTTTTTTTTTTTATGTTGTATTCCATGAATTATGTTCGATCAAATGATTTCGATAAATTCAAAACAGGAATCAACTAATAAAAAATATTAGTCGTAATAAACTGATTCATAAACTGAGTAATAAACTATTCCTCCTTTTCTATATCATTATTAAAGAATAATTTCCTGATTGAACACGTTCAAAACGAATTTTATTGCCTAGAATATCATTATGAATCAATCTTTCTAATTTTTAAGCACACAAAAGAAAATAATATTACTTTTCACCATAACTCGTTAGGTTAAATTCCCTTCTTAACAGCCGATTTTCACATGAAAATGTCCGAAAAGCCGAACACTTCTGTTCATTAATTTCAATAAAATTTATATAATACATTTTTATAAATCATCTATATGTAATATTTTTTATAATAATTTTATAAATTATTAATTTGTTTATAAGGGGTACTCAAAGGCTAAATAAACTACGTTAAATTATTTATGTGGAGTCTGACCCCTTAATCCACGTCCGGGCCCTTAGCCTCACCCCTGTTTCGTCATTCAGAACGAACGGATGTCGTTCGTAGTCATAGGCCCTTTACCAGTCATTTTTATGTACTTGAGTAAATTAATGTGCTTCAACTACGAATTCGAAATATATGCGTGTGTCGTCATTTTCATGCACGCTGCGTTTTCATATAATCTCATGAAAGAGATCGCCTTTTTCTTCACCTCCAGCTTGAGACTAGCTGCCTATCGCCAGGATCAGGGCTCCGTGAAGGGTTCTACGCCTTAAAGCCCTAGCAAACAACAGGGCTCCATGTGGTTCGTCCTATTTTATCCCTTTTCCCTTTACCCCTTTTTCCTTCTGCCACGTAGCTCTGATTTCAGGTTGTGCCGTGCGGTCCAGCAGTTCGAGGTAAGCGATCTTACATATATAATTTTGTTTGATTTCCATTTGCTCTCTGAGCTCACCAGGGTTTAATCCCCTTTTACTTTCAATCATTTTTTCTTGATCTTTACTTAATTTAAATTTATTACTTAACAACTACAAATACTCAATTTAGTCGATTTTTAATGAGATTATTGAATTTTAGTGAAGAAAATGTTGCTAACAGCTGAAATTATGTTGGTTTTTAGAATCGGATTCCGAGGTCCGATTTTCGATAAAGAATGGCGTAAATCCTGTATCGGCCTGTCCTGCGCCTATTATGTCTAGTTCCAATCCTTACAAGAGATAATGCCCTTGAAACGCTCATTTAATTCCCTTTTAATCAAAAGATAACTCTTACGTTGCATGCGGAGAACGCGCAAAAATAGAAGATCACAATTAATTTTTTTTTTTTTTTTTTATTCGGTACGCCTACCTGGCCATGTGTGGCAATCGGGGGGTTACTCTACAGGTGTAATCAACCTATCCTAACCATGGTGGGTAGGTCGAGATTTATTTCGTGGGGCCTCCGCGAAATAAAAGTCAACCATCCCAGGGCGGATTCGAACCGCCACCGTTTGGCTCGAGCGTGTTAAAAAGCGGACCGCGCTCCAACACGCTCGACTATCCCCGGCCCAAATAAAATTTATTACACAAATGATGTATTTAGTATTTGCAAAAGCTAGATATTAAATTGCAATAAAATTTTCAAACGTCTTATGTCTTGAAATGTTTCCCTACGTTTTTCAAATTCCCAGATATTTCCAGAAATTCCCCTAATTTTTGTAAAATCTTGAAATTTTTTTTTAATTTTATTAGTTTGAAATATTTTTAAATTGTTAAGAAAAAGTTTTAATTATTCCCCAGTTACGAAAAAGTAGGTAAATAGTTTTGGCCAGGATTTGATGGCCAATATTCCACTGTGCACCGGTGGTACACGCCGGCGTGAACGTGTTAAAGAATAATTGATACTTCTCAACAATCTACAATCGGTCAATCCTAGTTAATAGGTACATATACCTTCAGGAAAACTCAAGAAGTCAGATTACATTCTTAAATTAGATAAATTTCTCTCCCAAATTTTACTTTTACATTCGGCATCTTAACTAAATTTATATAGAGTGGAACAATCATGCCGCCCGTCCGGTCCGACTTGAATTATCTTCCAATTTGCCTCCACTATCTCACTCCAAGATCGCTATATTATAGATTTGTGAAACGTTTTAAGGAAGGGAAAAGAAGTAACATTTAACTCTAATTGGCTTTTTTTCCAGGGCATTTTATACATTTATTATTTACGCTTTTTCCTTATGGGTCATTTTCCCAGAAAGGGCAAATCGCTGTCCCCGATGGATTCTGAAGCCCCCTCACCATTTATGTTCATTAAAACAACCTCTAAGTAGGATATATGACTTGCTCTGTCGACTACTTACTCATATAACATTAAAAATTAAAGGTTGAATTTTGATGTGACCTGTGGAAATCTCCTTCCCTCGTCATGTCACAACTCCAGTTTCCAAACTTTACGTTCGTCTACGAATTGATCATTGATGCTTTTTGAATTTTTTATAACTGTGGTGCTGTTCGAAACATCTCAAAATTAGAATGTGAGGTTTGTGATATTTTTAAAAATGATTAAATAGAACACAGATGAGGTAAAAGACTTGTCCCCAGTGTTTGGGTTTTTCCCCGCTTACGTAGTATTTTCGTGTTTTGTCAATTTTAACCTTTACAGATGACTGCGGCTTCTGGCTAAAAGTAGGATTACATCTCGGGTAACAACTCTTTTTGCCGCCAAATGTTTTCAGTCACTGTGGAACCGTCAGGATAACAACGTAGGCGCTGCGGCGAGAGCGGCATACAACCCGTGTCATTGTCCCGCCCGTAGCTACTTAGAAGGTAATTGTATCGAATTTTTTTCATTGCTTTCATATTTTAGAGCAAATTGATACGTTTCTGAAGGTCTATCGTTGTATAAAAAAAATTGCTGTGTTTAAGTACTGAACAGAAAAAAATGGATGGTCATGCAATACAATATCGGGTGTTTTTGTCCCGCTCGAGTGTGCTCGGAGATTAATTGTATCTAAATGTTTTCGTTGCTTTCTACTTCTAAAGCTCATTGAAACGTTTCGAACGGTCTATCATTTTGTCAAAAATCTGCTTTATTTAAGTAGTAAACGAGAAAAAACTAGAAAGCCTGTCGAATTCTGATGTCATTAGCCCGCCTCTCCGGAATTGGAAAGTAATTGTATCTAAACTTTTTCGCTGCTTATTACATAAAGTACTCGTTAGCGCGTTTACAACGGTCAATCGTTTTGTCGAAAAGCAGCAGTATTTAATTAGTAAACGAGAAAAAACTGGATGGTCATAAACATCAGCAGTTATTGTCCCGCCTGTCTCTACCCGAAAACTAATTGCATATATATTTTATCGTTGCTTTATACATATAGAGGTCGTTGAGACGTTTCCGATGGTCTATAATTTATTTCAAAATCATCTTTATTTAAGTAGTAAACGAGAAAAAAACTGGATGGTCATAAAAATTTGTTTAATGGCTGATAGATGGCTTAGGATTTTGTCAGCAAAAAAAAAAAAATAATAAAAAAATAAATAATAGAAAAAAATAAAGAAAATAAATAATTTTTTATTAATCTAAACTTAATTTGTGGATGACCACCTGTTTTAAATTATTTGTAAATAATTTATTTTTTGAAGAGAAAAGATTTGGCTCCGCCGGGAGTCGAACCCGGGTCTCCCGCAGGACGTCCGTCTGTGGTGCAGTGGTTATCATCCGCGCATGTCACGCGAGAGGCCCGGGTTCGACTCCCGGCGGAGCCAAATCTTTTGTCTTCAAAAGAAAAATTATTTAAAAATAAAATAAATAAAAAAAACTCAAGAAAAAATATATTTAAACGAACCCTCAGCACATTTCTTTTCCCGTCTTCCGATTTTTTTTTAAATAAATAATAAATGCACCCTGCTCTTGTATAACCTTGCATTGGAGTTCAACCAGTGCTATGTAAAGAGCACCCCTAAATATTTTCCAGACGTTAATTCGACATTTTCAATTTCAAGAATTCCAAGTTCAGATTCGCCCTTTCTGGGAAAATGACCCTTATATAAACTTTAGTTAATTCATGCTTTCATGATGTTGCCACTGATTCATAAAATCATAATTGATAGGAAACGCGCATATGAACTCCATATCCTATATGCGTGTATATATGTATGTATATAAGTATATACATATATTGCTAGAAGTGATAGAGTGGTGGTAGGCGTGGCTTCGCCAATTTGCTACGGGTAGCTGTGCAGCCAATGAGAACGCCCCTGTCCCCACCATTGTGTCGTACCATCTGCCGTCCACTTTCTATTCCAAACAGGCAATTCCCCGAACTTTGCCGTATCGGCGTACTACGAACACCTCTTTACACTTAAACGTGAAGTCGAGCAATGATGTCTCACCGCACCTATGCACTTTGTTTATGTCCCAAACTAAGGCAGTCAGTTCTATTATACATAAAAAATTAGATTAATTGTATTTAAATTTATACAATGGGTCCAGAAGAGTTAATCGAAGGAGGGACAAGACTAAAGACCGGCCACCCAATTCCGCGCTCAAATTTATTTATTTATAGCCCTCCAGAATAGCCTCTCATTTATATCCGGGACGAAAATTAACGGTTTTGTCCCCTTCACAGTTCTGATAAATCATTTTAATTCCTTCAACGATTGTCTTTTGTGTTTTAGCTGCCAAAATGCGTGTGAGATAACGCTTCCAGTCAGCGCTACTTCAAACATTATGAAATATAATGTGTTAATTAATATTAAAAATATATATTATAGTCATGGTAAATTATGCTTGGTAGTAGCAGAGCTCTCTTATTCTCTCTCTCTCTCTCTCTCCCTCTCTCTCTTTCTCTCTCACTTTATATATATATATATATATATATATATATATATAAGAGAGGGTGAGAGAAAGAGAGATTTTTTTAGTATTTTATTTAAAAATATTTTATAACTATAAAGCCGTCTTTATGTCTGTTTTTAACAAGTCACATTAATATAACAAATAATGTACAGAAGGATGAAAATGAAGAATATAAAGCGACTGCCTAAGTCACAAAAAAAAGAAAAGAAATAAGTTAAGTGCAAAATATTTAAAAGCATTTTGACACTTATTAAACACCTAGTCTTAACTAACTAGTTCAATTTTTACCAAATCTACCAAACGTAAGATGGTGGAAGATAGTTGACCATAGATATAATGAACAGGAATTGGTTGGGGGTGGGGTCAAAATAATTAGCACAAATATGTGATATTTACATATTTTATTGTAGCCGACGTTTCGACCCAAATATTAGGTCATCATCAGGGCTCCATCAGAAAAACAAAAAAAGGACCAATCAGAGAAATTATATAAACAGATATAAATGTATGTGAAATATTAAACAAGATTAAATAAGGTATATAAAATAAATATAACATTTTGTAGAATTTTAAAATTATTGCTCTTAAAGTAAGGTCATGATAAAAGTAATCAATGAAAATGAGATAAAATTTAAAATAGCATATCTGGGGTAATGTAGAGAAATATTGAACTATAGGTGAACATATAATAAAGATGCAATGGTCTGTAGCAATGAAGCTTAAGTAAATAAGATAAAATGTAGTATACAAAAATACAAAGTGGTGTGTAAATTAAAAATTTAAAAATGATGGTTAATATACAAATATAATGATACAGAACAAGTCACTGAATGAAGGGTAAGAGATCTTTGGATGCATTATGATAAAGAATAATTATAAGATTTTTGTATTGAAAGTGTTGTACATTATAAGGATGGATGATTATTAAGTATCATATAATATATAATTTTTAATTTATGTAACTTTAAGTACCTCTAGTCCCACACCCTAGGGGAGAGCGGGGTTGGTTGGCAACAGTTTTCACTTTTTTGATAGTTGAGCCGTTCCTGTTAATATAATCCAAATAGGGCTGATATCACTGTAAACTCCAAGTATTAGAGAACTTCAAGTATTTTTTTCAACACATAATATTTAATACTAAGATCATAGAAAATCGAAGAATTCGTCTATCCAGTATGTGCCAATTAACCTCCAGTGTGGGGCAGGTTGGCCTAGAAGGTGGAGTTCTTTAGCCATCTCATTCAAGTACTGCCTGATACATATTATTGTTACTAAAAGCTGCACTATTATGGTATAATAATTTTGAATCGGGTTTTCACAGCTTTTAAGGGAAAATATAAGGGCAATAGAAGAAGATAGAAGTTCAGACTGTCGTCACTTTCTGCATGGGAAATATTGCTCTCACCCTCCTCGCTGGAACTAAAGACATTTGGTAGTTTGTTTTTGCTACTGCTCTAACAAACCCCAGTTGATAGGAGCCAACTTACCCCACAGGACATGGGAAAACAATCAAACAAGAAACTAGTTGGTCGAAAGGTTTGGTTTTTCAAAGTAGTTTGGGGCTATATGAACAGAATTGGAGTCAAATGTGTTGCCATGCCTTTTAACCAAATTTACTGAAACTATAAAAATTTACTTACATGTTGTAAAATCAATCGATGAAGCACACTCTTCTCTACACTGTTTGCATCAGATTGAAAACTCAGGACAAGACTCCCGAGGTCGAGTGGGTCACATGGTACAATGGTACCATACAGATGTGACGGAAACTATAATCCAATGGCCAACCTACCCTCTATGCCAACCAACCCCGCTCTCCCCTACTATATAGCTGTCACATTCAGTTTAACAATCATCCATCCTTCAAGTGCATAACACACGTTTGTGTCGAAAAATAAGTTGTTAAGATAAAGAAAAGAATTGTCGGAATTTCAAGAATATTAATCATTCCAGAAGAATTTTTGAGAAATTCCTCTGGCCATTTACCATCTCTAAATAAAAAAAAAAAAATTATGCATATTTGTGATGGATTAGGTATTTTATTTTATTTTATTCCTTGGCACTCCTTTAACATGCGAAAAACACTCTCTTACAAGACAGGAAACCACCGATCCGAGCCCGGAGAATAAGCGAGTTATTCATTTGTTAAAAATAAAACTCAAAAGTAATTTGTATCACTCCGCTTAGTCAGATAAGCGCTACATTAAGCCCTTATCTTTGACAAGAGTCAGGGGGAGGAAGAAGAAATTACAAAAAATATTTTAAGATTAAAACCTTTTAAGGGACAGTAGACCGGCATTAAAAGATCGCCTTTCTTTCCACTTCTAAAAGTGAGAGAGAGAGAGAGTGAGGGGCAGTGACTATACTAAACGGACAAAAAAATAAACCCCGAGTTGACAGAAGCGGTCTCGAATCTCTCCAAGATAAGCGGATAGCCTGGAAGAGATAATAAATCGGGGGCCATAAGACAACGGGGACATGAATATATGGCGTACAGGGCGTCCGGTGTGTAATGTCAACTCTTGTATTAACAAGGAGTGGCATTTATAAGAAAGGGAATATAAGATAGAACTAATGAAATCTTAAAAAGGGGAGCTACTAGTTCTAAATGGGAATAAACCGAGAAGTGGATGGGAGGATATTTATCATAGCGGGATGAGAAATGTGCTGCGACCTTGCTACCAACACAGGAATCTCTCTCCATTGTCTGACCTGCCGCCTCTGTATGAGGAATGTAGGTGGCCAGCATCCACTCATCTTTTTTTATAAATATATATTTACAAGACAGGCATCAATTAGAATGTCGTGAACTTCATTAAGATTATATATGTCGGTATAGATATTTATTAATGGCTCTACATTTAAATGTTACAAAGCTAGAATTTAGTCGCTATTTCAGTTTTGCTGAAATGAGGTCAGTCCGATGATATTCCTGTGAGGTTATGGAAAACTAGGAGAAGTTATATCAGTTATTAAAAGGCATTCCTATTTAGTGAAACAATAATAAGGCGTCGTTCATTCCGGATAATCGACGAAATAGCACACATAGTGGTAATATGTAGGACAAGATACTAATAAAAGCACAACATACTGATAATGTATATATTTTTACTTTCACTTACCTATATATGAGATATATATAGTAATATAGTAAGGGAAAGTATTGCGATCGTGAAAAATTTCGACTTCCGGTTTTAAACAGAATTACACTTTTTGGGGTCTCCTGCGGCCAAATAACCAAGTCCCGCCAAATGGTCTGTGTGTGTGAACAGACTAGCTCAAAAACTATAAACCGTATGAACCTGAAATTGGGTATTTGTTGTATGTATAAGCCCGCGATGTGACAGCAAAAATTTCATCAAAATGGTCAAACGGAGGGGGTACTTTACTATATGAACGTTGTCCCATTTTCACGGGGTTTTTTTTATTTACACTAAAACGGCTTTAACGATTTTGATCAAACTTCATATTTGGTGTATGTATATGCCTGCGATGTGGTAGTAAAAATTTCATCAAAATTGATGATTTGGAGGGGGAACTTTTCTTAATAAATGTTTTCCCATTTTCACGTGTTTTCTTTTATTTACTCAAAAACGGCTTTAACGATTTTGATCAAAATGGGTATTTGATGTATCTATATGACCGCGATGCGACAGTCAAAATTTCATCAAGATTGATCAATCGTAGGAGGCACTTTACTCTATAAATGTTTTCCTATTTGCAGGGATTGTTTTTTTTTTTTTTTTTTTTTTTTTTTTATTTACTCAAAAACGGCTTTAACGATTTTGATCAAACTGGGTATTTGATGTACACATTAGCCCGCGATGTGACAGCCGAAATTTCATCAATATTGGTCAAACGGATATTCAAATATAAGTATGTAAATGTGGAAAAAGGTGTGAAGTTGAGGAATGGCGTTAACATATTATCGAAACGCATCAATTTCTAACCTAAGTAAGTTCGTAAGTAAAAGTTGTGTGTTGCGCGCACGCACCAGATTTTTTAGTTATACGATTAAACATTGTAAAACATGGTAATGGCAAGAAATTATATTTCCAAAATGCAAATAAAAAATGAACAAATGCAGTAGAATCTTGATAATCCGATACATATGGGACCAGACAACGGCCGAATTATCAATAATTTCCGGATTATCGGAAGTAAAATACAAAACCTATTATAATGTAATATTTTTACTATAATATAATATTTATATTGGTACATCTGTACATTTAAAACAAAATACTATGTACATATGAAGAACACGTTAATATTTAAAATAAATACATATGTATTACGAAAAATAATAATTAATTCTTTTTTTGCTTTTTTGCCTTATACATTTTATCGAAAACGCACTATTGAACCTTTTGAGCATTAACCATTTTGTGCAGACATTGAATGCGTCGTTGTTGGTTACAGTGCGATGAGTTGAAACATCCTGGTCATCGCAATCTTCCTATTCATCCGTGGATCGAATATGGCTGAGGATTTCATCGTACGATAAGGATTGAAAATTTTCTTCATTTGTGCTTTGAAGCCATTCTTTGATGTCTTCATTTAATTGGGTAACGCTCAGTTCAAATTTGGTGGAAAACTCTCGTTAAAATCCTGAAGATAATTGTAGAGTTGAGCTTAAGGAGTTACTTCCGTCAGAATCCTCAATCACGTCTTTAAATTTAAAACAAGGGGTGTATTGGCCAGATCTTTTTCCAAGAACACTGGATGGTGTCACTTTCCACTTTATTTTTTCAAAAACTGGATCAATCAGTTTTATTATGTTCGAATGTGGATATTTTTTGTAATTAAGTTTTATTTTCTGGATTATATTTTGATCCATGGGCTGCGAGAGGTTTCGTTTTTGGTGGCATGTAGACAACTTGAATTTGATGGTCATACAATAAGTTCTACTTCGTTTTGGTACTAGCACTAGATTACCGAACGTGCCGGAGTAACCAAGCGCCGGATAATCAAGATTGTACTGTAAGCAGTACATACACCCGAATATCGAATCCAGGAAAAAAGGAAATCATTAAGGTAAAATTAAGTTTATAAATTTATTTTTTACTGTCACTTACCTATTTATGAAATATACAGTTATAGAAAGTATCGCAATCGTGAAAAAAATTCCGGTTTTCAAAGGTTCTTAAGGGAAATGCACGTTTTGGGGTCCCTTTAATCCAAATAACCAAGTCTTGCGAAATGGTCTATGTTTTTGTGTGCGTGTGTGAACAGACTAGCTCAACACCTATAAACTGTACGAAACTGAAATTGGGTATTAAGTGTATGTCGTGATATGACATCGAAAATTTCATGAAAATCGGTCAAACGGAGGGGACACTTTATTTAAAAAAATTTGTCTCTTTTACGTTTTTGTTTTCGAATTTCTCAAAAACAACTCAAACAATTTTGATCATACTCGTCATGTTTAATGAGAATTGAGTACTCTTTAGTATTAGGTAGGTATTATCATCATAGAAATGATCTGAGCGAACTTTAAGCGCACCTTTGTCAATTGATCTCGGAGAATATGTATTTATGAATAAGTATATGCCTGTATGTACAGTATCAGTCAAAAGTTTAGACTCACCCTTAGATTTTGTAAAATAAATAAGTAACAACATTTTATTTATTGGACAACGTAACAACCATAACTTTATTTTTAATTTATTTATAACTAGCTTTAATATTCCGGTTTCACCCACGGAATTTTGAAAAAAATGAGAAAAGCCGTGGGTCCAGAGAAGAAATGAAATTTTTTTTTACTCCAACTGTTGATTTCGTAAAAATCTAATGTAAAGCGAGATCATAACGATTTTTATAACAATAAAGAATATACCCAGAGATTGGCTGTTATGCAATTTTAATATGGACAGGTGTTCGCACCTGGTATGAAAGAACCACTAAGCGAAATTCGGAGAATTTAGGACAAACGGTATGTATTTCTATTAAGAACAAACAAAAAAAAACAAACGAACAGAATTTCATCTTTATTTATATAGATTGTATTTCGAAACAATCATATAATTTTTGAAATGTTATCTCTTGAGTTACAATTATTTTTTTAAACTTGAAGATTGTGAATTAAATACAAGTGAGTCTAAACTTTTGACCGGTACGGTATATAGTGGATACTGGATTTCTTTCATATAAAAAAGAAATTGTAAATATATTTTAATAATAACTAAGCAGAGAAATGATTCTTCCACCTGGAAGGAAATTGCTTGCAGAGTCCCGAAGGAGAAATATGGACATTGCAGCCGGCGGAGCGTGGTCCTGCACCAACAATCGCTGCATGGATGAAATTATATCCCATTCCATTATGTCTCCTGGAAACTGGATGCTGCAAATAATTTCACAATTTGTAACACTCACGACTAGCACATATCCGATTGCTATTGTGCAAGAGGGAAAGTACGGCAAAGGAAACTGTCCTGTTCTCTTTGCAGCAGATCTTGCAGCGAGAAGTTCATGGGCTTGGGTATTTCTTATGAATCATGTGCGAGATCACGTTAGTAACTGCTGCTATGTATTGTTGATGCTGCCATGACAGCAAAAGTAAATTAAATTAATAATTTAAAATTATAATATGTAAAGTTCTGTATATGCTCAAACCAGGTGGTTAGTTTTACCTGAAGGCTTCAAGGTCCTGGAAATAATCAATAACAATATAGTCGTATTAGTTATAAAATATCTTTATAGGATTTATTATAAGGGGCTATTAATTATTTACATCTTAATAAATAAAATTAAATATGGAGTTCAATTTAGATTTGTTTCTTTATTTTCATTGACCCCATGCTACAGGTTTCTTAAAATAGATAAAATTGGTAAACACGTTACCTCAGGAGAAGAATCCAATATACATTGATACATATTCAGTACATTAGTTTCATATTGTAAAACTTCTGTGAGTTAACAGATATTTATTACACGAATATATAACAATATCAATGCCAAACGAATTATCACAACATAACTATTCGAGTAGGTTACACTAATGATAATTTTACAGCACACAAATCATAAGGCTTGAGCTTCACAATCGAAATTCAGACTTAGAATGTTCAGTCAATCGCTGCTTATATATAGTTTTAAGGAGGGTCAAGAACGTTGAAGAAACTCGTGGAAGCTGGCGGAACGACTTAGATGGAGCTCGAACAATCTAGATCCAAACATTTTGCTCCAACCGCTTAGTTTGTTCCAACAAACGGGATTCCAAATCATATTATTTTTAAATAATGATTTAATGTTACACTATATCAATTCGATTTATCCCGTTTTAGGAATCCTAGAAAAACCCGCCTTAGGAAAGCGTGCAGCCAGAAACGTAGCACTGCGCTGTTTATATTGCGGTTGTACAAATATATTTTCCTCTTGCAGGAGCTATTGGTTTTGATTAAAAGAAAGAATGATAAAAAATAATTGTCAAAAGAAACAGAATTAGTGTTGATTGTCCGTTTATTTATTTAACTTCGCTTTCTTTTACAATGGTATATAGAAAATCGTTACATTTTGAGTCCTTAATCTTGCCTATCCAGATATAATAATAGGGAACTATGCTTTTTTAACGTCACTTTATGTTATTAAGGCTAATCGGACGATGCAGCAGTGGAAGTCCTAAATTTTGCCTATTCAGGTATAATTAGGATAGTGATCTTTAACGAGTACGTGACATCGTACAGGCTCGGGACCTCTATTTTACGTCCTATGCGAGAGACGGCATAGCCAAGGATTTTTTACTCCCATTGAGAAATCCTAGGGCCACCACGGGACGCGAACCTGCGACATTTAATATTGTTTGTTGCGGGACTTGTTTATAATGCTTTGATGCAGTATTTATTATTGTTATTGCTTTTTTTTTTTTTTTTTTTTTTTTTTTAAGGGGCAAATATAATTTTCAGTATATCTATGTTTATATATACATATATATTAATGCACATTACAACAGAAATTTAAATTTTCATCTTAGGGAAAAATTTAATTTTTTTTCTCCTGTATATTTCTATCAAATTCCTTCATATTTCATATTTAGCCAATTCTTAATACTGTGCATAATTTCTCCATATAAACGAAATCAATTCATCATTCAAGCCTATTAAAAAAACTTGACATCTGACGAAACATCTAAGACGATAAAACCTACCTGATATTAAGGAATACCTGATTTTCATTAAACGTGACGAGTTTAATCAAATTCGTTTAAGTCCTTTTTGATCGCATCGAAAATCGCAAAAAAACGTAAAATTTGATAAAATTTATGAAATAAAGTAAACTCCCCCCCCCCCCCCCCCCGTTTACTCGATTGTGACAAAACATCTGCTGTCATATAACGGGCACATACCAAATATTTAACTTGACTTTCTTTTACAATGGTATATAGAAAATCGTTACATTTTGAGTCCTTAATCTTGCCTATCCAGATATAATAATAGGGAACTATGCTTTTTTAACGTCACTTTATGTTATTAAGGCTAATCGGACGATGTGTGTGTGAGTCCTAAATTTTGGGATGTGTGTGAGTCCTAAATTTTGAGAGTGGGAGTCCTAAATTTTGCCTATCCAGGTATAATTTGGATAGTGATCTTTAACGAGTACGTGACATCGTACAGGCTCGGGACCTTCATTTTACGTCCTATCCGAGAAACGGCATAGCTAAGGATTTTTTACTCCCATTGAGAAATCCTAGGGCCACCGCGGGACGCGAACCTGCGACCTTTAGTATTGTAGGTTGCCATGCTAACCACTATACCTCAGGTGACCCCCTGATCTAAGAATCGGCGAATTATGGATTAGTAAGTTGTTATGCTAATCACTACACCTAAAGGTTAACTAACTCAACATGAAGAGTTTATTGAGAAGTGAATAATTCTTTTTTCGGCTATGGAGAGCGGAGCACCAAAAAAATTGTATTAATTTATGACAACTTCATTCCAAAGTCAAACTTTCCTCCTTCTTGAAGAATTCCGTGGCTATTCTAAAGCGAAATAACGAAAAACCGACTGGGAGCCGAATAAAGTTTTTTTGTTAATTACTCTGTTGTTTTTTCAGTTGTTTCAAAGTACCCTGGGCATGGGGCACAATGAAACAAAATTATTTTTTTCGAACATAGCTGCTCGTGGGCAGACATGAAGCATAAAATACTGTTTAATGCATTTGTTACATATATCTATTAGATCTTAATGTAACATGGAAAAAATAAAATTAATGTCTCAGGTGGGTGCTATGATAAAAAAAACTTTTGTGTTTTATTGTGCCACACCTCCCCCTATACATTATATTTTCGTAATATCATAAATATAGTATAAATATGTCAAAATTTCCTAGTAATTAATTATCTTCTGTCTGAAAAATATTGACTCGCTCTCACCCACACACTTCACGAAAACTTGCCAAGGCCGGAAGAAAAAAAACCGACGGCTATCAGGAGAGGGCGAGTCTCGCCGAAAGTAAAAGTGGAATGCTCATCGACCATCTCGAGGCTAAGGAAAGAGATCTCTACCTAGCCATTTTGTGTCAACTCTCGCTAGAATATATCGCAGCGTATCAATAAACAAATATGGTGCATTTTTTATGGTCAGTTATTACTGTTACTAACCAATAACATTACAATGAATGTTGTTTGTTTTAACGTCACTTTATGCCACTAAGACTAATCGGACAGTGCTACAGTGGGAGGTCCTAAATTTTGCCTATCCAGGTATAATTAGGATAGGGATCTTTAACGAGTACCTGACATCATAAGGTGCCTTTACACCTTACGAACTTTACCTTCGAACACCACCCTCGTCTGTTGGCCTGGGTTCGGGGGTAGCGCTAGTGTCACTTTTGATTTGGGTTTTTGCTAAGTGACAGGAGTTGTTTGTGATACTAGTGTAATTTGTGAAACGTTGTAAATCGTCTCCTATTTTTTTATTTTTCAGATAATATAAAATATATTGATAATGGATATTTTTTCTTTATCATAAGCTAGCTTTGGGTGAGTCAGCCATATTGGTTCGCTTAACGTCACGTGAAGTTACGCCGATCTATATTGCAAGCCCGGGGGGGCCGGGATGGCCGAGTGGACAAGGGCGCTTGCAATAGATAATCAAAGTTAAGCAACGTCCATCGTGGTCAGTACTTGGATGGGTGACCGCTCCATTCGGGTGACCGCCCACCAATGAACGCCACGCTGTCCAAGTCTACCCCACCCCCGGGTATGTGAGGCCCGTCAGCCTACTGGAGGCGACTCACACCGACCGGGCGTAGGAGTGATGAACCTTCCCCGTGTATCTCATCGAGAATCACGGTGTGGTTTTCCAGGATGTCAGTAACCGCCCGGAGGTTTGGTTCAGGGACGGTATGCTTCAGGGAAAGAAATATAGGTCCTCGGGGCCTGCTGACTCTGAGCTACCATAATCCTTGGACCTAGACCAGTTTGTCACTGTCCTTGAACCCGAGAGAGCTGACGCCATCGGTGGGAAGGACACTGCCAAATTGGCCCCAATGGGATTGGTTATGGAGCTATGGGCAGTCTGCCGCTGTACCATGGTGACCATGGCTTGCAGCAACGTGAGGTTTGGGCTACCCCCTCCAGGTTGTCTGTACTCCCGCAAGCAAAACAAATGTCTGTAAGAAGACCACACTGCGCGGCCAAAGGTCTCATTAGGCCTAATGCGCCAACCGGAAAAAAAAAAAAAAAAAAAAAAAAAAAAAAAAAAAAAAAAAAAAAAAAAAAAAAAAAAAAAAAAAAAAAACGTCACGTGAAGTATAAATGGCTGTTCGCTTCAAGTCAGTACGACAAGGTTCGAAGGAGAACTTGTTCGAAGGTGAGGTTCGTAAGGTGTAAAGGCACCTGTACCTGACCTCGGGACGCTAACAAGCGACCTAGCATTGTAGTTTTCTATGCTAACCACTTCACCACAGGTGACCCTCCACATTGAGAGTAATTTAACTTCAAATCCATTTTTCTGAAACATCGTGTTTTTTAAGTTTTGAAACATCACACAGAACCTTCAAAAATTTGCACACCTTTCAACAGAAAAGGGCGATCAATTGTAAAGGTTTTGAACAGTGTTAACTGCATGATTGTGTTTGTATGATTTCTATTTCATTTTGTATGATCTATAATATATTTTATTGATAAATATATTTTATATATTATTAGTTTATAATCTATTTCGTATGATTCTATTAACTTTTGTATTGATTTTAACCTTCAGAGATCGTTAAATTATGAAAATAGATCATTCATAAAAAAAATCATGGGACCACCTCGGGACGCGAACAACTACACCACAGGTGACCCCCCATATTGAGAGTAATTAAACTTCAGATTCATTTTTCTGAAACATCATGTTTTTTAAGTAGTGAAACATCACACAGAACCTTCAAAAATTTGCACACTTTTCAACAGAAAAGGGTGATCAATTTTAAAGGTTTGGAGCAGCGCAACCTACATGATTGTGTTTTTATGATGTTTATAAAACTTTTTTACTAATTTTAACCTTCAGAGATCGTTGCATTAAAAAAATAGATCATTTATTACAAAAAAGTAAATAAAAATACTTTATACATAAAGAGGTAAATAATTTAGTGAAAGTGACGTTAAACAAACAAACAAACCAAATGTTAATATATTACTTTTAATTTTTAGGTAATGTAGTGTTATTTTGAAACATAGCTGAATCTATTCTTTGTAGGTTGCATTAGCTAAAACTATAAGAATCGCAGTTCAGTAATGCGTAGTTCTAAAACGAGCAAGACACTCGTTTAATTCGAAACATTAAAAAATGGGGGGTTAGCTGCGGGTTTCTGAGCATGGGTATAACATATTAATAACAAAAAAAAAAAAAAAATCCAATGCTTGTTCCAGGTTAACCAATACATCAGCAGACTGGAATATTGTGCATATCTAAATCGGGAATCGGAAAATAAATGTATTTCGTATAGTAAGATTGCTGTAGCACAGGCATCGAGAAATAGATGATACCCATTGGCGATCTCAGAGCATGTAGACCCATGTTTGTTGTCCGCAACCAACTTAGATTTATTACCTGAGAACTCAGTCTTGTACTCGATGTTACCTAGGGAGGTGCAAAGTTCCTGTAGTCCCATCCTTTATCCTGCCTTTGCTGTAATTAGTGGATGAAATTCAAATTGGAACACGTAAACTATTTAAACGAATGGAAGGATATTCTGAAAAAAATTCATGTTTTTGAAAAGAAGCTGGGAACCAAACCATGCTTCGCCACTTAACCTCTAGGAGCGGTAACTAACATTGGACGAAATATTCCTGTTAAGACGTTTGAGTTGTTTGATTACTCTTAGGATTAAAATGTCAAAGTTCACTTATTAACTGGTTGATGAAAATAATGATCATTCCGGTTAATAATCGTCCCAAGATGATAAAAAATCTGGTGCGATGCGCGTAACTCACACTTTATATCTACATAAGTTATAAAGTACAATCGGCTCCGTTTAATCGGGCCATAAATGGAAATTTTGTCCTAATTAGGCGGATAACCCAATAAAGCGGAGATCGTCAATCCACTTGTAAATGCAAAGACAAAATGCCTAAATTCTCTTCATCACTGAGCGATCGTACGAGTATGATAACTGATGCCATAATATGGTTATATTTGTGGGGAAAGCAAGTTAATAAGTGCATTTAGACGGATGTATTCTCGTCTATTAATTTAATGATGGGGTCAAAATAATACGATTACTAATAATACAAAATAACTGTTAAAATGAATTTTTATTCGATAGGTCTTTAATAATATGACAAATACAAAATAAATAGAAAGTATACAAAATGAAACAAAATAAAAATAACTATTTGCTTATAACATAAATTATAGTTATAAAGAAAAAAGTTCTTTTACGTCAATTTTTTTAACAGGAAAGAATCAATTGTGCATTGTCACACTATGCTTGTAAACTTACGAGCCAACAAATTAGTGCACCTTTTTCGGTCATCTAAAAGACTTTCCTCATTTCCATTTTGTAAAAAAAATTAAGTGACTAAACGTTTTGATTGAGTTTCTTGCTTCTGATTGAGAATCAGGCGTGGTCTCATATACTTAGGTTAAGATGTTTTGTCCCAATAAAGCTTTGACTTTTTCCCTATATTTGATTCCATTTTATTAAGAATGGCTCAATTAAGGGGTGGTCCCAATTATCCGATGACCCAATTTACAATCTTTAATGTTCTTAGTACTTTTCGATTCATTATTGCTTATTTATTTTTTTTAAGTGACCTAATTTCATCAATAGTACATAATTTTTGTTACAGTACATACATTTACATCAACAATAAATAAATTGCCCCCTCTGTTTAACCAATTTTGATGAAATTCCAGCTGTCACTTCGCGGGCATATACATACATCAAATACCCAGTTGATCAAAATCGTTACAGCCATATTTGATTAGAACCAACTTACTTCGATTATAAATTGACGTGTTTTGTTAAATGCCATTTCTTAAGGTCACGAAATTTTCCACATTCATATACCAATTTTTGTTTGTATTTGCTCTTTAAAGTACACTATTTTTTTTATTATAAAATAAAAGTTTTTACTTGTGATAATTCGGAAATGCAAGCATAATACTCCAAGTCATCTGATTTTATAATTCTCTATGTAGTAGAAAACTGCATATAGTTCCAATGAAACAAATAATTCCCATTGAATGGACAGAAAATCTTTAATTATAAAGCATTGGTCTGTCATTAAAGGCGTACTGTCCATGCGTGACCTCAACGTGTTTTATGAGTTGACGGAATATTTTTCTTTTATTTTCCAGTATGTGTTTACTTGATTTTGTTCATATTTCATATTTAGCCATTTGTTATTTTTAGGCGAAACGAGAGACAGATAATTTCTCCATATAAACAAAAACAAAGGTACTTTATAGGAAAAAAAAAAGGGCCCCTTTCTCCATTTAAGCCCCCTCAAAACATTTTAATAATTATAAAGCTTATTAAAGATTGCTTGATTCTCATTAAACATGGCTGTGTGTGTGTGTGTGAACGGACCTTTATAGGAAAACAAATTTAAGCCCCCTCAGAACATTTTAATAATGATAAAGCTTACCCGATATTAAATAATACTTGATTCTCATTAAACATGAGGATCTTATTGAAAATATTTTTTAAAAATTCTAAAAAAAATGGAAACAAAGTTAAGAAATAAATTGCCCCCTGCGGTTGATCAATTTTGATGAAATTGTTGTGGTCATATACATGTAATACCAAGTATTATCAAAATCGTTAGAGCCGTTTTTTAAAAAATGGAAAAAAAAAAACGTAAAAAGTTATTAAATAAAATACCCCCTCCCTTTGACCAATTTCGATGAAAGTTTTGCTGTCAAATCACAGGCACATACATATACTAAATACCCCATTTCAGGTTCGTACGGTTCACAGTTTTGAAGCTAATATGTTAACACACACACAGACCATTTCACGCAACTTGGTTATATCGACTCAGAGGACCCCAAAACGTGTATTTCCGAGAACCGGAAGTCGAAATTTTTCATGATCGCAATACTTTTCATTATATTTCATGTATTGGAAAGTGGAAGTAAAAAAAACTTAACCGTGCTAATTAATAGGACTATTATGTCCATTGTTTTTGCACCTGGTGGTCAAAGAGCAACGTTTCTTTCCAAAACTTTAACTGTTTGAAATATACATAAATTTAATGAATTTTTCTTTTCATTTACCCACATTTTGCCAAATCCATAGTTACCTAGTGTTACTACTCAGCTCTCGATTTGTATGTAAGAAAACAAAATGTACTTTCGAAAACATTTCAAGTGGTCCATTGAATATCGAAAGGTAATAGCAAGGTCATAGTCAATTTGGAAGTCGTGGAGTAAGCTGGAGAATTCAGCGAGCGTCGACCCTCTGAGCCCAACATCAGGCATTATTATTTTCTTTTTTTTTTCTTTTAAACATCTGGACATTTTCCTTTTTTCCTTGTCAATTTCTTCTCTTATTTTCTTCATTTCATTTTGACTCGTTCCCATCCATCCCAGATGAGAGCGATCCTAAATTTAGTATCCTTCGAGGTGCAATGTCATGATTAAAGCGCCTCCTGTATTTACTGCCTTTCTCGTTAGAGTTGTTGGAGTGAAGCATTCCGTCCGTTTGTCTTCAGCCTTCTAATGAAGAGTTGTGTGCCTTAGAGTGAAGGAGGTTGTGTCTGCTACTTCTCACGTCGAGTATTTTTTGTTGTGTCCTCAAGTCTCTGTTTTCTTATTACTCCCACTTACCCATATATGAAACATATAGTAAGGGAAAGTATTGCGATCGTAAGAAATTTCGATTTCTGGTTTTCAACGGAAATACACGTCCCGCGAAATGGTCTGTGTGTGAACAGACTAGCTCAAAGACTATAAACCGTACGAATCTGAAATTGGGTATTTGGTATAGGAGTCATTCCGTACATGTCACATCAACACACTTTTTTTCCTCACCATCTCAGATTTTAATGAAATTTGTTACATAGGATATAACTGTTCTCAGTTATAGCCTTTGAAGGACAAAAAATAAAAATAAAATAAATAATAACAATCATGTAAAAAAAAAAAAAAAGCTGGAATTTTCTTCTATTTGTCGCAAATTGAAGTCTATGGACTGTACCAGAAGTTTATAGTAATACTGCAATGCTAGGTATTACTGTTAAGAATAGAACCGTAGATTTTGAAACTTTAAAACGATGTAGGGACAGTCATGAAGGTTCATCAAATATTATTCACTTACTAAAACCGACGTTGCAGGCCCTAACAGGATTCAAAGCTGCTAGTCCAGGAGTCGTAAGACAAAATGAAAAATTCGAAATTTTTTATCTTTTTTTTTTAACATTTTGGTGGAATCTTTCTGATTTTTCTCTAACGCCTTAACTCGAAAATATCTATTCTAAATGATAAATGTGTAAGCAGGTTGCAAATCATATATTTCTAGAGGACTTATTCATTTATAAAGTTGCATTGTTATGGATTTTCTATTTAGATGTAACAATGGATTTTTACACTTGATCTTGTTAAACTTAATCAATTTATCTTTTTAGGTGTTATAGTTGTGTATTATTTTTATTTATTACTTTCACTTACCTATATATGAAATATATAGTAAGTAAAAGTAATAAATTAAGTGAAAGTATTGAGATCGTGAAAAATTTCGACTTCCTGTTTTCAACGGAAATACGCGTTTTTGGGGTCTCCTGAGTCCAAATAACCAAGTCCCGCGAAATGGTCTGTGTGTGTGTGTGTGTGTGTGTGTGTGTGTGTGTGTGTGTGTGAACAGACTAGCTCATAAACTATAAACCATGCGAATCTGAATTAGGTATTTGATGTATGTATATGCCAAATATGTGATAGCCAACATTTCATCAAAATTGATCAACCGGAGGGGGGACTTTACTTAATAAATTTTGTATCATTTTCACGTGTTTTTTTTATTTACTCTAAATCGGCTTTAAAGATTTTGATCAAATTGGGTATTTGATGTATGTATATTACCAAGATATGACTGTAAAATTTTCATCAAAATTGATTAACCGGAGGGGGGACTTTACTTAATAAATTTTGTATCATTTTCACGTGTTCTTTTTATTTACTCAAAAACGGCTTTCACGATTTTTATCAAACTGGGTATTTGATGTATGTATATGCTAAAGATGTGATAGCCAACATTTCATCAAAATTGATCAACCGGAGGGGGGACTTTACTTAATAAATATTGTATCATCTTCACATGTTTTTTTTTATTTACCAAAAAACGGCTTTCACGGTTTTGATCAAATTCGTCGTGTTTAATGAAAATTAGGTGTTCTTTAATATCAGGTAAGCTTCATTATTAAAATGTTCTGTGGGACCTTTAATGGGGAAGGGGCCTTTTTTGTTTTCCTATAAAGTACCTTTGTTTTTGATTATATGGAGAAAATACCTTTCTCTCCTTACTACTAAAAATAAGAAATGTATAAATATGAAATATGAAAAAAATCAAGAAAACCTATAGAGGAGAAACATATTCCGTCAACTCATAAAACACGTTGAGCCCACGCATGGGGAGTACACGCATTGTTCATAATTAAAGCCGTTCTGTTAATTTAATGGAAATTATTTGTTTCATGGTAACTAAATGAAGTTTTCAACAAGTAGATAGAGAATTATATAATCAGACGACTTGGAGTATTATGCTTGCATTGCCGAAGTATCAAAATTAAAAACTTTTATTTAATAATTAAAAAAAAATATTGTTTTTTATAGATAAAATAAAAACAAAAATAAGAAATGAATGTGGAAAAATGTGCGACTTTGAGAAGTGGCATTTAACAAAGCAGTGACTTGTAAGTGAAAGTTGTATGTTGTGCGCACGCACCAGATTTTATCGTTTAAATTATTACATATTTGTATTAATAAAATGATCTTTTTAGCATGCTATTAACTCCAATTTGTTACAAGATTAAAAATCGATCAAGAAAATATATTCTTATTCAATTTATGAAGTGAGAAGTAGAAAGAAACGAAAAAAGGGGAATCTGGTAAGCTGATACCTTCCCCTTTTCCTATTAAGAAAAAGAGCCGTCGACCAATAGAAGTGTAAGCAAGTTGCAAATTTGTATTTAGAGGACTTATTCATTTGTATAGTTGCATTGTTATGGTTTGGTATTTAGATGAATCTAGAATTGTTAGTCAATTGATCTTTTTAGGTATTATAGTTTTTGTATTATTTATATCGTTTGTATTGTTATATATTTGTATTAATAAAGTGATCTTTTTAGCATGCTATTAACTTCAATTTGTTACAAGATTAAAGATGTTTCAAATAAAAATTGAACAGTACCAGTCAAAAGTTTAGACTCACCCTTAGTTTTGTAAAAAAATGTACAACATATTATTTATTTAGCAACAAAAAAACTATAATTTTATTATTAATTTATTTATAATTTGTTTGTTTGTTTATTTAACGTCCCTTTTGCTACTAAGGCTAATCGGACGATGCTACTGTGGGAGTCATAAATTTTGCCTATCCAGGTATAATTAGGATAGGGATCTTTTACGAGTACCTGACATCGTATTGGCTCGGGACCTCCATTTTACGTCCTATCCGAGGGACGGCATAGACAAGGATTTTTTATCGCGAATCCGCGACCTTTAGTATTGTAGGTGATCTTTTTAGGTATTATAGTTTTTGTATTATTTATATCGTTTATATTGTTATATATATTTATAAAATGATCTTTTCAGCATGCTATTAACTCCAATTTGTTACAAGATTAAAAATATTTCAAATAAAAATTTTACATCATTAAATTTAGCATGAAACAAGCTTCTTAATTATAAAATTAGCTTTGTGCTTATGAGAGATACACATAAAAACGCTTACTTCCTTTAAAGACTAATTTTTGTGTCTTATAAAATCTCTGTTATGTCCCAGTTAAAATGGTACTTCTTCAATATAGAAGAGGCTTAAAATAATACCTAAGCTGACACCAAGGAAGCCGGTTAAGAGGGACAAGCGACACGAGACGTCTAGACATGACGGATTAGGACGGTGTTCGGATGAGGATTCTGTTACGATAAGTGCAGCACGCAGCAGCAAGGACCGAACACACGCTAAGGCGAACACGCGGCTCGAGGAAGACAAAGGCTAATGGGAACAATACGCGATGAGGCGCCGCTGGTACATTAAGGCAAGTACCGAGACTAACAGGTAAGTACCGCGCTGTAGTCCGTGCAAGTAGTTGTTATGCTTAAGAATAAGGTTTACCGATCTGTGCGATATCGTTTGTGTAAAGGTCTAAACTCAGATTTAAACCTTTAACAAGGGGTCACCTGTGGTGTAGGGTTAGCATGGAAACCTACAATACTAAAAGTCGCGGGTTTGCGTCCCGCTTTGGTACTAGAATTTTTTAAGGGAGTAAAAAATCCTTAGTTATACCGTCCCTCGGATAGGACGTAAAATAGAGGTCCCGATCCTGTGCGATGTCAGGTATTCGTTAAAGATCCCTATCCTAATTATACATGGATAGGCAATATTTAGGACTCCCACTATAGTATCGTCCGATTAGTCTTAGTAGCAAAAGGGATATTAACACGTTAGGTGCGGCCTCGGTCCCCGGGTTCCGATGCCTTACATTCCCTTCTTAACAGCCGATTTTCACATGAAAATGTCCGAAAGGCCGAGCACTTCAAACACTCAATTTAGTCGATTTTTAATGGAATTATTGCATTTTAGTGCAGAAAATGTTGCTAACAGCTGAAATTCTGTTATTTTTTAGATTCGGACTCCGAGGTCTAATTTTCGATAAATAATAATGCGTAAATCCTGTATCGGCCTGTCCGTCACCTATTACGTCTAGTTCCAATCCTTACCAAGAGATAATGCCATTGAGACGCTCATTTAATTCCTTTTTAATCAAATGATAACGTCAAAGAATTCTCATCGGACCCCGACGCCCGATATCGTATGTGGCTCATCCCAGCAGTCGGACCCCGGGGACCGATACCGTTCAATTCAGGATACCCCTAAAATACGCCGCCGCAAATAACGTGTTAAGCAACCAAACAACAACATTTAACAAAACATGCATGGAAAAAAATTAACCAAGTGAACTGTCTACATGTTCTTCTGTCCATAATAACGATTTAATATCCTTTTCAGAATATATTAGCCCCTCCTCAAGACTGTGGTAGGTATACATATCAAAGGTATATAAGAGTCAACAGGTTTTGCTTGGTTTACTTTACTACTGTACTACTACTACAACTTACTACTGTTAACAAGTTATGATTATTCTAGTACCTGCATTAAATTTATATTGCACGTCGGTGAGAAGATGATGTTGTTTCAAAAGCATTCTCAATTTTACTATGTACTAACAGCGACTAAGGAAAATATTTAGTCACAAATAGTCTATCATTGAGGCAGTTAGTACCACTGATACTAACTGTAACTTAATAGTTGCCCTCTAACTGCCTTCAAACGGATATCACTTCATAAAAGAAACGCCTTACATAAACGGAACGACTTATACTATTGTGACTATACTCTGGAATTGGCATTGCAGATTTTTTCATTATGAGTCCAACGGTATGCATAACTCACTATTGATATTGTGAAAATTAGTGGGTTGAAATAATTTCAGCAGTTAACCCATGACCCTTATGTTTTATAGTATTTTACTTTCACTTCCCTATATATGAAGTATATAGTTAGGTAAAGTATCGCGATCGTGAACAATTTTGACTTCCGGTTTCAAAGGAAATACACGTCTTGGGGTTCCCTGAGTCCAAATAATTAAGTCCCGCGAAATGGTATGTTTGTAAGTGAACAGACTAGCCCAAAAACTATAAGCCATCCGAAATCATTGGGTATTTAGTGTATGTATATGCCCGCGATGCGACAACAAAAATTTTATCATTTTTCATTCAACGGAGGGGTTACTTTATTTCATATCTTTTAACATATTATTTCGATTTTCTCAAAAACGGCTCAAACAATTTTGATAATACTGGGTATTTTATGAATGTATCTGCCAGCGATATGACAGGAAAAATTTATCAAACGAAGGGGGCACTTTATTTCTAAACTGTTTCTCCTATTTTTTCGATTTTCTCAAAAATAGCTTTTAAGACATTAATTAAACTTGTAATGTTTAATGAAAATCTAGTCTTCTTTATATCAGGTAAGCTTATTATTTAAGTGTTCTGAGGTGGCTTAAATGGGGAAGAGAATTTTTTCGGTTTCCTATCAAGTACCTTTTTTTTTTTTTAAATTGAGAACTTATCTGTCTCTCGTTTCGGCTAAAAATAATAAATGGCTAAATATGAAATAATAAAAAAAATCAAGTAAACATATACAGGAGAAAAAAAAATATCTTCGGTCAACTCATGAAACACGTTGAGCCCACTCATGCGATGTACGCCTTTAATGATTCAATGCTTTAGAATTAAAGATGTTCTGTTTATTTAATGGAAATTATTTGTTTCATGGTAACTATATGAAGTTTTCAACAACTACATACAGAATTATAAAATCAGACGACTTGGAGTATTATGCTTGCATTGCCGAATCATCGCAAGTAAAAACTTTTATTTAATAATTAAACAAAATAGTGTACTTTAAAGAGTAAATACACACAAAAATAAGTAAATGAATGTGGATAAATGTGTGACACTGAATGGCGGAGAAATGGCATTAAACAAAACGAGTCAATTTCTAATCAAAGTAAGTCATAATATTCACGTTCATTCTGAAAAAGTAATAATACGATCATGTTTAAAATAAGCGTTCCATGTATATATTCTAGAACACGGAACCGTTCGGTAGAACTAATCGTGTACCTTTAAGCCGACACAGGACCATTCGATGCCAGAAATTAATTTTGTATTTCCCGCTCTTTGTAAAGTGAGGTGGGAGGAAGTTGAGCTCACATTAAGAGGACAGCTCACACGCACTACTATTTCCGACACGTGTGTATTTACGTCCCCAGCCTCCTAAATCTCTTCACCGTTGTTTTTGTCCACTTCCTCGGCCAGATATAAATACATCTATTAGGGCGCCATAGTTTGGTGGCACCAACGTCTTGTTAACAACGAGCCGCATTAAATCTCTCAAGGCTGTTGCTCACTTGTCTCAATCTCCAGCCATGTACTATTACTAGAACGCCGAAGACGTAAATCAGAAACTTTCCTCAATCCGGAAAGCATTACGACCAAAAAAGCAATTTAAATATACAAGACAGGCCTAATTACTTACAGTACCAGTCAAAAGTTTAGACTCGCCCTTAGATTTTGTAAAATAAATAAATACAGTAAGGTTCCGATTAACCGAGTCGATGGGGACAAAGGTTTCCTCGGTTAATCGAAATAATCGGTTAATCGGAACTGTAACAATGCCAACTGAATATGTAGGTCATTTTAAATAAAAACTACATATTCGCTTAAAAACCTAATAAATATTTAGTAATAATAATGCATAGTAACATTAATAATAACTGAAATTATAAAACTATTTTTTAAAAAAGAAATCTTTTATTGTAATTAGTTCAAATGAACTCATATACATATACATACACCCCCCCCCCCCCCCGTCATACTTGGCACCTCGGATAATCGGAACCCTACTGTAACAACATTTAATTTATGGAACAACATAACAACTATAATTTTATTTTTAATTTATTTATAACTAGTTGCATACCCCGGTTTCACCCAGGGTGTTTGGAAAACAATGAGAAAAGCTGTGGGTTAAGAAAAGTTCGTTAGGACAGAAATAAGATTTTTTTTGACTTCAACGGTTGATTTCGTAAAAATCTAATGTAATGCGAGAACATAACGATTTTTATAACAATAAAAAATGTACCCAGAGATTGGCTGTAGTTATGCAATTTTAAATGGACAGGTGTTCGCACCTGGTATAAAAGAACCACTAAGCGAAATTTGGAGAATTTAGGACAAACGGTATGGATTTATATACAGAACAATGAAAAAAACAAACACACAGAATTTCATCTTTATTTATACAGATTGTATTCGAAGCAATCATATAAATTTTAAAATGTTATCTCTTGAGTTAGAATTATTTTTTTAGACTTGAAGATTGTGTATTAAATACAAGTGAGTCTAAACTTTTGACTGGTACTGTATTTTCTAAAAATCAATAAGATTCTGGTTGTGCCACGTAACATATAACCTTATCGTGAAATTTATAATGGTCAGACGTTTGGTTTATATTCTACAGAATAGTGACCGTACGGAGAAAGTACGGATAAATCGATCACAATTTATCGCTAAGTTTTGCCCCTGGAGTATATCACATCAGAGGTTCGATCCTCCTTAAATACCCGACAGTACGAGGGAAGACAGGAGCGAGTGTTGGCACCTACCTGACATATTATCCGCTAATTACTGTAATTACACCTGTGCGATGGCAGGCTTCCTACCTACTTCTTACCTCAACACCTCTCGATTAGAGGTTTCATCTGTCTCATCCTCCTTACAAAGAAGAAGATCCAAGCTAAGTAAGAGTATAATAGCAAGTAATATAATGGTAAAGGAACAATATATTGATCAAGGAAAAATACAACGTAAAATAAAAGTTTTGTATGACCAAAAATGTTTGGTCGAAAGACACGTTTTAACTTAAATATCGTCAAAAACTCCATATGCATAAATGTATTTAACCCGTAATAAATACATTGGAAATTGTTTTTTTCATGATAAATGAAGTTTTTAACAACAACATAGAGAATTGTAAGATCAGACGAGTTGGAGTATTATGCTTGCATTGCCGAATCATCACAAGTAAAACCTTTTATTTAATAATAAAAAAAAATTGAGTGTACTTTAAAGAGCAAATGCAAACAAAAATAAGTAAATGGGTGTGGCAAAATGCCTGACTTTGAGAAATGGCACTCAACAAAACACGTCTATTTCTAACCAAAGTTAGTAAGTGAAAGTTGTGTGTTGCGCGTATCGCACCAAATTTTTTTTAATTTCACCACAGAAATGTAGTCTTAACGGTGTCTATACCTGTACCGTTTACCCTAGTATTTTTTATAATATATTTCGAAATAATGATATGATGGTAAAACTTATATGTATTTAAATAATTTTTATTAGACGAATATAATATTTCACAATGTCCGGCAAACATTAAAAACTCAAAATGGTAAAAAGGCTAAAAAAAAAGTATCAACTTGTAACGACACCGTAACACAGAAGAAACCATATGATTCCATCTTAAGAACCAGACTAACTCTCCTGTCCATCACTCCTTATATTTAGTATGCATTAGAACATTCTAGAAAGTTCCCGACAAGCGTAGAAGATTCGTGAAAATATACAAGTAACAGTTGGTAATGGATGAAACCAAAAGTCTAGAACTCTTATCAATGATATGATTTTTTTTTTTCATTACATTCTATTTAGGGTCATTCCATATCAAATGGTCCAAAGTGGTTGCTCGATCATTTTAGAAAACAATTATAATTTTACAATTATAATTAGTATCAACAGTTTCATATGGCAGCCATTTTTGTTTCACCTTTCAGACCGATTTTTGAGTTTTTAAGCTCTCACAGAAAACTCATTTTCTCAAGACTGGTAAGTCATAGACTAATAATTCAAACACAATTGTTTTCCTTAAAGTCTGTTCTATATTTCGTGTTTTCTTTATTATTTGAATATTTTAAAATCCAATACTTAAAAAGTGCTATTGAAAACAACTGTAACAACAACTTGAGGGTAAGTTTTGGTTATAAGGGCATGTACGCCAAAGCTGATTTTTGGCATGATAATAAACCTAACTAAGTAGCTTTCATTAAAAGTACTCTTGATCCGTATATTCTTTACCTAATTCTTTTATGAACTTTTAAGGTTCACATTTTTTAATTTTTTGTTAACTTTAGGCTCTTATATCTTTGGTGGGCCAGTTAATAAAAATCTATTTTTTTTACATGTTATGCTTACATGCAACATAAACCTACTGTAAGAAATTTCAACCTGCATATTTGAGTACATTGGTAGCTACGAATTTTTGAAAATGGTCATTTTTGTGCTTATTAAACAATAAAGAAAAACTCATTTTCTCAAGAATGGTAAGTCATAGACTAATAATTCAAACACGATTGTTTTTCTTAAAGCCTGTTCTATATTTCGTGTTCTCTTTATTATTTGAAGTGCAATATTTGAAAAGTGCTATTAAAAAAGCTGTTTTAAATTCTCAAAACACCGTTTTTGAGGGTAAGTTTTAGGTATAAGGGCATGTACATCAAAGTTGATTTTGGGCATGATAATAAACCTAACTAAGTAGCTTTCATTAAAAGTACTCTTAACCCGTATATTCTTTATTTTATTTTTTTATGAACTTTTTTTTCTAAAATGATCGAGCAACCACTTTGAACCACTTGATATGGAATGACCCTTTACTATTTATTAAATTGATTTGTTTGTTTGTTTGTTAAACGTCAATGCCACTAAGGCTAATCGGACAATGCTAGAGTGGTAGTCCTAATTTTTACGTATCCAGGTATAATTAGGATAGTGATCATTAACGAGTACGTGACATCGTACAGGCTCGGGACCTCAATTTTACTTCCTTTCCGAGGGGCCTCATTGCTAAGGATTTCTTACTCCCATAAAAAAAGGCCACCGCTGGGCGCGAACCTGCGACCTTTAGTATTGTAGGTTGCCATGCTAACCTCTATACCATAGGTGACCCCTAAATTGATTTGTTTATTATCGTTATTTGGGATTTAGAATAACTAGTCAAGCGGGCGTTTACTCGTTTAATATTCAGGCTAAATGCGCCTATAAATATTAAAATAAGTCCCCCGATCATAATGGACGCACTGTAATAACTAAAGAACTATTTTTGAGGCAGGCATAAATGATCGGGCACTACAAGAAAGCCGCCGGCGGGAGATGAAGAGATATACACAGAAGGCGGTGGGACACGACTTTCCCGCTTTTCGGCTAAACTATATAAAGCTGGTGAGCGTGGGCTGTGGATTATCTTTGCAGACCCGAATCACGAACCAATTTCCAATTGTGAGGAGAAACCTCTTGTGTAGTTAGTTCCGCTCCGAGCTGAGGATCACGAGCAATTGGGATCGGCTCGTAACTTGTGCCACCCGTGGGACATCCAAAGGCCAAGCAATTGCTAGGAGCAACGAACTCATAGTTCCATAACAGGAAGTAAAATAATAGCAACCGGTTTTTCTAGAAGACCCACACCAGTAACTTCTATTGATAACTATTATAACCTAATAAAAGAACATATGTTTGTAGTTATGTATAATTTAAAACAAAATGAAGGGGTCACCTGTGGTATAGCGGTTAGCATAGCAACGTACAATATTAAAGGTCGCGGGTTCTCGTCGATGGCCCCTAGGATTTTCTAAAGGGGGTAAAAAAACTTTTGACTATGACGTCCTTGCGATAGGATGTAAAATGAAGGTCCCGAGCCTGTATGATGTCAGGTACTCGTTAAAGATCCCTATCCTAATTATATCTAGACATGCAAAATTTAGGACACCCACTTTTTTTTTTTTTTTTTTTCGGTACCCCTACCTATGTGGCATACGGGGGGTTACTCTATAGGTGTAACAAACCTATTCTAACCATGGCAGGACGGTCGAGATTTATTGCGTGAGGCCTTAACGAAATAAAAGTCAACCCTCCCAGCGGATCGCTCTATCGGACGGGAGCTAATACAGGACATTATGCAGTATTGGCAATTCAACAATAATAAAATAAACAATAAAAAATACTATCCTACTAGTTATGTTTGTAATACGGTATTAATTATACTGATATATTATAATTATATACGACATTAATGATACGGTATTAATTATAATTTTATTAATAAGTAAATGTTTATATGTTATATAAATATATGAAAATAAACATTTAAAAAAAATGAATTTACGTTAAATTTCCAGCTATATAAAAATTATTTCTACTGTCTTAACACTTTGGCTGCCATGTCACCTGAAATTGAGTAGATGTTCTCTTGTCCAGAGTTGGGCAAATTGTAATCAGAATAATGATTTGTGAATATGAATAATTGGTAATCATAAAACAAATGAAAAATGGATAACCATTATTCATAATCAGTACGGAGTATTTTTAATGATTATTGAGTGTTTATGGTATTCATTTCAAATGAATAATGGTTATCCATTTTTCATTTGTTTTATGATTACCAATTATTCATATTCACAAATCATTATTCTGATTACAATTTGCCCAACTCTGCTCTTGTCAGAGAATTAACCCTAAACCGGGTGCGCTGGTTGACTTTGGACACCAATTCTCACTAAAGTTCAGTAGTGAAGGTAGCAATTTGAATTACCCCTTCCCGCCCTTAGTACCTTTCCCTGGGCTCCTCCTCCCTAGATAAGTCTCACAGTGGCTTTTTTTCGAGTGTCAAGTTATTGCGTGTTTATTATTGAAAACCTAGGCTGGTGTCCAAAAGCAACCACGCGCCCGGATATGTAGGTTATAAATTTCTTCTTTTTATTATTTTATTTTCGGAAATTTTTTTTTTTGGTTTATGTTAAATCAATATTACCGAAACTTATTCTCTTTAAGGGGCAATATTATAAAATATGAAAACATTCCAAGGATTTTAAGAGAGTTGTATGATGAGGAGAAAGATCTTCTAATAATCGGGTCGGATTTTTCTGGTGGGGAAGATGAAGCCATGAATTATTCTGAACAAAAGCACAACTCAGAACAAGAAGGCAGTCCGCATGATGAATATGATTCGGATGATGATGATGATAGGGAATTCGTTTTTGGAAAGGACGGTGAAACAATGTCGTCAACGAAAGATTTTTCGAAACCTAATTCCCGGACGAAGTCAAAAAATATTTTAAAAACATTTCTTGGCCCTAAGGGGGACGCAAAAAATGCCTCTTCAGTAACCGAATGTTTTACTCAAATAATTGATTTAAATATTACAGATCAAATAGTTTTTATTAGTTTTAAATAGTTGTTTTTAGATTTTTCAAAGTATTAAATTTTTTTTAAATATTCAAATTGATTTTTATTATTATTTCCTTGTTTTGTTTGTAGAAAAATCATAATAATACACCATTTATAAAAAATTTTAAATTATTAATACACCTATACTTAATTTTAAGTAAATAAAAGTAATGGTTTCCAAAGTCTACCACGCGCCCGGTTGTGTAAAAACATTTGGCGCGCCTGGTCTAGGGTTAAATATTAAATTTGTATCGAAACGAGAGCGTGACTCTCAGGTATTATTTTCGGCAGTGCATTCAAAGTGTTGAAGATCTAATTATTTGGCAGAGGCGGCATTCTAGTGTGAGCCACCGGTGGTACACGCCGGCATGAACGTGTTAAACAAACAAACGAACAAATTTATAATAGTAGTTTACTTAAAGATCAGATCATTTTTAAAAAAATTCATTGGCATAAAAAAAATCTTTGAAACGTCTGTATCTCCTCTTAAATCTAAACCATAATATTAATTAATCCAATCTTAAATTGTGGATAACCACCAATTTTAAATTATTTTTAAATAATTTATTTTTTGAAGAGAAAAGATTTGGCTCCGCCGGGAGTCGAACCCGGGTCTCCTGCGTTACATGCGAGGATGCTAACCGCTACACCACAGAGCTCGGCTCAAGGCAGAGCAAATCCTTCCTCTTCACTGATAACTACTCCCCCTATCTCACAAGTTTTGCGAGTAGTAGCGGGAGGTGGACAAATTTTGTCCAATTTATGATACTTATTGACATAAGTCAATTTTTTAAATTATTTTAATTAATCCAATCTTAAATTGTGGATAACCACCAATTTTAAATTATTTTTAAATAATTTATTTTTGAAGAGAAAAGATTTGGCTCCGCCGGGAGTCGAACCCGGGTTTCCTGCGTTACATGCGAGGATGCTAACCGCTACACCACAGAGCTCGGCTCAAGGCAGAGCAAATCCTTCCTCTTCACTGATACCTACTCCCCCTATCTCACAAGTTTTGCGAGTAGTAGCGGGAGGTGGACAAATTTTGTCCAATTTATGATACTTATTGACATAAGTCAATTTTTTAAATTATTTTAATTAATCCAATCTTAAATTAGGGAGTCGAACCCGGGTCTCCTGCGTTACATACTCCCCCGTAGGTATCAGTGAAGAGGAAGGATTTGCTCTGCCTTGAGCCGAGCTCTGTGGTGTAGCGGTTAGCATCCTCGCATGTAACGCAGGAGACCCGGGTTCGACTCCCGGCGGAGCCAAATCTTTTCTCTTCAAAAAATAAATTATTTAAAAATAATTTAAAATTGGTGGTTATCCACAATTTAAGATTGGATTAATTAAAATAATTTAAAAAATTGACTTATGTCAATAAGTATCATAAATTGGACAAAATTTGTCCACCTCCCGCTACTACTCGCAAAACTTGTGAGATAGGGGGAGTAGGTATCAGTGAAGAGGAAGGATTTGCTCTGCCTTGAGCCGAGCTCTGTGGTGTAGCGGTTAGCATCCTCGCATGTAACGCAGGAGACCCGGGTTCGACTCCCGGTGGAGCCAAATCTTTTCTCTTCAAAAAATAAATTATCTAAACCATAATAAATTAAATTTTAATATGTGCGATTTAATTTTATATTACATAATATAAATATTATAATTATTCTTAAATAAAAATGTGAAAACCATGTCGATATCAGTTTTTATATCCGTAATGAAATTACTAAGCTTACTAACTTTTTTTGGTGATTTGGTGGAGTTGATATCACAGTCAAGATATATCTTGAACAGTTGTGGGTTAGTGGAGGAGTCAATGTTGGGAATAGGTAAGTGTTGTGGGAAACCACAGGAAATGGGAAAGTGATCCCACAATTAGGCACATGGGGGCAAATACCGGCGCGGTCAATCGGGAAAAGGTTGTCCGGGAAAAGGACCGAAATTATTTGGGCTTCTACGTCTACCTGCTCTTCTGTCCGAGGGTGCATTGTCAGGTGTACCATTCATAAGGGACATTGTCAATGAATAAAACTTACCAATGCTCAATATTGTCTGTATATATAATCAATATCCTCAATATGTCTGTATAATCTATTTTTGTAATTGGTAACATTATACCCAGAATGAAGACGGAATCACTCTAGAGTGATCAAGGTCTTCCTATTACGCTTAGATATCTTTATAGATTGTAGATATCTTTATAGACATAGAATGCTAGGCCTCAAAGTCTCGTATTATTTCAATAATTCACTTAACCATGAAGATTCCATGCCAAATTTTCGCCTATTCAGGCATCATCAGGGCTACAACGGTTTCGAAAGCAAGCTAGAAACAGACTGAAACCTTCCCATATGAAAGAAGGCTAACAGGGAAATGTACAGTGTTGCCAACATTCAAACAAATTTATATAACCGAAATAATAATTCAATCAGGTCTTTAACAAGTTAAAGATAATATTAAAATTAAAAATGGTTTAACTAAGGTAATTTATTTTTCATCTATACATATATACATACACAATCACATCAATACACACATATATACATATCATCTTGCACTCTAAATAGAAATATATTAGTAGATACAACATATGAAAAGTGAAGACAAATCTCGAACAAATAATTCACTAATGGTTTAAAATGTTAATAGTTTCAGCAAAAAAATTGTTGAGATTTCTTGCATCAGTTTTAAAATTGACAACCTTATTAATGTTTGCAGCTATATATAGTGCTTCAAGATATTTTAATTTACGTTCAGAAATTTCTTTATGCAAAATTATTGTGTTGTCATAATCGAAGCTATGTTTTTGCTAGAAAGTGTGCTTAGCTAGGGGACTTTTCGGTTCTTTTATTCCTTTATTTTTATTTTTATATTCTGTGCTTGAATTTTTGTGCTGATAGATTCTATTACAGATATTTTGAGTAGTCATGCCAATATATGCATTTTGGCAATCCAGGCAATTAATTTTGTAAATCAAGTTAGAATTAAGACCAGTTGCAATTTTATCTTTGAGCGGGGTAAGTATTTGATTAAGTTTATTGCAGGGTTTGTAAGTGATTTTTATTTCATTGATGTCATATTCTATGAAGCTTTGTTTTAGGGATTCAGATAAATGCTTTATATAGGTTAGCGTTCTGTACCGAGCCAGGGGGGGACCATCATTATTATTGTTAGTAGGCATCTTTGGTTAATTTATTTCATTTGTCATTTAATTCGAAAATTTGGCATGTAATCTGCATGATTAAGTGAATTATTGAAATAATACGAGACTTTGAGGGCTAGCGTTCTATATCTATAATTAAATAGTCTATTCTATGTTAATTTAACCATTATAGTGGGCAACCACCTATTTTTTAAATTATTTTAAATAATTTATTTTTGGAGAGAAAAGAGATGCCCAAAATTGGACAAAAACTGTCCACCTCCCGTATATACTCACAAAACTTGGGAGATCGTGGGAGAGGTGTCAGTGAAGAGGAAGGATTTGGCACCGTTTGGAAGCGACTCCGTGGTGTAATGGTTAGCATACCGCGCATGTCACGCGGAAGACCCGGGTTCTTTTCTCTTCAAAAATAAATTATTTTGACTAGTCTATTCCTACAAACTTGTTTACTAACATATCTTTTTAAAATTAATATTCCATCACTAAATTATGCAGTCCACGGAGAACTCGCAGATGATAAGATTCTTCTGGTAATGAAGTTCACTCATTATAATATTGTAGCGTGAAACAAAAGATATTATTTAAAATGGTTCTGGACTTGTTTTTCGTACAGTTGGAACAAACTGTGAGGCAGGGGGTCAGACCCACCCCCCAAATTTCGTGCTGACTCCGCCCTTGACTGTTTAAGTACATGGTGGTGAATGTTGGAGTATATTCTACGCTTGTCGAGAACATTCTGGACAATTCTGATTCAGATTAATTATAAGGAGGAACGGAGTGAAGAGTTAGTTTTCTCTGAACATCGATTGGTTACATTAGTGTTAAATTGTGCTAACAAGTTGATGCTTTTTGTAATTTGAATTTCTATTGTTTGTGCGGCCGTATTTTCAGCCAATTGTTAATAATTTCACGGTTGAGATCCCGGAATATAAAGTGTATAAACCTACATGCCATATGCAAGTTTTCTTTGCAACACCAAACCCGTTTCCCATGATTTATCGAAAACGGTCGATTTTCTCGTAAATAGTTGGATATAAAAATAAAAACTGGGAGGGCGAACACTAGGGAATCGACAGCCATCCTAAATGCTCTCTACTTAATAGCGAATTCCGGGAAAAGAACTGGGCTGTTGTAACGGATTCAGGGAGTGTTTTGGCCGCCATAAATAGTCTAAACCCACGAAATTTGCTAATTATTGAAATCCTCAATGAATGGTGGAATATAAAATGCAAAAGCATGACCATTATCTTCGTCTGGGTTCCTGCCCACTGTGGTATTCCAGGCAACGAGAGAGCTGACCAGGCAGCCCATTTAGCAAGACTAGAAGAAGGAACAGAAATTGGAAAACTTCATAAGATTACCCTAGAAGACTGGAAACTACAAACAAAGAAAATGAAATTAGCAGAATGGGAGAAGAGTTGGGTGAGAGAAAATCGAGAATTAACAAAGGTAAAAACTGACTGTCGGAGATGGAACACAAGCTACAGAACATTAAGGAGAGAAGAAGTAATGCTGTGCCGACTAAGAATTGGACATTGCCATTTCACACACAGCTACCTGCTTAGGAAGCTAGAAGCTCCAAGCTGTAAAAAATGTGACAATGTTCCTTTATCAGTAAAACACCTTCTGTTAGAGTGCCCACGATTTGAAAAGCTCAGGAAAAAAGTTGGACTTTCTGATTCTCTAAAAGAAATTATGAAAGACAGTGAAGAGAGAGTCACCAGTCCTGTTCCTCAATACTCGGGATTCTATAGATGGATATAAACTACCATTAGACGCCAATGACCCTTTAGGGTAGAGGCGACAACACAAATTAAAAAAAAAAATAATCTTTATTTCTAGTGATTAATAAGTGACACAGTTTTGAGGAAATATGCTGTATCTTTTGGAATGAATGAATGAATAAAATACTGTATTTTGTAATAATTACAATTACAGGAGGTCTGACTCCGTATACAAAAAATAAAATAAAATGGTCATACAAAACAAACGAAAAAAAGAAAGAAAAAAAATTAAATAAAAAAATAATAAAATAAAATCCTAAAATATAACATAAAAAGAAAAGTAGTAATATTAATATAACAATGATAGACAGATAGTACAATATGTTTGTAAAGAAAATGTTAAAATTAAATCACGTACAGAATATTTACAAATAGTGAAAATAAAGCATAAAAATTCTTTGTTGATAGAATAAAATTATGTTTAGATAACAAAAAAAAAAAAAAAAAAAAACTCGCAAAAAATAAAATAAATACAATTCTTACAAAACATTATTAATGAGCTGCAAAAAGTATTATGGAGTATTAAATATTTTTATTTTCTATTGTCGTTCTTTCCTAAGTGATTTAAGTACAAATAAATAAATATTGTTAATTTGACTTTCATTTTTAATTAACAAAAGATTCTGGAGATTCCATTCTTTTGTACTATTTGGTTGGATATACTTTTTCAAAAAGGTTTGTCTCATTTAATAAAAAATCTGAGATTTCATCGCTACAACTGGTTTCACAATATTTACAATCTTGATCACTATTGAAAGTTCTATGCATGTTGTTTATTGATAACCGTGTATACTTCTTACCCGCCATCCTCAATTGAGTTACTATCCTTTGCTTATTTACATGAATATTAAAGTTAAGATAATCTTGGGGATTTCCGAAAATAACAATATTCCTATAAAACAAATTAAATTCCTGCTAAATATCTTTTGGAAATCTATAAAGCATTATTGTACCATTTCGATCCATGCAAAAAGACCTAAGGAGCGATATTGTAACATAGAAATAGAAAAAACCAAAATAATTCATATTATTTCTACCCTCAAGACGAAATGGTTTAAAATCGAAATATTTTTATTATATTTACTTAGAAATTACAAAATACAAATTAGCTACTGTTGATATTGCTTGTGTATCCAAGTTATGTCGACCGGTTATCAAGTTACACTGTATAGAAGTGATCCCGAGATCCTATCAGCGGCCAACAACGCGGTGCCTTAACTTAACGACTCCAGCAGAGATAAGGAAGAGAACCTGGAACTATTTATTAATTTCGAGAACGTTATGAAGTCCTGGAAGGGAGGCAGCCTGGAGAAGGCAATATAGTTAATTGGAGATGGGATCAGATATCCTGAAGAGGGATTTAGGGCTCTACGGGTTAATTCCACCAGCTAGAGATGGAAACCCCAATAGTGGGAAATCAAATAAGAAATAATTAGATTTGTAGGCCTCGCCTCCCCACGATTGGGTTAATAACCGCCTCTCTACCTGTTCAATAAACCTATCAGCTCACGGGGAAACAAAAAATATTCTTGTGGGGGGATAATAAAAAATAAAACCCATGCCCGCGTTGGGAATCTTAATGGGAATCTTATATGCCATCGTTCAGCCTCCCTAAGAAATTGGTATTACATTTTCTATAGCCGCAACAACTTCGGAATTCGCATTTTTAATCTTAACCTCCAGCGGAAGGGAATATGATCTGTACAAAGGTATCAGCAAACAGATCTCTCAGCCAGGAAAAGTAGAACAAAAAAATAAAAGGTCTTGTTTGCTTTACGCTAATAACCAAAATAACCAGTGATTTTTATAGGAACAGTTTTACCTTATCTAAGTGTATGTGATGAAAATGGTTGGGAGTGCGGTATCTCTAGTATCTCTTTCTTTTTAAGATAACATGTTCTTGTCATTCATATCATTGTTCGAAAACAAAACAAAATATTTTATTATCTAAATCCAAAGTTTTATTCATATTCTTTTGTTTAACACGTTAGCTGCGAAGCAAATGAACTGGGATTTTCGTTCTCTGCGACGAGGGGTCAAATGACCCCATGCTACCACACCGCTAAACTGCGTCAAGGGGCTGATTGACCCCTTGTCCCTTAGACATTAAAATTAACTCTCTGTAAACATTGATGAATGTTTTAAAGTGAAATCCATTTTTTTTACAAATACCTGACGTATTAGAATTCGTAACAGAAGCAGGGTTGAATTCTATTGCTTCTGAATATATTTTTTTATTACTTATTTTTTCCACAACATCTGTGTTATACTAACAGTAATTTTTTTCTTTCCTTTTACGTTCAATCATAAAATGTTTACTATATGGTTTTAATTTACTTAATTGTCAGCATATATAATTCATGAAAGGAAGAAATCAGATATCAAAAATAAAACCAAACCTATGTTTTTATTATAAATAAATGAACATAGGTATAGCTTTTGTGTATTTAAAAAAATAAACCTAATTATTACAAATTAAATTATTTAAAAAAATAACACGTGAAAACTACATTTTATAATGTTTATCATTGAAGCACTGCAAGCAAAGAGACGGTTGTCGGCACAGTCGTCATAGTATGTCCGGACCTTCTTCACCTTTTTTTGGGCTTCTGCACTGCTCATAGCTGTTCTTAGCTTTTCATAACAGCCCGAACATTTCTTCCTTATATGAATCATAACTATCTTCAAAACTTGAACTAGTTCCTTCATCTTTGCTTGAAGTTGAATTCCGCTATTTCTTACCACGTGAATACGTATCGAAATTATTTACTGAATCGAGACAAATAAATGAGAGCTCAGGTGTCAAAAATACTAAGTAGAATCAGTCGAAGAACAAGAAAGGAAGGTGAATCTGTGATTCACCCTTAGATAAATGTGATTCACGGAAAATTACTGTCGCTTTCACCGCTTTCAAACATTTACGGAAATAGAAAAAATATTTTTTATTTACATATTCATTAATATTTGATATAATATGCTAAAACAATAGTAAGATGAAGTTTAATGAGCATTAAAAGACCAAGGGGTCATTTGACCCCTTGCCGCATTAAGGAAAACATTTAAACTATAATGCGACAAGAGGTCAAGTGATCCCTTACATAAGTAGTATTTTCGATATATAAGTAGTATTAAGTAGTGCATTATAAAAAAATCAAAAAAAATCTGAAAAATATTAAAACAGGATGCGTGACAAGCATCGCAGTTAACGACAAATACACGTTTAATGGCTCGCAGTAAAGGAAGCCACCGCAAGGGGTCAAATGACCCCTCGTCGCAGTTAACGTGTTAACATCTAATTCCAAACATTTTTATTCATTATTATTATTATTAATTATTAACCCATTTTCATTTTTTAATTTTATTCATTTCTTCATATATTTTATTGGTTGCTATCTTGTTCATATTTAGCCCTGAAGAACACCCGAAAGTCGGGTTGAAACGTCGGCACAATATACATATTATTGCACATATAGTGTTTCATTTGACCGCACCCCCAACCATTATCATCACATAAACTCGTACGGCCAACTAATTACCTTCATTACGTTATCTAACTTTTAAAAAATATATTTGTGGTGATATTTCTGATTATAACACGTTTTCTTGAATTAATATTGTAACCAATGGACTACTTTGTGCTGTACTGTAATATTTTTTTTGCTAACAAAATTATTGTGAAAGAAAAGGAATTTTTTACCCAAAAAGTAGGTTTTTATAAGCAAACAAAAATATTGCAGTCATGGGTGTCCGGGGGGGAGCGGGGGGGGGGGGGGGGGGGTAGGGAGGCAGCTGGTAAATAAACAACCCAAAAATCACCAAAAAAAAAAAAATCATGAAATCGAAATAGGGGTTTTTAATTGGCGAATGTTCTATGGACCATGGAATACAAGTTGTCTATGAGGCATTTTCCCATTTTTTATAAATCAAAGTTTGATTAAAAAAAAATGTTATCAAGTCAATCATATCATTGACTTTCAATAAAAGTCCTAAAATTTATTATACATGTAAAAGAATATATTTGTTATAAAGGATGATAATGATGTTTCATAGATTGGCGAATAACAATAATGATACTAGGAGAAGAATGTACGGAATACTGAAAAAATACACTGAATATGGACGTGTAATGCCTGAAACGTTGATATTAGGCTATTTTTAAATATGTAACGTTTCAATAAAAGAAATTAATGGAAGATTGTTATTCACCAATAATTGTATTAGTTCTAAAATTTTTAGTATTTTTTTTTTTAATTTATTGCAGTTATATCCAAACATATTTAGAGTAGGTACTCAATATTTAAATCAAGAATACCAAGACCGATTTATATGAGCATTGATTTTAAATGTACATACCTGAAACCGTAACACAAAACTTTATATAAGTTGCAACAAAGATTAATTCACTTAAGACATCCCTGTTCTTATACAGTACGCCATATACATTGATATTTGTCAGGGTACTTATATAATGACATTAAGTTTAATTATCTAATTCCAAAATATCTCATTGAAAAAAATATTGAAATAGCAGCTTCGCTTAAAAAAAAAATATCTTTGAATTCGATTTTATATAATATCTAATCCTACCCCTGCTTACACAGATTAAATAAACCTCGAATTAACAAGTACCTACACCATGATCATATTTTTTAATCACTATTAAAATTATTAGTCATTTTTATTAGTATTTCTTTTTATTCGATTAACGACCGACCGAAGTGATTAATATTTCCGTGTTAGGCCCTTTAATCAATGTGTATATATAATAAAATGTATACGTATATAAACAGTATTAATTTCCAGATGAGATACAGGGTCCAGTTTTCATATTTATGTTTCCAATTTCCGAACAATTCCCTTTAAAATGAGAAACGCGCCTCGTTTTCCTCCTTTAACTTGGGAACAGGCTACAACAGATCTCATAATTCCAGACAAGAAAAAAGAAAAAAAAGGAAATACAACACGATTAGGTTTGGGATAGAAGAACCGCCTTCCACTGGAATAATTAATTATATTTGAAATAATTAAACTTTTTTGTTTCGTTTTGTTTTGTTATATTCCCCGATACAAAATACAAAATGAATTAAGCGCGGATGGGAGTTTTGACTCTTTCATAATTAAAGGTTTTGGAGAGAGTCATTAATAATATAAAAAAGGCGGACCCTTACGTAGCCCGAGCTTTGTCATGACTAGTCGATTTATTTTCTGTTCAGATTTTTTCTATTTTCTGTGTTTTTTTTTATTTTTTATTGATCCCTAGCCGCAGGAGGTACATGTTAGGTACCTTCCCTCAGATGGTAGATATTATCTTCATTATTTTTAGGTCCCCATACTCCCTCCCACTATTACAATCTCTCCGCACTTACTACAATTACAGGAAACCAACTTGGGGTGATTCGGTTTTTTTCTTGTATGCATTATTATCCTTTTTTTTTTTTTACCTATCAATATCGCCTTCCTGCCATTATTTCCTGTAGAAATCTTTTTTTTTTTCTTGTCAATAGGTTCCTGAGATCAGGATGACAACCAGCACAAAAAAAAAAATAAATAAATAAAAAAATAATAATCTGAATTTACTTTTGTTCATGTTAAGATGGAAAAGATAAACATATAAGACCGTATTAGAAACAATGAAAAAAATTAATAATAATAATACTAATGCTTTATTGTTTGCTATATGGGACGTTCTTTTACAAACCGAACACCTTTCTGACCGACACATTTTAGATTTAACTGAAACCTCTTTTACGGGTTCTATATCGAAAAAAAAGAAATACGTGTCAGAGGATTTTTTTTATTTTCGATATTTTGAAAAATAAACAAGAAGGAAAATTCGTGAATTTGATGATTTATCGATAATAGCCTATTTTTCAAAAATTCATAACTCCTGTTCTATTTAAGCTAAAAAATCTAATTCTTTTTTATTTTGAAGGTAAAAAGACAAGCTTTAAGCTGTTATTAACAATTTCAATGTTTAAATCGGTTTTTAACAGTGGCGCCACACATGAATCAACTTTTTATTATTTTTATCGTATTCTGCGTCAAATTTTCTATCAAAAACGCTTTTAAAAACGATGGAGAAGTTATTTTTACTGTAAGAAAAAAATTAATTAATTTAGCGCGGTACGTCACATCGACACGTGGGTCACACTTTACGGCTCATATTCTTGTTTTACACCGTTTATCTCTTAAATACAAATAATTGTTTAATCTTTTTAATTAAAGAACATATTTTATTAGCCAAGAAGATGGGAAAAATAGAAAAAATAAATAAATAAAAAACATTGTTGAATGAAATTTTTTTATTAAGATTTCGATGATGCATTAGTTAATAAGAACAATATTTGGAATATAATAATAAATACAATATTTAAAAATAAGACAATGTTTACATTTTCTGTTTAAAAATTTTTACAATATCCTCTTTTTCGCAAGATGAAAACCGTTTTGCTTCCAATTGCTGCAAAGAAATCAGATTAATACAATGATATTTTAAAGTTCCTTTTATTGTTAAAGCTTTTTGGAAACGTTCGGACAATTGTTTTTCCTTTAATTCGTATTCATATGCTAAATTAATTAATTTTTTTCTTACAGTAAAAATAACGTCTCCATCGTTTTTAAAAGCGTTTTCGATAGAAAATTTGACGCAGAATACGATAAAAATTTGATTCATGGGTGGCGCCACTGTTAAAAACCGATTTAAACATTGAAATTGTTAAAAACAATTTGAATTTTTCGACAATTTGTTTTGAAAGTATTTTTTTTATTAAAGCTTGTCTTTTTACCATCAAAATAAAAAAAAAAAATCAGGTGCGTGCGCGCAACACACAACTTTCACTTACCAACTTACTTAGATTAGAAATTAATGCGTTTTGTTAATTGCTACTTCTCAAATTAACAGAACGGCTTTAATTATGAACAATGGTCTGTCTTTAAAGGCGTACTCCGCATTCTTTTTTTCTCCTCTACATGTTTTCTTTATTTTTATCATATCCCATATTTAGCCATTTCTTATTTTTAGGCGTAACGAGAGACAGTTAATTCCTCCATATAAACAAAAACAAAGGTACTTTATAAGGAACAAAAAAACGAACAAAAAAAAAAGGCCCCCACCCCATTTAAGTCCCCTCAGAACATTTCAATAATGATAAAGCTTACCTGATATTAAAGAACACCTAATTTTCATTAAACACGACGAATTTGATAAAAATCGTTAAAGCCGTTTTTGAGATCATCGCAAAAAAGGTAAAGATTGGAAAAAAAAAATTAAACTAAAGTGCCTCCTTCTTTTGATCAATTTTGATGAAATGTTGGCTATCAAATCTTGGGCATATACATACATGAAATACCCAGTTTGATCAAAATGGTTAAAACCGTTTTTGAGTAAATAAAAAAAACACGTGAAAATGATACAACATTTATTAAGTAAAGTCCCCCCTCCGGTTGATCAATTTTAATGAAATTTTTACAGTCATATCTCGGGCATATACATACATCAAATACCAAGTTTGATCAAAATCGGTAAAGCGGTTTTTGAGTAAATAAAAAAAACCCCTGAAAATGATACAAAATTTATCAGGTAAAGTCCCCCCTCCGGTTGATCAATTTTGATGAAATTTTTACAGTCATATCTTGGGCGTATAAATATATCAAATACTCAGTTTAGTCAAAATCGTTAGAGCCGTTTTTGAGAAAATCGAAAAAAACTTAAAAAGTTATTAAATAAAGCACCCCCTCCCTTTGAACAATTTTGATGAAATTTTTGCTGTCACATCGCGGGCATATACGTACACTAAATACCCAATTTCAGGTTCGCACGGTTTATAGTTTTTGAGCTAGTCTGTTCACACACACACAAACACACACACAGACACACAGACACACACAGACACACACAGACACACACACACACACACACACACACACACACACACACACACACACACACACCATTTTGCGGGACTTGGTTAATTGGACTCAGGGGACCCTAAAACGTGTATTTCCGTTGAAAACCGGAAGTCGAAATTTTTCACGATCGCAATACTTCCACTTACTATATATTTTATATATAGGTAAGTGAAAGTAAAAATTAAATTTTTTAGCTTAAACAGAACCGGAGTTATGAAGTTTTGAAAAATAGGCTATTACCGATAAATCATCAAATTCACGAATTTTCGATCTTGTTTATTTTTCAAAATATAGAAAATAAAAAAAAATCCTCTTACACGTATCTCTTTTTTTTCGATATAGAACCCGTAAAAAAAGTTTTAGTTAAATATAAAATGAGTCGGTCAATTTTTGTCCAAATCTGTTCGGTTTGTAAAAGAATGTCCCATATACAAAAATTACAAAAGGATTAAAAAATAAAGTATACATGGCAATGGCAATACCCGTCTGCAATGAAGAAATTTGTTAAATAACTTAAAAACCAATCAAAAATATATGTTAATCGGCCGATGCACGACGAACAATGTATGAGTTATAAAACATGAAGAAGGTCAAGAATCTTAACAAATTAAAAAAAAAAACCGGAAGTCGAAATTTTTAATGATCATAATACATTCTTTTGCGTGGAAGTAAAAATGAGATATAATTTATTAAATAAAGTGCCCATCCGTTGTACCGTTTTTGATGAAATTTTGGCTACTATATCGTGGGCAAATGAAAACACCAAATACCAAGTTTGATCAAAATCGGTACAGCCGTTTCTTAGAAAAAAACAAAAAAAGAACGCGAAGAGCCAAAATTTATTAAATAAAGTGTCCCCTCCATTTGATCAATTTTGATGACATTTTTGCTGTCTCATAGCGGGCATATACAATGTATATTATGTATTATACATAATAGTAGTATGTGTATTGTATATTATACATACATTAAATACCCAATTAATTGATTGATTAATGATTAATAATTAATCACATACATACACACAGACACATGGAATTGTAAGTTGGTAAGTGAAAGTTGTGTGTTGTGCGCATCGCACTAGATTTTTAAATTACTTCCTATCGTTTATTTAGACGAAATATTAATTTTTTAATAAAGTAACAATTAAATTATAAATGGAAATGTATATGGAGAGGATACAGGTGATAAATAATTACAGGGAAAGAAAATAATCAACGTTATATTGTTGTCGCTAGTTGATGGTAGTAAATTGATCTTGATGGTAAATGGTAGTAAATATTGATGTTTTTGTTTAGTGTAAAAAATGCAAATAAAGGTGAGGCCATCAAGAGGGGTGGCCCCTTCACCATCCATCGTCTCCCCCCTCAAGTGGTTTCGGTGGTCACACCCTAATCTACGTAACCTGCCTCAACTATCCATCAACCAACAAACATTTTTCTTCCATAAAAATCCTCCTTTTTTTCCTTTTCTTTCTGCCCATTCTGAGGGTATTTTTTCCCTGGAAGCATCGGAACCCGAATCAATTAATAACCTAGAAGCGACCCGGGTCCATTATACCCCTTGATGCCGGCTATCAATAACAATCAAGAAGAGTCTCGAACAAAAAGCTGAGGATGAGGAGATGTCCTTAGCTCTCGTTAGGGGCGATTGATGTAGGCCATTGCTCAACCCAGCGGGGCTCGAACCCGCGCGGGTGGCGATATCTGTCTTTATATTGACGAATATTGATTAAGAGTACGCAATGCTCTAACTAAAAAGTGAAAAAAAAAAAAAACAGAGCTGGACAAATAGTTATGTTCATCACTAAGTACCAAAAGTGGTTGTTTTTGGTGCGCGATCGAGTTTAACCAATTACATTAGGTCGAGGAAATTAGAGGAAGCACCGAAACACATGTGACTTTTGGTACGTGGGTGATTATCATTTAATTTGACCATTTAACTTTTTTAGAAATGAAATTTTGGGTTTAAAAAAATTCAACTTATGAATAAAATTTGATCTGAATATTATCAATAAGATGTTCAAGGAAACAAAGGTGAACAAAGTTTGTCGGTTTGTTCAGTATTAGTATTTTTTATTATTTTTTCAACTCGAAAATGAGTTTAGTTGGAGCGTTTCTGTATTTTTATTTACATATTTTTTGTAATGGTTTTTTATTCTCGCCCACTCTCGTCATTCCATATCACGACATTTTCTCAGAAAATTTCCCTCTTTAGCTAAACCAAGTATCCGTCATATATGAGAGGATGACATCGAATTAATGTCCCTAACTAACATCTTTTGCCGGTATCATTCGGATTTTTCAATGAACGCTGACACATACAATTAACGTAACACTCGTGACAACTAATTTATGTGATATACATTATTTTGCATTGGATATCAAAAAACTGCCTGTTAGATACTTTCTTCATTAAGTTTGCACATCGACTGATAGCCGGTATCATCAACAAAGGTTATCATGACCATTCCTAACATTTTCAAAGAACAGTGTTGCCCAGAACAGCCGACAAAACTCGCATTGAATTTTTCTATTAACTTTGGGGACAGATGCATTTTCCTGATTTACATTCGAAGTATTACAGATAACTAAAAATATCATTCACACCTTGAAACACCACCGTATTACTATGAAATACCTCATTGTTCAAATTTAATCAATTATAAGGGGTTCATTTCTGGATGTGGTGAACTAAGCATAACCAGCTTGGGGACCGTAACACTCGTGACATTTTCAAACTTCACATTGAGATATTTTGTTTTTATAAGGCCTAGTTTCATTTAAATGTTACCATCGTATTGTTATAACACCAAACTATAAAATAAATATCCAACAATATTTTTTGGATATGAAAAAATATCTCAAAAACCAATGTTAAGACCGGGAACACTAAATGGTCAATTCATATGAGAATCACCCACATGTTCTGAACAGGGTTTGAAATCGATAATTATTAAAATAAAAATAAAAATCAAATCTGATCAAAATTTTTATCTGGAATTTTTAAAAATCATTTGATGATTTTTATTGACAGCGATTTTTATTTATTTGATCGAAAGTGAAAAAAATCATAACCTGATGATTATTTTTGAATTATATTTTTTCGATTAACAATAATAATAATTTTCGACTGATACTTTTATAAATCAGAAATATAAATTTTTAGTTTATTATTGTGATGTTCCGTAGAATAATTTTTATTACCCCCCCCCACCTTAAAAATATGACATTACATATCAAGATGCGTAGAATCCGGAAAATTGAATAAAAAAAATCGTCGGTCCTCTTTACGCCGATTCAAAACTACTTTGCCAATTTTAATACAATTTTGCAAAAAAGTCCAAGCTCATCCGGGGACAATCCTAGTAGGTAACCCTTTATCGTGATTTGGGGGGCCATAATTCGGTCATTATTTAAGTTAGAAGCAAAATAGCACCAGATTTGGAATCCACATGTTATAATAAATTAATTTGCTTTTAAAAGGTGATTTTTATTTTCTGATCAATATTTTTTTGATCAAATTTTAATCATTATTATCTATTTAATACCATATCACTCGGTGAGTGATCATTATCTTTAATCCATTAATAAAAATCAAAGATCGATTTAAGTTTTTATTTATAAATTAAGAATGATTTTTAAATTTAAAATCAGAAATATTAATTATTAGATGATATCTTTGAAAAAATAATTATCGATTTCAAACCCTGGTTGTGAACAATAATTTTCATCATACTGCTCATACTTGAGTAAATTAAAACACTTTGTATTTCATCGAAACCTTACAGATACAATATAAGAATTTTTTTTTCTAAATATCAGTTTATTAATCTATAATAGAAAAAAAGTTCTTATGAATTTACATTAATATTTATAGTACAATTCTGATTATTCATTATATTAAAACCATCTTGGACTTTTTCTAAAACATCTTGTGGTATATGCATGTTATTATGCACTTCAAACATACTACTTATATTAGAATGAAGCTACACGTATCCTCCTTCTAACACATGTTTATTAATATATATTAGTAACAGGTAAGGTTAGCGCACCAAAAAGAATTTTCAGGCCTATGCCCGAAAAGTACTAATTAACGGACTCACACCGAGTATTGAAACTCATGTTTTTGATGCAGTAAGATGAAAAAATATTTTTCGATTGATATCGCAATGATATTGGAAGTAATAAGTAATCATATCTTATACAATATTACAAATGGCATGGACTAGCCAATATTAAAACAATTTAGAGAAGAACATGGCTTGGGCTCTAATGAAATATTTTTTTCTGTAATCGTTGAATAATGGTAACATTACTAAACTGAAATAAGTGAAGAAAGTGAAACATTTTGCAATAGAGTGAAGAAAGTGAATTGCCTTCTCAATTAGTAATAAGTATAAATTAAAAAATAATTTGAAGTTGGAAATTAAATGCTTTTAAATGTTTCTTAACATTGTAAGAATTTATTTTAACAAAATAAATTGAAATGTGAATGAATTATTGGTGGAAATAATCAATATATTTTAAAATTTAAATATAATAATAATTACCTTCCTTGTTTATAATCTGCACTTGTTTATAACTATGCTTATAACCTTTCACAACCATGCTTATAACCTACCATCAACATACCATAATCTTCACAACATCCTAATTTTGTTCATATTCTGGTTAGATCTGATCATGTATTACACGATTACAGAAAAAATTTAATATTACACTCGTGAAAAAAGTAGAATTTACAACTCTCGTGAAATTACCACACTCGCTTCGCTCGTGTGTGTAAACGTTTCACTCGAGTTGTAAAAAGATCTACTTTCGTCACTTGTATAATAAATAACTATTATAAGGTTTGTTCCATTAAGCAGTCCGCCATACAATAAACGAACTATGATTGAACTGATATTCAAACAGGAACCAATCGAACCGAAAAACCCTCGAAACTTAGCATGAAAAGAGTACGTCGGCCCAAACATCGTGTCCACGCAAAACAATGAAGAATTCTACCTAAAGACGTAGATGAAGCTATCTATTAGGGTCTGGCCACACATGTCCGCACCGGATCCGCACCGTAGCAATAATACAGGTTATGTTCAGAATATTTTTAATTTAACTTACATATTACCTTTAGTTATGCCTAAAGTGGCCTGTGTCTGACATGTGTGGCTTGAACTTTAGGCATAACTAAAGGTAATATGTAAGTTAAATTAAAAATATTCTGAACATAACCTGTATTATTGCTACGGTGCGGATCCGGTGCGGACATGTGTGGCCAGACCTTTAGTAGTCCGTGCAAAAACGCCCTGAAGGAATTCTTTGGTGTTTGTTCAAACGTTCGTTTGTTAATAAATGTTATTTACTGCATATTTTTTTTAATTAACCTTCTTTTCTATCACATCAAATCAATAAAATGGTGTAGTTCGATTATCCGTGGACCCCCCCCCCCCCCGTTCCCATAATTACCCCGGATAAAGGGGGTTCAACCGTATTCGTTATTTTTTGGTAACTAATAAACAATTTTAGTAGAGGTGAGAGATAGTCAACTGTTGTTCAATTACGATAGGTTAAATGATGGTCAGGATTTTCAGTTTAGAATGATTTTATTATGGTAAACCAACGTTTCGATCCAACTTGTGGATCTTCATCAGGGCTACTGAGTCCAGGTGGATACTAAGATTCACTTATAATAAACAATTTTATTATAAGAGAAAAGAATGGCCATCGTGGGGAATCCTAGGCCAACATTTTCAATGATTCCACCCGTCATGTCTCGCTACCTTGCATTGACCGGGGGCTGGACTGATGTCCAAATAAGAGGATGGCAGTTATAGTTAAACATTTTATGTTATACGCTGATGGTAAGTCATTTTTTTATAGTTACTAGCTGGGGTGCCCGGCTTCGCTCTGGTAGTTGTGTGATAGCTTTAATACCAGAAAAACTTTAAAATTAAAGGAAATAGGGAACAAAATTAGCACCTTCTTGAAAATTCGGTTTTAACTTGGTATCAATATTCTGCAGACTTGAGATCTGCAGAGTGAGCCCAAATAAGGAACCCTGTATAATTTACAGGGGATTAAAAATGGTAAATGAACAATTAATTTTGCTAATTTTTTTCATCATATTTCTTTTTATCTTGAACTATGAGGGATGATAAAATCTTGAATGCTGTTATTGGAGGCTAATTAAATGGTGCGAGAGGCATAAAATTCCAGTCTTTTTCTCTTCAATTTTACACTCTTAAGAGAAAAACGGAAACCTTCTTTTCCGTTAGGAGTCATATGGCTAAACGACGACATAACTTCCTTAATCCTACGTGGAGTCGTCTTTGAGCATTTTCGGCACGCACATTGTACACTTTGCTTTATAATATATATTGATTAAATGAAGAGTCCACGGAAGAAAGGGGGGATGTCATTTGGAGTGCTTTCCGAGAAAATCGAGTTTTTAGGTTTGGATCTCTAATTACTTAAGTATCTTTTATCATTTTTCTTCAATTTTTTTATATGTCCTTTTCCTTTTTGTTTTGCGTGTCAAAATAATAAATTTGCCCAAAACAGACATATAACGCTCTAAAAAAAAATGTTTTAGTAAAAAAAAAAAAACAATTTAAACATAACAGAAAGGGGGATAGTCCTTGACGCCCCCCCTTTCTTCCCTGTTTTATTGATGAAATGGTGATATTAATACACGACCCATATAACTTCTAACATGAGTCTCCCCCATTCTAGGTTTTTCCGCGAGGACATTCCCCCTTTCTTCCGAGTACGTGTTTCTTTCCATCCCTTGTAACCAACCTACCGTCATTTTTTCTGACTATTTCTTTTCACCAACATATTCTACTCATCTATACGAACAATTATATGTATATAACTAAAATTCGGAAAAAATTGATTGACTCTCCCCCTTTCTTCCGTGGACTCTTCAAATTTTTATCCGAAGTAAAAAAGATTGGCAGAGGAAGGGAATTTGAACACGGATTCGCTTATCACCAGTAAGGCGCTCCTTATCCCGGATAATCAATATATATTATAAAGCAAAGTGTACAATGTGCGTGCCAATAAGGCTCAACAACGACTCCACGTACGATTAAGTAAGTTATGTCGTCGTGTAGCCATATAACCCCTAACGGAGAAGAAGGTTTCCGTTTTTTCTCTTAAGGGTGTAAAATTGAAGAGAAAAGGGCTGGAATTTTAAGTGTCTCGCACCATGTAATTAGCCTTTCTGAGATTGAGATACGAGTTTATGAATGAAAAATTTAGTTCGAGCTCCAGGCTACCAGGAAGCGCTAGGGTGCGTTTCACTCAATGTTTATTGTTCATTCATCCAGTTCAGTTTGTAAAGGTTAAATATTTTTTCAGCTGTTCTTTTTAAATTACTAAAAATTAAGCGATAATAATTAGTTTATCCTTTGCTTTCGAAATAAAATAATGATTCTACACTTCTGCAATCTACTAGTAAACCGACTGGATTCCTTAAAAAATTAATTTTCTCATAAGAAGGCTAATTGATCAACATATTACATTTAATCAATATATACTTAAGTAAATTTAATACAATATGAGTGAACATTTCATAATAGTACAGTGAGTGAATAAAAACAGAGATTAAAAAAAATAGAGATAAATTGACTGAATATAAATCGAAAATAAAAAGTTTAAAGTGTTCTTATTGTATGTAATTATGAAAAAGAAGTTGGGTTTCACTTTGTAATAGTAGTAAGATTCGAGATCTGTAGAGTCCGCTCTAATTAGGAGGGGGGTATCTTAATAGAGGTTAAAATGGAAGATAGGTCTTAAATAAAAGTTTCTATGAATCTTCGGTAGTTTCTATCTTTCGGAATCTAATAGGACCATCGCAGTAGTCGGCGCTTAAGTTGTACTCGAAATATAATATTTTTAACTGAGATATCAGATTTTTTAACTACAATCTAATAACTTATTATCTGCTGACTGCTTGGAGGCTCATAGGATTCAGAATCACAGAAACCATAAAAAACAATGCATAACTCGACAAATTTGCATTAAAATTAATTGTTCATTTACCATTTTCAACCCGTCAATATAGTATCTAGGGTTTCTTATTTGGGCGGACTCTGCAGTTCTCGAATCTTAATATTGATACCAAGTTAAAACCGAAGTTTCAAGAAGGTACTAATTTTGTTCTCTATTTCCTTTAATTTTAAAGTTTTTCTTTTATTAAAACTGCCGGAGCGAAGCCGGGCATCCTAGCTAGTAAATAAATAAAAAGAAAAAGAAAACTTCAGAGTTATTAATAAATATATATATTTTATAATCTAGACTTCTCAAGTAGAAAACAAGATCAGAGCATTTTATGGTCACGTTATTTTACGATGTACGAAGGCATTTATTGCTGATTTACTCGAAACGTTTAAGGAATAAAATAAATAACTATTTTAATATAGCCTTTGAAGAGTGAATTAAAGCTGTGTTTTATTACGCATTATATAGTCGCGGGGGAATAATCGAAATAAATTTAAAAAAAAAAAACTTTAATTCAATGGATGTGTAATATAATAATAATAATAATAATAATAATAATAATAATAACTTTATTGGCTCTTAGAATGCATTCTTTTAGCCAGGAGTCCGGCCCAATTGGTGTTAGTAAGGCTTTCATTGTTTTATTTTTTTTTTTGTTTTTTTATATCATTAATATTAGTAACAAAGTATGTAATAATTTTCACAAAACATATTAATTAAAAAGTGATAAAATATTAAAATATATCACATATTATTTAATACAATATTAATCCCATTCGACAATTCAAAAACAATGGTAGTAATATGACGGATTGAACAATAACACAGTTAATAATAACCATGACAATTCATTACTATGGTTGTATTATGATAGCATACTCTGGCACAATAGCAAATACTGTGATTAAGTCTGCGTTTCAAACAAAACATCTTTATTAATATTAAGAATAATAAGTAAATAGATAGATAAACTATTTTAATTACACAATAAACTATTATATGGTGTAAAATTCAGTTAATTTAAAACATTTAATTTAAAGGCTAAAGGCATTCCTCGACACCTGCGTATATTATCCAGTCAACAGGACAACGACACTTAATACCACAGTGGCTCAGTGAGGACAATAGTAAACATGCCTACTATAAGTCTATATATACATAGATACACAATATATATATATATATATATATATATATATATATATATATAATGGATGTGTAAAGAGACACTATTTCATCTTTAATATAATTTCCTTCGAGACTAAAAAAAAAATAAATGATAAAGAGTAATAAACAAGATTTGCGATTAGCATCAAATGGGCAGTATATAACTAGCAACGGCCATCCATCTCGCTCTCGCAAAATAAATCTTCACGACAATGGCGGAACCCATTTAGTTTTGCATTTCATTGCCCTAATGGGACCGACCCATACGGCCTCACGTCTCAATCGGCTGATATACCGGTTCGGGTGTCCTATGAGTGCGTACGTGTCAGAGCGCCGAGATAGTTTGCAAGTATAATGGACAACAAATTGATGGGAGGAATTGTAGAATGGGGAGGGGAGAGCATTTAATCCCTTCCTGGTTAACTTTCTCTCTATAATCATCGTCGCAGACCTGCAGCCCTACGAGATATCCTTCAACGATACTCCACTTATCCCTGATGAATATATTTGCTACGTCTTAGGGCAAACGTCTTACTTGAAATCCTCATATAAGATTGAAACGATAAAATATCGCTCGATGTTACTGCCAACAGCAGTTACTATACAAACATTCTCCCGACTACGGCTGAATGGTGTACTGCGGACTCTAAAGGGAACTCGAAGCCAAACTTAACCCTGCAACAGGAAGATGATTTTTCCCCATTTACATGGGAACATACGTTTCACAGTCAACCACAATAGCTGACAACATATTTTTGCCAATTATCTTTTTCTTTTATCTTATTTCTGCATATTGTTAAACGGATAATTTTCTATTGGTGCACTAGACCTTCAGATTGATTTTGAAAAGTATATTTATAGACAGTTAATTGGATAAAAAACAATATAAAAAAAACTTTTATTAAAATACAGACAGCAGTAACATTTAAGATAATAACAATTTCATTTAAACTATGAACACAATGAAAAAATAAAATAAAAACATGAAAAAAGTAGGAACTTCAGTATAAAATATTTTTAGGAACTTTAGTATAAAATATTGTTAGGAACCTTAGTATAAAATATTTTTAGAAACTTTAGAATAAAATACTGTTAGGTACATTAGTAAAAAAAGAACTTGAGAACTTTAGTATGGAAGAAGAAAATAATAAAGAACTAAAGTCCTTTAACACAGTCATCACAGATTTTTTTGGAATGCTCCAAACATACTGGATTTTGACATTTTATACATTTATAATTTGTCATTCTATGTTTTTTATAATCGCAGACACTGCATGGCTCTTCTCCTCTAGAGCTTGTCTGTTCCTCTTCTTGAACTCCTGCTGCTTGTTGAATTATGTTTCATAGCTCTTGACGATACCCAATCTTGATTTCAAAAAATTACTCGCCAAAGAGAGATGTAAGGTCTTGATAAAATCATATCTAGACATGTTGTCAGATCCGGGGTACATATTATACAGAAGTGCTGTATTGGATGAAGCCACTGCAACCATGTGGTAGAATATCACAAGTGGCCACCTCCTTGTTTACGATTTGCGGAGTAATCGCTGACTTTTTGATCCAATGTGTCTACGCCTGATTTTTAGGCCTAATATAAAAAGAAAAAAGGAAGAGGAACATACGTCTGACAGACTACTTCGGGGGTAAAAAATATCCCTTAAGCGGAATATAAGTCTCCCAGACTGATAGTGTTTTCGAAAAACGTCTACTTAACTGTCAAAAAAACAAGATACAGAGCTCTGAACCTTTCTCTTCGCTCTCCGAAGGCTGAATGAAGTTGGCTGATGCTGCTGGCGGCCTTGCTTAATCTAAGCGGCCCCTAATGGCTAAAATGTGAAACTAGATAGCCTCATAGACTTATGTTCTTATTACAGGGTTAAACGCCTAAAGAATCGTTCAATACGGTTTGTCTTTGGAACTCAAGAGATACGGATATAACCCAGAATCACGCCGAGTTGAAGTAGCTTTACCCATCGTTCAGCCATCAGTACCTACTGGCATCCTTAAGTGTTGTCTGATCTAACATGTTATGCAATACTCTGTTTTTGTTTTTATTTTATAAACATGTATCCACATCACTAATTGCCAATTTTATACTTATGTATAAATATTTAATGTAATATGAGACCTTAAAGAATGAGATTTAAAGAATTGAGCATTGGGGCACCACCGAACCAGGGGTCACCTGTAGTTTAGTGGTTAGCATGGCAACCTACAATAGTAAAGGTCGCGGGTTCGCATCCTGTGGTGACCCTAGGATTTTTTAAAGGGGACAATACATCTTTAGCTATGCCGTCTTTCGGATAGGACGTAAAATTTAGGTCCCGAGCCTGGACGATGTCAGTTACTCGTTAAAGATCCCTATCCTTATTAAAACTGGATAGGCAAAATTTAGGACTCCTGCTGTAGCATCGTCCGATTAGCCTTAGTAGCACAAAGGGACGTTAAACAAAGAAACAAACAACAAACAAAACCACCGGACCATCGAATTTCTCTTGTATAACCCTTCGTGAAATCACACTCTTTTCTTATGTCACAAATAATACAATTCAAAAGTACCTTCATTCGCCAATTTGGCCCGATCCTGTTACCAATTCTGTTGAACTAAACTGTCTATCTAATAAACTCAATCGGTAGGTTAAAAAAAAGAAGAAAAAAAAAAGAAAGAAAAACTTTGAGTATCGTAAGTCCTATGACTATTGAAAAAGGCATCTAGAGAACGAAATAACAGATCTCTACCTGCCGAAGCTTGAACAACCCAATAGGGATATTTAAAAATGATTTTTATCAACTTGCACGGAAATAAAAAAAGTTTACCACAGGTTACGAACATGAGCTTGGAACTACGCTCGATGAGAGATCTGCTCACTTAAGCAACCTTGGTAATTGAATCGAGTAAGAAATGGGGTGCTGCTGGTCACATCTCTTTCACATGCCTGACATGTTATTGCCACGACTAGGGCCTTATCATTGGCTAGTTGGCAGCGTTTGGTAGATATTTGTGGATCGATAATATTTAAAAAATCTGTATTTCTAGGACTTATTGTTTATATTTAAATCACAACCTTCTCTCTTACTATACATCCACAAATATCCTACATACAAACCAACTTAATTCGATTGCTACAATAACCACCTTCCACCATTGGCTATTGGCTTGTGAAGCAGCCCCTGTCTTGCATTGGAACGATGATACATCGCACTCAGTTAACATTCTCGTACTGCAAATCGTACCCAAGACAACTCCCCAGTAGCCAGCCGACTAATGAAGCATACACATTAGAGCGTGTAAGTTTTCCTCAGGGTAGCAGGAAACCTCGAGTCGTCTTGCTGCCATCTGTCATCGTGTGACAGCACTAGCTCCTCCATCTTGCCACACAAGGATTTGCATAACAGCCCTCAGAGAGTTACGTGTGCCTCCGGCTGCGTTTGTAACGAGGGTGTCGGATCAGCTTAGCAGTAATCAGAAAGCAGCTATCTGCGGATACTTATTGCATTTCTCTCTCTCTTTCTCTCTATATATATATATTATAATAGGGTTCTTGAGGTTCAGTCATTAATAAACAACTGTAACAACAATAACAAACAAACAAAATTAAGGCGATTTTTAGAGACTATATTGTACTCATAATCATCCCCTGGAATAAACAAACAGGTTTAAATACAATTATATGAGTTACAAAGGTAAATTTATACTAAAGCGAACAGTAATATAAACATATAAAATACATAGGTTGGTTGTATGACTGTATATAATTCAAATGATAAAATGATATGAGAGTATATGAATATACTTTTACAGCAACATTTTAAGTATATTCATACATGCACACAAACACATACATATATATATCGGTAAAATTTTAAATTGATATGGATATTAAGTGCTGAACAGATTGAAACACGTGTGTTCAAAGCGAACATGGTCAATTTGTTTTTTCTATTTAGTCCGTGTAACTAAACTAAATTAAGCACCAAACTCCATTTTATACGAAAACTGAGAGTAATACGTTTAAATAATTCTATTGCTTTTGAAGTACAATTATAAAAAAGCATGATAAAAAAAAATAATAATAAGCAAAAAAATAATATAAAAAATTATTGAATCGGTCCCTTAGTTGTTAACTTCTATGAATTTTGAAGTAAAACATATTTCACTTTGTGATTTATTATATTCAAATATAAAGAACCATGATTAAAAGTATATCGAGTATAATGAGTGACAATGAAATGGTTAACAACTAATGAAAAATTGTTATAAACGTTTATCAGTAACTAAAAAATTTAACATTTGCAATGTACTAATATGATCGATAATTATAATTATAATTATCATATAATGGACATACGGGATAGAATTATGGGTTCTGCAAAACCCTCAAACTTCCTATTCTTCCTATTCTAGTTATCTCTTGCAATAAAAGAAATATTGATACCAATAATCGAGATAAAAACTATCCCATCTTTGAAGCTAGACAAAACTACACACAATGAGCCAAATTTTATAAAGATTGGTTGAGTAGTTTCTGATTTTACCTTCGGCAAACATCGGGACACGATATATAAAGATTTTCATCTTCTAACAAAGCGAACTGGATATAAAGGCTTGGCTACTAAGATAGGTCAATCGAAACCACAATTCATTTTGGAATATACCTTTCTAGTGAAGTGAGGCGTCGCCGACGAATGGAAAAGGCCCAAATATGCTAACTAACGGGTGACTATCTCCCCGAGAATCTTGACGTGCCTGTGGAGGAGTGGATGATTTATCATTTGCTTCGCCCGGGAAATAAAAAATGAAGAAGGAGGGAAGCACAAAAACGTGGCATTGTGACGGTTCTCTCCTGTAATTAGGATCCAGTATGGCTGTGGCTCTGGAGATCTCCACCTCTTCCTTTTGCTCTCCTTCGACGCCCATTCAAATTCCTACATCGCCTCGCCATTGTTTGCCTTTGCTATTCCGTCCTCTCTTCAGGCTTTTGTGTAGTTCGTTAGCAATTGCGCGGAGCTAAGGGAGATAGATTTCGGGCAAGAGCTAGGTATCAATCTAAGAAAATGAATATGGCATATGGTCCCACAAATTTACTTTAACACGTTGACGCCGGGACTGTAATTCACGTCCTCGTCCATTCGCGTCTAATTTAATGCATTTCACTTTATCGGACGGGAGCTATTCCAGAGCATTATGCAGTATTGGCAATCCAACAACAATAAAATAAACAATAAAAAATACTATCCTACTAGTTATGTTCACAATACGACATTAAGCATAATTATTATTAAAAATAAATGTTTATACGTTTATAAGTATATGAATATAAATATATATTAACACATTAGGTGCAGCTGCGTATTTTAGGAGTATCCTGAATTGAACGGTATCGGTCCCGGGGGTCCGACTGCTGGGATGAGCCACAGACGATATCGGGCGTCGGGGTCCGATGGGAATACTTTGACTAAAGCGTTATCTTTTGATTAAAAGGGAATTAAATGAGCGTCTCAATGGCATTATCTCTAATGGAACAAGACATAATAGGCGCAGGACAGGCAGATACAGGATTTACGTTAATTTTTATCAAAAACTGGACCTCGTAGTCCGATTCTAAAAAACAACAGAATTTCAGCTGTTAGCAACATTTTCTGCACTAAAATGCAATAATCTCATTAAAAATCGACTATATTGAGTATTAGAAGTGTTCGGACTTTCGGACATTTTCATGTGAAAATCGGCTGTTAAGAAGGAAATGTAAGGCATAGGACCCCGTGGACCCATGCAGCAACCAACCTAACGTGTTAATAAAAATAAATATAAAAATAAAAGATTCTGCGTTAAATTTTCATTATTTTAATTTTCAGCTATATAAAAATTATTTCTACTTTTTTAACACTGGCTGACGTGTCAGCTGAAATCGACTAACTGTTCTCTTGTTAGGAAATCAAATATTAAAATTGTGTCGGAATGAGAGCTTGACTCTTAGATATTCTTTTTCGGCAGTCAAGTGTTGAAGATCTAATTATTTGGCCAAGGAGGCATTCTAGTGTGAGCCACCGGTGGTACAGGCCGCCCGGTAAGGCCCGGTGCACCTGGACGACACTTTTTTGCGATGCGGACTATAAGCCAGGTCAGGGATACCTGGAGAACAATGGACCGACCGGATTTACCATTATACTCCAGGTACCCTCTGGACCTGGCTTATAGTCCGGATCGCAGAAAAGTGTCGTCCGTGTGCATCGGGCCTAAGGCTGTCAAGTGTGAGCCACCGGTGGTACACGCCGCGTGGACGTGTTAATAAGTCGATGTCACTCTTAAAATTATCTTTCTATTTTATTTTTAAAAACCTTGTCATGCCTACACTTTGAAATTGTTTACACAGATACCCTTAGGCCCGGTGAACACGGACGACACTTTTCTGCGATGCGGACTATAAGCCAGGTCAGGTGTACCTGGAGTACAATGGACCGACCGGATTTACCATTATACTCCAGGTACCCCTGACCTGGCTTATAGTCTGCATCGCAGAAAAGTGTCGTCCGTGTGCATCGGGCCTTAATATGATCTGGAATACCTGTATGTAAAAGGATTGTATGTAAAAAAAAAAGATGCAAGGTATTATGTACAATTAATAGTAAGGGGGGAAATAATAGGTCATCTTGTCTCGTGATGTAGGTTGTTTACATATTGATTCTCAACAGAGCCGTGATAATCTTTGTTGAATGAATCATGTTGGTTGGGAGCACTTTATTTCATAAATTGTTTCCCATTTTTAGTTTTTTGTCTATTTTCTCAAAGATAGCTTAAACGATTTTGATTAAACTCGTCATGTTTTAATGAGAATCAAGTATTCTTTAATATCAGGTGAGCCTTATCATTTTTACTCGTAAAATGTTCTGAGGGGCCTTAAATAGGGAAGGGGCCTGTTTTGATTTCCTATAAAGTACCTTTGTTTTGGTTTATATGGCGAAATTATCTTTCTCTCGATTACCCTAAAAATCAAGCAGACATACACAGGAGAAAAAAAAAAACAATCGGTCTACTCATAAAACACGTTGAGCCCACACATGCCCAGTACGCCTTTAATGACAGACAATAGTTATAATTAAAGCCGTTCTGTTCATTTAATGGAAATTATTTGTTTCATGGTAACTTTATGAAGTTTTCAACTACTACATACAGAATTATAAAATCAGACGACTTGAAGTATTATGCTAGCATTGCCGAATTATCACAAGTAAAAACATTTATTTAATAATAAAAAAAACAGTGTACTTTAAAGAGCAAATACAAACAAAATTAAGTTAATGAATGTGGAAAAATGTGTGACTTTGAGAAATGGCATTTAACAAAATATGTCAATTTCCAATCATAGTAAGTTGGTAAGTGAAAGTTGTGTGTTGCGCGCATCGTATCAGATCTTTTTGAGTTCTAACCATTTTTCGATAAAAATGGACTATTTTAGTGAATACATAACCTTCGTTCTTGTTCAGTAAAGGAGTGTATATATCTTTATTTAAGCAATATCGATAAAAAAAAATTATAATCCTTTCTTATTCCAAAACAATTTAAAATAGTTCATTATGTGTGAGTACTGTTATTCATTTCCCTAAATGTGATTATTACAGCGAGCCATAGCAAAGCGAGGCCAATTTTATACTAAGCTATTATATATTAACACATTAGGTGCAGCGGCGTATTTTAGGGATATCCTGAATTGAACGGTATCGGTCCCTGGGGTCCGACTGCTGGGATGAGCCACAGACGATATCGGGCGTCGGGGTCCGATGGGAATTCTTTGACGGAAGCGTTATCTTTTGATTAAAAAGGAATTAAATGAGCGTCTCAAGGGCATTATATCTTGAGAAGGATTGGAACTAGACATAATAGGTGTAGGGCTAGCCCATACAGGATTTTCGCTATTCTTTATCGAAAATCAGACATCGGAGTCCGATTCTAAAAAACAACAGAATTTCAGCTGTTATCAACATTTTCTGCACTAAAATGCAGTAATCCCATTATAAATAGACTAAATTGAGTGTTTGAAAGGTTCGGCCCTTAGGAAATTTTGAAGTGAAAATCGGCTGTTAAGAGGGGAATGTGAGAAATGGGACCGATGCCGCACCTAACGTGTTAATAAGTGTGCTGTTTTTAAGCATTATATATGGTCGTTGTGTAAAGCCAATATGAACTAAACGCCGAACTCCTTATTTTGAGAAAATTCAAGTTTAGGTTGAAATTTATGAAATATTGTTGTGTTTCCTCCTTACCTATATTTAAATATATAGTAAGGGAAAGTATAGCGATCGTGAAAAATTTCGACTTTCGGTATTCAACTGTAATACACGTTTAGGGGCCGCCTGGGTCCAAATAACCAGGTCCCTTGAAAAAATCTGTGCGTGTGAAATACTAAACCTTACGAACCTGAAATTGGGTATTTCGTGTAAGTATATGCCCGCGGTGTGACAGGTAAAATTTCATCAGAATTGATCAAACGGATGCGGCACTTTATTTAATAAGTTTTGTTTCATTTTTACATAGAGAATGTTAGGCCTCAAAGTCTCGTATTATTTCAATAATTCACTTAATCATGCAGAATGCATGCCAAATGTTCGCCTATTCAGGCATCTTAAGGGCTACAGGGGTTCTGTAAGCAAGATAGAAACAGACTGTAAATAGGGTAAACCGTTCACTTATTGGCAACCTTAAGTCTAAACTCAGTGGTGACATTGAAAAAAATACTTCTTATAAAGGGAACTAATTTTCAAGTGAAAATGGGCTATTGAGAAGGGAATGTAAGGCATCTGACCCCGGGGACCGCTGCCGCACCTAACGCGTTAACTTCCTTAGAGATATTTTTGTACTTAATCCTATGTAGATAAAGAACCGAAGAAAGGATCTTCTGAATTTAAGAAGCTAAGGAAAGGAGCTGAGGACTTAACGACCGAAGAGCAGAACCATTTGCGGCAATCACGTCGGGTCGTGACGCGGACGAAGCTAAAACCTATTTTCATTTAGTTTAATGCAGAATCATTACGAAGAGGACCATCCTTCAAAGACGGAGGTGCCAGGTCCCTGCCGGGCTAAGTGATTAGGGCGCTCTACTCGGGCTGCTAATGTCCGATCTGATAGCCTCTGATTTATGGCAGCGTATCCAGGGCTGCGTGTCTACCGGGCGATCCTGTCGATATCGCCGCGTATATGATAAATACCTTCCAAGTGGCCCTACCTTGTGTCCGTATATAATAGTTATATTGGTATTTAACACTACACCTAAGAAGACAAAGGTATGAACAAATGCTGTAGATGTCGTAAACATACACATCGATATCTATATTATGCACTAGTGATCGAACCTATAGTGCTTCCGAAGAACTTTGTTTTTAAAGAGGTAAATTGATATCCTCTGCCTCAATAATATATAAATCAAATATCCATGTTTATATCCGATATAAATATAATATATAATATCCATGTAATCGATATAGCCTCATTCATTTTTCTCCTATACATGCTTGACTCCTTATGCATTACTCCACCAAAATCAAATCTACGTTTAGTTTTATTTATGTGTTCCACTAGACCTATATTTTTGTCATTTGTTATTTTAGTTAAATAAAAATTGTTTAACCCACATAAGTGTTATAATATAATAAGGTTTGTTGTATATAATATAATAAACTTTATTGTTCCAAGTTAGTGGGGAAAAGAGCTCCCCCCCTCTCTACGGAATTAAAACACTAAAAATCGTAGATTATTAATTACACTATGTTTCAGACATGATTCATGTTTATATCTAAATTCGTAGTAAGTTAATTCAAGAATTGCTAGGGAATATTCGAGTGTTCGTTGGCCAACACACAGATGTAACAAAGCGACGAGAGCGAGGGAGAGTCCTTGAAAAATGCAGCAAAAGTTAACCTAGACAGCGAAGAATGCAGTTGCTTTTAACTGTTCCGTTTCAAGAACTATTATTTGAGTTTTCATTGTTCGTTTTATTTTATTGTAACATTTTTCCGTTGTATTTTTACTTCAATAAAATTATAAACCCGTATCATTACTACAATATCAACTAACCACGTTATCTGCTCTGATCATTCACGCCGAGGCGTACTACCGGTGGCCCGCACTAGAATGCCGCATCGGACACAGTCAATCACAAAACTTTCAAATACTGTTGGGTATTAGGTAGAATTGTATTGTTTATTTTATTATTTTTGGATAATCAATACTGCATAATGCACTAGAATAGCTCCCTTCGGATAGAGCGAAAAACATTAAGCTCAACCGCCAATATGCGAGGAGCATGAACTGCGTCAACGTGTTAAACACCGGAATTTTTAATTCGGGGAAAATTAATTTCTCTTCACTGTTTACTTACGTGGCATCTTAAACTTAAAGTTTTGCATCTATAAAGCATTTTGAATTGAATATTTAGTTATTACTAAATTATGTTCCTTATTTGTTGTTTTTTCTCTTGTAATAATTTTAGTCACACCTGTCTGGCAGGAAGCGGCGATCACCAAATGTGATGGAAAAAAGAAATTGAATTGATTGGCATTTTCGACATGAGGAATGTTCCCAGCAGCACCTCTTTCCGGGCATGACATTAATTCAGGAGAGGAGGTCTCTCAACCAACTTCTTTTTAGCTGAGTTCTAATGGGCATGACGGTCCTGCCCTTGTCGTTAAATAATCAGTTGTTATGTCCATTCAATTTAACATAAAGTGTGAATAAAAAGTTAGTATTTTCGTGTGCAATCAACAATTAAACTACTGTAAGTTAACTTCTTTAGTGTGACCATATTAGGAATTTGGTTATCGTTGATTACATTATATTTTACAATGTAAATAAATGTTTATTTGGGTCTAGTTTAAATTAGCCCTGCCACTGATTTTATCCAATAACAATTCTCAAAATTAATAAAAGATGATTTGAGTTGTTAAAATAAATAATACCCATCAAAGAAAAATATTAATTTACTTAATAGGAAGGCTCATAAATTATAAGCTGTAAGGGTCTCGAAAAGGTTTTCGGTCTCAAATGAAGACTCTAGAGGTTTTTTTGGGTCAAGGTTATCTAGTTTATTGGCACCCTGCGGATTTAATTGCGATATCTTCCCTATGGTTAGTTTGTTAAAGTCTTACTTCATAGATGACTTAGAGGACCCTTCAAACATTAGACTCATGTATGTCTTGTAATAAAATTAGGACTTGTTTACCTATTTCTTTAAGTTAAAGTTGGGGTCCCAATAACTGTACTTTGCCATAACAACATAACTGTATGGTTTACCCTACATATTTGGAAATATTAATTACTATTAAAAAGTATATATTAAAATCGAGAATGTAGTCGAAACTTCGCATGTGATTATTCAAAAATCTGGTGCGTGCGCGCAACACACAACTTTCACTTACCAACTTACTTAGATTAGAAATTGACGTGTTTTGCTAATTATCATTTCCTAAAGTCACACATTTTTCTACATTCATATCTTATTTTTGTTAATCGTTAAAGCCGTTTTTGAGTAAATAAAAAAAAACCGTGAAAATGATACAAAATTTATTAAGTAAAGTCCCCCCTCCCGTAGATCAATTTAGATGAAATTTTTACAGTCATGTCTCGGGCATATAAATACATCAAATACTAAGTTTGATCAAAATCGTTAAAACCGTTTTTGAGTAATTAAAAAAAACACGTGGAAATGATACAAAACTTATTAAGTAAAGTCCCCCCTCCCGTAAATCAATTTTGGTGAAATTTTTACAGTCATATCTCGGGCATATAAATACATCAAATACCAAGTTTGATCAAAATCGTTAAAACCGTTTTTGAGTAAATAAAAAAAACACGTGAAAATGATACAAAATTTATTAAGTAAAGTCCCCCCTCCGGTTAATCAATTTTGATGAAATTTTTACAGTCATATCTCGGGCATATAACTACATAAAATACCCAGTTTGATCAAAATCGTTAAAGCCGATTTAGAGTAAATAAAAAAAACACGTGAAAATGTTACAAAATTTATTAAGTAAAGTCCCCCCTCCGGTTAATCAATTTTGATGAAATTTTTACAGTCATATCTCGGGCATATAAATAGATCAAATACTCAGTTTAATCAAAATCGTTAGAGCCGTTTTTGAGAAAATCGACAAAAACCTAAAAAGTTATTAAATAAAGTACCCCCTCCCTTTAAGTGATTTTGATGAAATTTATGCTGTCACATCGCGGGCATATACCTACACTAAATACCCAATTTCAGGATCGCACGGTTTATAGTTTTTGAGCTAGTCTGTTCACACACACACACACACACACACACACACACACACACACACAGACACACACACACACACACAGACACACACACTTACAGACCATTTCGCGGGACTTGGTCAATTCGACTCAGGGGACCCCAAAACGTGTATTTCCGTTGAAAACCGGAAGTCGAATTTTTTCACGATCGCAATACTTCCACTTACTATATATTTCATATATAGGTAAGTGAAAGTAAAAATAGTTGATTGATTTCTAGTTATCTTAATTACCGACGAGCGATATAATGCTAAAATTTAGGTAACCTGCAAAATAAATGGTTTTTGTTTTGATTAGCCCCACCAGCTATTTTAAAACGATATATTATACTAGTGATATCAAAAATCATTGGTTATTGCTGTAAACTCAAAACGGATGACTCAAAGGTTTTGATGAAGTAATATTAAATCAATTGATTCAATGCGTGTATTAAAGAAAATGATTCTCCCATGTTCCAAACTGAATAGGAGGCTACTTAAATGAATCATACACACATACTTTTTTTAAAACTCGTAACATTTTGACTGGTCTGTTCCAAGAATTACAAATGGTTGGATGGAACAGAGGGAATGGACTGGAATATTGGTCTTCTGGAGGCCTGGAGGAATATAACGAATCGGAAAGAGCAACCAATCAAAGTCAATTACTATTCACAGCCTATTTTGAATAGAATCCTTCAAATGGATAATTTAGTCCCGAGACCTTAAGGTGAGGCCCTCTCTCTCCAGCGAATGACAAACGACTTGGGAAATAACAAATAGGGCAGTTAATGTGAAAAACAGGTAATGGGATATTTCACAGTCGGGTAGGTTCCGCTCGTCCGTATCTTCTGGTGTGGGAGGCGTCCGGGGGGGTATATCGATACTTTTAGCTTTTAAAATATCGATATTAATAACAAATGTATGAAGAAATATGTTTAGGGGGGGGGGGGGTGTTAAAAATAAATACACACATATCGCGCGTCGGCAAGAGGATTGTTACAATTAAAAACTTGTTTTTTTGGATGAACACATTGTTAGCTATGGCCATTATCAGGCGATTTTTATATCCATTTAGGTTAGTTTGTTTGTTTGTTTAACGTACCTTTATGGTGCCTTTACACTCTACGCACTTTACCTTCGAACACCACCCTCGAACAACCTTCGTGAAGCCTTCGCGTCGACTGTTCGGGTGTTCTAGGTACTTCATCTGTTCGTCTGGGTTCGGGGGTAGCGCTAGTGTCACTTTTGATTTGGGATGTTTTCTAAGTGACAGGAGTTGTTTTAATTGTATGTTGTAATATTTCTTTATTTTTCAGAGAATATAAAATGTATTGATAATGGAGATTTTTTTCTTTATCATAAGCTAGCGTTGGGTGCGTCAGCCATATTGGTTCGCTTAACGTCACGTGAAGTATAAATGGCTGTTCGCTTCACATCGGTACGGCAAGGTTCGGGGAAGAGCCTGTTCGAAGGTGAGTTACGTAGAGTGTAAAGGCACCTTAAGCTACTAAGGCTAATCGGACGATGTTACAGTGGGAGTCCTAAATTTAGCCTATCCAGGTATAAACAGGATAGGGATCTTTACAGAACACCTTACATCGCACAGGCTCGGGACCTCAATTTTACATCCTATCAAAGGGGTGGCATAGCCAAGGATTTTTTACTCCCTTTAAAAAATCCTAGGGCCACCTCAGGACACGAACCCGCGTCGTTTAGTATTGTAGATTGCTAACATGCTAACCATTACACCAAAGGTAGGTTAGTGTAAATACGTTTGTAGAGTGTCGCTGTTTACTGGTCAACTATTGGATGGTGGAGGTCAGTATTTAGGATCTGGTTAGTCATGTAACAGCAACCCTGCTATGATTCGTAAAAGTTTTGATTGAAACCTTCGAATTTGATTCAAGTGTGCCTTTTTAGAATTGTTTGAGAAAAGTGGATAAAGTAGTTTCAGTCTTTTTTAAGCGTCGTACGTTTCATTTTAACATGTGAACCCAATGTCATCCTTCTGTCGAACATAAGACCCAGATAGTGTGCTTTGTCCGTCTGCGGAATTTGGTTGATGTCAATATAAACGGGGAAGAGGTATGTTTTCTTAGGGTAAATGTGATGTGTTTTGATTTATCATGATTCCGTATAATATTCTATTTTTTTAATCGTGTGATGTGTGTATATGATTTTGCAAAGTAAATGTTTGTGTAACGTCCCTTTATGCAACTAACGCTAATCGGATGATACTACAGTGGGAGTCCCAAATTTTGCCTATCCAGGTATAATTAGGAAAGGAATCTTTAGAGAGCGTCTGAAATCGTACAGGCTCTGGGCCTCCATTTTACGTGCCCTCCGAGGGACGTCAAAGATAATGTGTTTTTACTCCCAATAAAAAATCCTAGGGCTACCACGGGATGCGAACCCGCGGCCTTTAGCATTCTTGATTGCTATGCAAACAAGTTCGTCACCGTTGATCTCTGGGTAAAAAGAAACCAATGTATATTGTCCTTTCTCTTCTAGTATGAAAACAATTGTTAAAATTTTTTATTGAAAAAACACTCAACGATGCACCCATCGTACATCATATATGTATGATGTAAATAATATTTTTACTTATATCTGTTAATAAAGAGAATTTAGAAATTCCTTTCTTTTTTATTATTATTTGATTGATCCTTTCACATTTTCGACAAAACCAAAATTACCGTTACTTGGGGCTTCTCGGACGCATTGAAAAGAAGTTTTTAAAAAGTATTCTTAAAATTCACATTACGAAATGCACATTCAAAATCTCTCATTGCTAGTACTTAATATACCATATTCCCACCGATTTCTTTCCAAATAAGCTGGAGCCCGATTAGCCCCAAGTTATGGTGATAGCTAGGCTTTTCTTATTCTTCTATCAGCTGGTTTATAAAATATGAAATACATGTTGGTGACCTCTTGATAGTGCACAGCAACTCAAATCATAAATAAATCATGTTTATTTATTTTTTTAAATCTTCAACAACAAGGGAAAGGGGTAATTGGTAAGGCACTGAACTGCTATCGCACAAAGTTCTGAGTTCGATTCTGGCTCTGACAGTCTATATTTTCTATTCTACAACCAGCCACTCTTAGTTTAAAAGTTTAGGGAAAAAAATTCTGGCATTTAAGCATATCTAAGTTCAAACTACCTCCTTGCATTACGAGTGACCAAGAAACAGTACTTCCTTTACAGTTATAGAACCCGAAACCTCCATAGGTTGTAATGGTACTCGGTTCTTTTATTATTATTATTTTTTAAATCACGGCAATGAAGGATTTCGGAAGGAGGTTTACATTATTTGTCCAACGAACTACATTGAACCCCATACTGCAGAGCTGTAATAGGGATAAATGATTATTGTGATGAATAACACAGACAGATGATCAACATTCGAATACATTTTCCCATCAACAAATGGCATCTAATATTTAGGAGGAAAAAAAAAAATCAAATTGCTTTTATTGAAAACAGCAAATAATAATTTTTTATTTTGATATTGGATAATGGGTGTTACACAATTTCACTCAAAATTTTAACTATTTCTTGAACTTAAGAATTAATATCAATTGAAATATGTTCTATAAAATAAAAATAATTGTTTCATATCGTACAACTCTTACTTAAACCTATTATTATATTATTAAATCTAAATTCAGGAAATAAAATCTAATTCTTCCCATTAGCTTTCTCATATTGGTTCTATTCTTATTATTATTTAAAATAATCATCAGTTAATTATAACCTGTCTGGTTACCTCACCTTGGAATATTTCAAGTGGAATCATACAAGTTTTTTTACACTTCTAGGGAGAGAGAGAGAGAGAGAGAGAGAGAGAGAGAGAGAGAGAGAGAGAGAGAGAGAGAGAGAGAGAGAGAGAGAGAGAGAGAGAGAGAGAGAGAGAGAGAGAGAGAGAGAGAGGGGGGGGGGGGGAGAGAGAGAGCGATACACTCCGCTATGAAGTTTTTTACTCGTTATTCCTTCATACAAAGAGAAATGAAGAATTTTGAAAGTGGCAATGGTCATTTTTACGGAGACCTTTAACTTTTTTGTTGTGGATTCCTTGGAAACCCCTTCCCCACCCCTCACCCCTCTAGGTAGATTGCCATGGTAACCACTACACCACAGGTGACTCCAGAAAAGTTAATGTTGTAAAGTTAAGTAGTAAACCCACAATAGTGTTTAAATATATATCAGGCAGCTAAATTTAGAGCAAGACGTTTAGGGAGTTCTCAAAATTTTCTCCACCATTTTCGCCTCCAGTTTCATAGATACGCAGTTTCTCATCCTCATAGGAAAACCATAAACCAAATAATTTTCCAGAGATGGTTTTATTTTATATCCTATTCACTAGATAAGCTAAGATATGTAAAGCTTGGTTTACTTTCCCTCGCTGACAGACACGAGAACACACCTGCCTCTAGGCCGGGGCAGACTAATTACAAAAGGTGGCTGACTCGCTTTACCTGAGAGATGTGGGTGGAGGTACTCGAGCTAGAGCTGTCTACTGTAGGGAACATGATTTGGTAATCCACTTCATTGAATTAATGAGTGCTCTCTGCCTGGTGGGATATGCCCCCGGGCCTCCCCCCTAGGATTTTCATCTTATTAAAACTCGGCCATGATTTATGGTCCGAGGGGCCTTTTACATGCAGATTTCTAAAGCTCTCCTCTCTCTCCCCACATCGGCCTATATTTAAACCATTATTTACATAGATTATTTCGCCTGTTCCTATCTATTAGCATAAGTCGGCCCCTTACCGGATTTAATAGTTCTTTAGCCGATCTCTTGAACCTGTTTTCATGACTTGAGATTTAGTAGCTACAGTCAACTCTCTACTGCGTAATTGTACTGAGGTCTATTGTCGGACAACTAATAGAGACCAGTATGTATTATGATAAATGCTTTAATAGGATTATAATAATTACTTTTGACACTATAAAAAAAAAGAAGTAAATATTTTATTTACTATGAACTGGTACGACAAGAAACTGCTCGGCACAACCGACTACTTCAGCACTTACTTGAAAAACGCTCGAAACTACCAATCTTCACTTTATATGGTTACCTGGGCATACAGGAATCATTGGGAACGAACTTGCGGACAAGGCGGCAAAAGAAGCTAACAGCCTACCAGGCCGAGGATGTGCACTCTTATCGCCCTCCGATTTGGCACGTCCACTAAAAGAGAAAATTAAAGAGGAATGGCGACTTATGTGGGAAGGAAGTCCAACAAGTAAATTGAAGGAAATCAAAAATACCGCGAAGCCGTGGAATAGCTCTTGCCGCGGCAGGAGTGGGCCCTGACGGATCGGACACACAAGCTTCACCCACGAGAACTCTTGGGTTTTCGAGCTTAGCCGACGAAGAGAACTCTCTACGAAACCTTATTAAAAGTTTAAATGAAGTTAAAATTATGGAGAAAATGTGACTTACAGAACCATTGATACTTTTAATGAAGACAATTTGAATCTCAAAAATCCCTAAAAAATTTACACCCTTTTCTTACAGACGTTGATAACCGAATTGCGGTTTTACTCCTCTAAACCAAACCAACCAACTAATCTATATAAAAAAAGATAAAATTTTGTTTTTTTGTTCTTTATAGAAATCCATACCGTTTGACCTCTAAATTCTCCAAATTTATCTTAGTGGTTCTTTACACATACCAGGTGCGAACAACTGTCCATATTAAAATTGCATAACTTCAGCCAATCTTTAGCTGATATTCCTTATTGCTAGAACATCGTAATGATCTTGCTTTACACCTCATCGAAAGGGAACCACCACCAAGATGCTCTACATGCGACCTACCCATTAGTGTAAAACAGATTATTGAACAATGCCATGCATACAGAACAGTACTCTCTCGGAACGGTGCACAGTGGTCCAACATGGGAAAAACCTCATAAATGAAAGTAGCCCAAACCTAATTTTTTCTTGGTTTTCGAATACTTAGATACTTGTACAACAATGGAAAGAATATATTTTTTTAACTAGTTCAAAATTAAAATGTGTGTGTACCAGTAAAATTGAACTTTATAATGATTGAAAAAATCGTACTTTTCTACTAACATGAACAAATTTTTCTATTCTGAATAAGATTAACAATAAAGTATTCTCATATACATCAGGAGTGTGTCATCTATATGTGCACTGTTAGGGACTAAACAGCTTTAAATAATAACAATAGTTAGAGAAGAAATTAATTTTCAAAATCGTTGCTGAAATAAGTATGATTTTTTGACTTCGTTGGTTTATAAAAAGTTTGCGTTACGTCAAATTTTAACTTGATCTGATGCTTTGATTTTTTTAATATTGATTTCATTAAATTCGGCTCCTCAAAAAATATATAAGACTATATCAAACGCGAATTTTTGAAATTTTCGACTTTTTGGCCTCAATTTTGGACTTGATCTGGTGATCCCATTGCACTGATTTTGATTTCATTAGATTCGGCACCTCAAAAAATCAATACACTGTGACCACTGTGCGGTGTGCCGCCAGACGTGAAAGCAGTCTTAGCCGACGAAGAGAACTCTCTACGAAACCTTATTAAAAGTTTAAATGAAGTTAAGATTATGGAAAAAATGTGACTTACAGAACCATTGATACTTTTAATGAAGAAAATTTGAATCTCAAAAATCCCTAAAAAATTTACACCCTTTTTATACAGGCGTTGATAACCGAATTGCGGTTTTACGCCTCTAAACCAAACCAACCAACTAATCTATATAAAAAAAGATAAAATTTTGTTTTTTTGTTCTTTATAGAAATCCATACCGTTTGTCCTCTGAATTCTCCAAATTTATTTTAGCGGTTCTTTACACATACCAGGTGCGAACACCTGTCCATAATAAAATTTCATAACTTCAGCCGATCTTTAGCTGATATTCCTTATTGTTATAAAATCGTAATGATCTCGCTTTACACTGTTTTTTCTTTTAAATCGACCGTTTCATTACAAAAATGAATTTTCCTGGGTGAAACCGGGATATACAGCCATAATCTATGTTAATGAAGATGAAATTCAATGTGTTCTTTATAGAAATTCATACCGTTTGTCTCCATACCTCTTGGCCCGCTAGTTAATTTTCTGATTCCGCAGTGTGAGGGGGTCCACATAAAAATAATATCTACTCCTTTCTGCATTAACACCAAAAAGAATAGAAAGGAATTTCTTATTTCTATTATTAAAGATGATTAAGCTTCGTATGTTCAATGGCCAGTAATATAAATAAATTCTTTATTTATTTGTTCTGGGACAAGTGTCCCTTAAGAACAAATTTAAATAATATACAAAGGGGGCTTTAGAGCCTTAAAGTTTAAATATACAAATTAAAGTGATACTAAACAACTACAAATAATTAGGGAATCTCTAGCTTAATAAGAGAAAATAAAATACACATTAAATATTCGCTCAGGTGAAAGAAACCAGTATTCACATCTAATAATATATACCTATTTACACACTTATTTACAGATTGGTTAAATAGTATTTATATTTCCTAAAAAAAAAAATGAAAAATGATAATAAAAAAGTAAAGTAAAATATATAAGGAAGGTAAGAACTGCCATCGGTTTAAAAAGGACGCTGGATGGCTATGAAGTGATGATATAGGCGGGATTTAAAGATGGAGTGGGTATTGGAGTTACGGATGGCAGTGGGAATGGAATTACATAACGATATGGACCGGATAATGAAAGATCTATCAAAAGCTGACGTTCGGTGGGCCAGTGTATATAGATCTGAAGGCCTAGAGCGGGTATCGCGGGTATGTACTAAGGATTTGGGCTGAAGAAGATCGGAGATATAATATGATGGACGGCAGGATCGGATAAATTGGAAAAGGAAGGTTGCCAGGAAATACTTACGGCGGTACGAAAGATATGACCACTTTAACGTTTCTTAAAAAGGCGAATTATACTCATAGATTCAATATAATCATTGAATCTGCTTATCATACCACGATTGCTAACACTCGTATTACCTTCAAGGTACGGTAGAGTGAGAAATAAAATAAAATAAATACTCATTGAATCTGTTGTCACATACCGATGCCACATAATGTAACTAATTTATTTTGTTGGAAAGATCTGGCTGTCAAAAAACTAAGCAACGTTTGATTTCAAAAATTTTGCTGCGTAAACATTCCTCAAAACAAACGTAAGTTAATGAGAAGAAACAGTTCCCGGATTTGTATCCTACGGTTTCCCGAAAGAGGTAGGTGTGGAAGGAATTCGGGCTGCGGCCGGATTTACGACATAAATTAATATTAACAATAAAGATTAACAATGTGTGAGCCTGTGCTACGTGGGAAGAGCCGTTTCCGAGCTGCATCACAAGCAGCCCCTTCACATTGTCTCAATGTGTCCCTTATTAATTATTGGCCACTTATGAATTCTGTTAGCGCCTCTTTCGGTTCCAATGGATCCCCTAATGAGGGGTTACCGCTCGATATATTGGTTAAATAATTAAATACTTGTAAAGTGCGTATGAAAATTAGCATTGTTCGATGTATATATAGGTCCATTGTTCGGAAATTAGGGTAATTATTTAACAATCTTCTCATTATCAGCACATTTATTTATTTATTTGTTTCAGAAAACATTAATAAAACAGTAAACTTCAAAAATGACACTAAAAATTTAAATAAATACAATGCAGAGGTTTTAAATATATAGGTTAGGAGGGTTTAATTGCATGTTTCTGCATTTGTACAGTTTTCAATTTGCATGTGTATTCATAAAACTCAGAAGGAACGGGAACGGAGTCTTAGGCAGTATAAAAATTTCTAATTAAATCGAAATAGTAAAAAGGAGTAATTAAATCGAAATATTAATAAACTTTAAAAAAAATAAATTAAAATCGAGCGTAGTCCTCGGCTCCAAGGGTAGAGGCTAAATATCAGTGATGGAAATTGGATGAGGCCAAAAATAGGGGGTTAGGTGCGGGAATAATATTAAAAATCGGTGTAACCGCTCTTACCCACCCCCTTAACCCTAATTTATGGCTTGAGTTATCATACCTCGAAAGCATACAAATTGAACGAGAGCGGAGTGTTAGGCATTATAAAAATTGCCAATTAGATCGAAAGAGTAGAAAGGACTACTTAAATCTTAATAATAAAAATAAAAAAAAAAAAAAAAAATCGAGCATAGCCACGGTTCTAAGGGTAGAAGCTAATTATCGGTGATCGAAATTGGATGATTATTTGATACTTTTTACTGCAAATATTTTTGCTGTTTCCTAGTTTTCGTAGTCGGTTTAATTTTTTTTTTTTTTGGCTCTAAGATTTTATCCAAATCCTCTCTAAACTAGGTCGGTTTAATTATAGTTGGTAGTAATTTATAGTAAGTTAAAGACCGAATTCGGTAGGTGGCTGTTTCTTTCAGAACATGGAAATCTGTTGTATGAGAAATAACGTATGTATGTAATCAATTCAATCCCTGTATTCGATGGACCTGTTCTTACACCGGCTGAAGGAAAACGGTTTGTAAAAGGCAAATAACATGGTTGAGGGAGATGTAAGTTGCATGTTAAATTATATATGCTGGGAATTAATGTGGATGCGGTCAAATAAAACTACACTAGGTACCTATATAAGCAATGACATACCGCGGGAGTTTGGTCAAAAGGGTTTAAGTCATGGAATTTGAAGCTTAAACAGCGATTTACCAAGCTATTGAAAATAATTATAAATCCTTTCTGACTTTATTTCTTTATCCCAGAATAATAAATGAAATTATATTCTTCCAACAGAGCCTGTAATAAATCTCTATATCTACAGGCTTTGTCCTGACTGACAGAATCAACGCAGAGCAAAAACAACTAATGATAGAAACTTGAAGTTCGGAATTTAGATTTTAAACGCGAAGTAGGTAACCACTAAGAAACGAATTTCAAAAATGTAACCCCTGAGGAGTTAAGATGGCGAAATTGTTTAAGTCTAACGGACAACTATTTTTGTACTTCGAGAAAAAATATCTAATTTGGACTATTTTTAAAGATCTTGATACGACGAGTTTAACTCGAAAGCCCCTATGGGGCGTCGAAAACCATGTTTTAAAGCCGAAAAATGAAGCGTTCACGACGAGTAAGCAATTTTTTTTTTCGGCGGTTTTAGTGAACTCTCTCCATTGCGCGACTCCCTCTCTTCTTCCGAGCCGGAAGCTTCCCCCTCCAACATTCCACCTACCGGAAGCTCCGATCCCTGTTATGTTGTTAATATATAACATATATTAAATCAACACCAAGATAATGATCACAGAATTGATTTTAAAGGCTCCTGGGCAAAGCCGAGACGGGGAATGCTAGTTAAGAATAACGAAATAATTATAGTCAATTATGAATTTTAAGAAGTTGAGACAAAAAAATTATTAATTTTTATTATTAACGAAAAATATTTATTAAGCCCATATGTCCAAATATGAATGATATAATTCTGTCATTAGTGGCGGGATGGTCGAGTGGGTAAGCGCGTTAGGAAATACGCGTCACTCGTTAAAGATCCCAATCCTAAAAATATCTGAAGAGGCAAAATTTAGGACTCTCACTGTAGCGTAATCCGATTAACAATAGTAGCATTAAGTGGCGTTAGATAAATAAAAAACAAAAATCTTTAGTTCTTATCACAGGTTGATTATTTAGTAGTACTAGTATTTTTCTCGAATGATTATATTCCAAAAAATGCTCTATCTCTACAATATAATTATTAATGTTTTTATAATTATTCGGAACATATGGCTTATTAGAAATATTACTTTGACGAGAAGTACATGATTAGGATTCGAGAATAAGGATAGCTTTTTGTTCTAGAAGTAGTCCTGGACTGTCATACCCCCTCCCCCCACCCCTTACTCTTTTCAAAAGTTTTACGTTTCGATTGGTTCCTGTTTGAATACCAACCAATCACAGTTTGTTTATTGTATGACTGACTGCTTATTATAATAGAATATTTTATTATGGGTTTTATTAGAGCCCAAGCCATGTTCCTCTCTATAATGTTTTAATATTGGCGAGTCATGCCATTTGTAATATTGTATAAAATTTGATTTCTTATTACTTCCGATATCTATTAAAAAATATTTTTACCAACCAATTGTAAATTAAGCGACACGTATAATAATAGCGTAATTATTTAAAATATAATTATAAAATTTTATTATACTGTTATTGATTATTACTAAAATTATTAGTTAATTATCTATTAATTAATTCATTATTATTTATTCAATTAAATTATTAGAATTTAATGATTAAATTATTAATTTAAATTGTTTAAATTTAAGCATAAACTTTGAATTAACATAAATGCGAACAATACAGTAAATATTGTAACACTTCATCATCTGAAAAAACAGTCTATTCTTACAGAACTACTAAGCAAAAGAAATAATTAATTTTGTGAATGAGACAATTTATGACTTTTATAATAATAATTTACATTTTTCTTTATTATTAGAATTCAAAATTTTTTATTTATTGTATTGCTAATAGGTGCACTATGCTTTTGCTAAAACAGATAGCAAAAAGGCAAAAGGCGTCAGACAATTGCCCATGAGAAAAACACGGATTTTCCACGTCCAAACTGGAGAAATAGATTTGGCAACTGGATGCTTCCCACCCTAAATATCGAAAAAAAAAGGATGTGTTGTCTCAATAAATTTACCTACTTACACCACCATCTGTTGGAAATTTATAGAACTTTTTTATTACAAATAATGATACTCAATCGTAGTGCAATATGCAATAAAAGAAATATTGAGGCTAATAATGGAGATAAAAAACTATCCTATATTTTAATCTGGACAAAACTACAGACAATGAGCTAAATTTTATAGGTTGAGTAATTTCTGATTTTATCCCCGACACACAACAAAAAGTTTATGAAATCGGCACACGAAGCAACCTACTGTATTTGCAATAATTCTCAATAAGAGAAATATTTGGGTCAATAATCAAGATAAAAACTATCCTATCTTTTTAAGTTGGAATAAACTACACACAATGAGCCAAATTTTATCGAAATCGGTTGGTAGTTTTTGAGTTTACCTCCGAGAAACATCGGGACACGAGTTTTTTAAATATATATAAAGATTAATAAGATTTTAGATATTCTGACAATAGAATGTATAAGGGGCATATGGAGAGATATGCAAAAAGAACAGACATACCATGCCTTCGAGTTCTTCTGCTAAAGATCGAAGATCGAAGGACACGTTGTAAGAGAGACATTAGTAGCCATTGGGTGGAGCTGTAAGGAATTAATTGAATGGCTCTCCTCCAGGCCGCTAATGTCCTAGCCCTAACCTGAACCAAACCCTCTTTTCTTCTTTTCTATCTAACTTCTTTTTCTTAGCTTTGCCTCCTTATTTTATCCTCGTTCGCCACTTCTGGTATACTCTTCCCATATAAAGGACATCTGCAGTCTTTTGCCTCATACAGCAACGTTGCAACTAGTACTATTTATAATAATTGCCTCTAATGTCTAGTAGGTACAAAGTCATTTAGATAGACAACATTTTTTATTGGCTTCGACGTTACAACATGTAGCCATAGAGTTCGGTACAATTTGTTTTAGTATGTTAGTGATGTTAAAATAAAAATAATTATCATATTACTTAAGTATATAGGGTAAACCGGACAGTTATTGACACCCTTTAGACTACATTTCCGTGGTGAAATTGAAAAAAAAAAACCTTTTTATGAAGGGATCAAACTGAAACTTCCTATAGCTCCTCTTTATCTACCCTTATAAAGACTCAAGAGGTTTCTTTTCGGTCAAAAGTTCAATAGTTTTACCATATGGCAATAATTATTGTAAAAAGTCCAAAAACTAGTTATTGACACCCCGTGACTTTAATTGTGAAATCTATGGTTAGTTTGCTAAACAATTTCTTCATAGATGAGTTAGAGGACCCTTTAAACATTTGACTCATGTATATTTTGTAATGAAATTAGGACTTGTTTACCTATTTCTTTAAGTTAAAGTTGGGGTACCAATAACTGCACTGATGCCTATACATGGTAAACCGGACAGTTATTGACACTTCATTTCTGTGTTGAATTTAAAAAAAATGCTTTTTATGAAGGGATCAAATTGAGACTTCCTCTAGCTCCTTTTTTAACTATCTTTAAAAAGACTCAAGAAGCCTTTTTTGGTCAAAAGTTCAATAGTTTTACCATATGACAATGGTATGGCAATTTGAAAAAGTGCAAAAACTAGTTATTGACACCCTGTGAATTTAATTGTGAAATCTTCCCTATGGTTAGTTTGCTGAACACTTACTTCATAGATGACTTAGAGGACCCTTCAGACATTAGATTCATGTATATCTTGAAATAAGATTTGACTTGTTACTTATTTCTTTAAGTTAAAGTTAGGATGTCAATAATTGTATTAAGTGTCAATAACTGTCTATTTTACCCTTTATTGATACAATTCACTTAATATAAAAAATATTATAAATATTTTTTTCTTTAATTATCTATAAGTTAAATCCTAATCAACAGTTATATAAGACTTAAACATAAATTTTGTCTTATTATTTGAATATAAGAAAAACTACGTAAGAAAAATTACGTTTACATCCTCAAAAACTATTAGGAATTATAAAAAAACTAATCAGTAATGATTTCTCCTAGAAGTTTAATTTAATTTTAAAATTTATTTTTATTTGATTTCCTACTTATTAATAGCACGAAACTAAACTCTGGAAGACGGTTCCCATGCCTTAATTGTTTATTGTATATATACTTTATAGTCTACATATACTTTGTATAATTTTGTATATTTAGTCAAATAAACTTATTATTATTATATTATATAAGAAAAACGTGAAAAGGTGAAACAGACTCAACTTACTATTTAATTACATCATATACTACTAAATAGAAATAGCTAAATTATATACTTCTAAATCGATATATAGCTATTTAATTAGCTCTGGCATTGATACAAATACGTTTAATTTAATGACAATTTAAATAAAAAAACCAATATAAAAATAAAATAAAAACTTTCTAAACTAAAGTAAACAAATGAACCAAAGATTGGCATAATGATAAGTTGATAGATAATTAAGCAATTAAATCACCTTACGGACTTTTACGGAAAAATTTCTTTAGTACCAAGCTATACATTGTTGTGTATCATATGAAATGGCATGGAATGCGCTGTTAAGCGACACCAATCTCATAGTCCTAGTCAAATTTGGAAAACATCCACAGCTATTTTTAATCATGATTTTTTCTCTTTGTTGACTTATTTTTGAGGGCTTTAGAGACGAATAATTCAATAACGGGTTGACCTATCTCAGTAATATTTCACAATTGTTTTGCTAGATACAGTGGATATCGTTTATAACGACATCGGTTATAACGATATAACGCTTATAGCGACGGAAATCTTAAGTCCCTGGTTCCTAAGGTCATAGTTTAACGAATTTTTATCCGGCTATTACGACCACGGCTATTGCGACTGATCGACTTTAGCGACCCATTTTGAGTCCCCCGGGGAACAAAAAGATCGGTTATAACGTACGGCTTCCGGAAAGAAGTCTTCCATCCGGCTTGCGGGATATTTTGATATTCCCCTGATTGTTTGTGTTTTTATTCCTTCAAATAAATTCGAATCAGTTGCTGCCTAGTTCTCGAATAAGACATTTTTGCGCGGTGATACCATGTCAAAGAGAAGGGCATTTTCGTTAGATGAACAATTGCACATGTCGAATAGAAGTCTTGCGGAGGAACTCAATGTAAGTCATTCAACTATTTAAACAATATGGAAAAATAGGGACAGCATTCGAGGACTAGTTAAACGCGGTGAATCGTTCAAAAAAATAAATAAAGTGATAAAAAAAAATCAAATTCGTGAAAATTACGATGATTCAGATATTTTTAACGCAGATGAAACTGTACTTTTTTATAAGCTACTGCCTGATCTGGCACTACATTTTATAGGGGAGAAATGTTCTAATGGAAAAATGTCCAAGTATAGAATAACGGTTTTGGTGGCAGCCAATATGACTGGAATTGAAACATAAACTTTTTATAATAGGAAATTTGTATTTTTAAGAAGGCTATCATAACAATCAGCTGTTAAAAATGGCCTAGACCTGATATAACGACCGGCGTTTTTATAAGCGATATGTCGGATGTTACGACGATCGCCTATAACGACGAAGTTTGTACGGTCCCTTCAATGTCTTTATAAACGATATCCACTGTACAAGCAGACCCGCATACCGAATTTCAAGAAAATCTGATAGGGTGAGGTTCAAAATGATAAATGTTTGTGTTGAATTGACGTGGAATGGCCCTTTTTGAATAATTTTGTTGTTGGGATTTATTATTAATGTCTATACAAGTTTGTTAATCTTTGAAAAATTAGGCGTTTATCTATTCTTTAACTAATAAGTGACCTTGATGTTCCTTACTTCACTGAAGATGGCCGGATGGCCAAAACGTTTGATGAAATAAAGTTTTAAAAAAAGTGTTGAGACTTAATTAATGGTCTTCCTACTCCTCATTTTAAATAAAACGGAAATGAAAAACATTAAAAAATGTCAGATTTTTCATCGATCACGAACAAGGAAGCGTGATAAAATGACCTCGAGACACAGAAAAGTATTTCTCAAAGAGACAATGGCCTCTTAGTTAGTTCCGAGGCTAATTCCCTTCAACTGATTAATTCGTTACCTGGGCGGAGATTATGATACAGGCACAAAGACTTTCGAAAAACCCAACAAATAAATTGCTTTTTAAAACAAAGGCCGTGCGTAAATCATATGGAACGTTTTAATAGAAACGAAATAAGAAAATTTTTCAAGCTGGATAATTTATTGCCCGAAGGAATAATTTATCGAATTGTCAAAGCGGTCTGGCCTCCAGCTAACAGGGTTCGTTTCCATTAGTGTTGCGAAATTCGATCCAATAACAGGAGACCACCCGAGCTGGATATATTACTATAATACCTATTACTTAGTTGTAATAATAATCGTTACCAATAAAAATAATACTAAAATACCCTTTATACATCCATTTTTCCGACTTCGATGAGAGATATGATTTGATGAATGAGTTATATCGATGTAAAACTTTCGATAGTACTATCGGTACTATCGATAATATTAAACGATCAAAACTATCGATAGTTTCTTTAACTATCGATAGTACTATCGAAAAATTTGTTTTTAATGGGGAATAGTGATACCCTCAGCTAATAAGCACCCTTCTGATAAATAATTCAGACATATGGAAAATAAGAAAAATGTAACAGTGTAATTTCGTTTATTTTTCTAACAAAAAAATGCTTCACTACTCTATACAAAAAATATTAACTTCACTTGAAAAAAAAATATAAAATCAAATTAACTGATCAGAGTCATCCTTACACCATACTGACTGAATTTCAAAGATATACAGTGCTATAGATTTTTTTTTTAATTTTTAATTAAATAATCCTTTTTAATTAAAAAAAAAACTCGGTGCCCCCGGTCATCAACTCATACTATCGATAGTTTTATGTTCGATATTATTAGCGGTGACTATCGATAGTTTTATATCACCAATGAGCTATCAATTGAAGTAAATTAACGACATGTGGAGAAACAATACTATTTTTTAAAATAAAGCATTTCTCTTTCTCTCTCTCAAGCTCAACGGCATATTTCAAATCAACCTTCAGCTTGGTAAATAATTGAGTGAACATGATTCTCTACATACTTTCTAGTTCAATAGTAATTAAGGCGGTCGTTATGGAAACTCTCAGGGGATAGATTCATGATTGATAACTGTCGGGCAACACTCGGTCAATTATCCAGCTAATTGACAGAAGGACAAAAAAGGCGCCCTGTTAAATAATTTACATCTAGATGGTGAGTTGGAAGAAGTGCCGGGGCCGCGGGTCGTTATGGTGGTTTTTTGGTTTATTTAATGCAAGTACCGGAGAGTAATTAATGTATTAGAGTAGGGAATGCCGCCTCGTGATGAACTCTTGAAATGTTTACGAGGCGGTGCTGATTGATGGAGCGGGTGCACGGAAGGAACCCATTGCAGCGGTTACTGTCCTATCCGGGGAATTAATTCATCCTTCTGTGGGAGTGGAAGGAGCTGGAGGAAGCCTGTGGTTGGGAGTCTGGTAGTCCCAGCTAGGGCCGATCATTTCTCCAGTCGATAATCGACAGCAACATATATCGAGAACGTATCGATTACTGTATTGTATATATATGTTACGGTAAATGTACACTCTTGGGAAAGGTACACTTCTACCGTAAAATGTGTACATTTCCCAAAAAGTTAGGTACATATATGTGAACTGAATGTAATGTATATGTACATTTCCCGGCAAATCCGTACTTTTTTTTTTTTTTTTTTTTTAAGGACAAGTCGACCATTAAGGTCATTATCTCAATACTAACTCTTACGGTAGTTTTTTGACTATTTAAATTAATACTGGTTAACAATTTAGATTAGTACTGGTTAGCAATTTAGATTAGTACTGGTTAACAATTTAGATTAATACTAGCTTTTTGACAATTTAAATTAATAATGGATAGATAGATACAATTTAGATTAATACTGGAAGGTGGATAGGATAATACTAGAACGATTTAGGTAGAGTTATTATTATGAGATTATTATTAACTTATACTAAAGTAGCAGACCCGGCCACGCGTTGCTGTGGCTCAGTAGTTATATCCTAATATTTTTAAACAAATATAGTCGTACCAATATTCATTAATAAAGATGAAAACCTTTCAGCTAATCAAAATCCAACGTGATTGAGAATAGAGCATAACACCATTTATAAGTATTTAGTAAGGAATATAGGAAAGTTAAAGTTTTTATTTTTTTCATCTCATATTTCAATTTAGTTTGATTAAAAAAGAGTCGATTGTGTTTACGACTCACAGCGCTGCCTAAACTATCGCCCTTTTTTGATGCATCGGTATAAATTAACTCGAAATTGCTATATTTTTCCACTAATTTTAAAAGGATGACTGAACTTCTAACGGGTAAGTTTTGGTAACCTCAGCCATTGATCTATTGATTATTGGCCTAACACTACCTCAACTTGGTATTTTTAGTTTAGCGACGGGTTTAATATTTCTCAGGGTCATGCCAATCTTGGTTAATGCGTCATTTATGTCCTTTTCATTGGCGTTTTTCTTAATTTCTTTGAGACCTCGATTTCCCGACCCTTCGGGAAATAAGTGTTCGGTAGGAGGGTGGTAATTTCCTATAAAATAACATTTCCTGTGATCCTTTTAATGACCAAACGTGTACCGTTGCACAATTGAGGTGGATTTAGGTTACGAAGAAGAATAATCGGTCAACCAATCTTCGACTAGAGATTGTTTGGGTGTATATCCCAGGTATATCCAGGGAATTCAAAAATTCAGATGGGAAATTTACAGCTTCGTTTACATCTAGAACATTGTCAATTGATTTGGGAAGTTTATTTCATCGAAATAAACATTTTTTGCTGCCAAAATAGCACGACTACCCAGCCAATAATAGTCCAAATAATTGGTCAAAATATCAGGAAAGACGCTTTATATTAGTTCATTTTTCGTCTCTACAACAGTAGAGAAATTTTCTGGTAATTTGATAAATTTTGAATTTCGATGCAGCTCTATTTCACCGTTTCCAATATAGAACAATTGTTTAGGAAATATATCTGCAGATGGATCATTTTGCAGTAGTACTCTAATATTTATGGTGGATAAATCTGAAACTTGAGGTTTATCCAAATAACAGTTATTCCTGTTTAGTAGAGGTGTAATAATCATTATATATAAAATTTAAAAAATGCCGCGGAGATTTGTAATCCTTTCTTAATCAACAATAATTTAAAGATAAATAAAAAAATGTATTCTGGTGAAATTAACACCGAAATATCATTCCCAATAATAGCCTACTTTAAATTAAAGAAAGGATTAAGATCTTTGCTGACATTTCTTAAATTTTACATATAAAGATAATTACAACTCTGCTGAACAGGCCTCTATTCGATTAGGATTAAATTTTCTCAACTTTAAATTATTGTTGATAAAGTAGACATTACAAATCTATAATTTCTAATTTTTTAAATTTTAGATTTTAGAGCACGAGATAAAAATATCAAAAAGGTTTGGTAAAATAAAAAACACTGTATTCAAATAATAATAACAAAACGAATAATGAAAGTAAAGAAACTTCTGTTAAATAAATCAACTGAAAATATAATATTAAAGTCTTAATTATGCAGTTCTTGAGCAAATCAGAAAATATCCCACAACATCTAATCAAAACACCCTCAAGGAGGTTGCATATCTGGTTACCCGCAGTGTAGCCACTAATTTTCTCTAATTTTTGGCAACACTGACTCCCCAAGTCAGGTTTCTATTAGGTTACACCTGTGACAGTAGGTGCTATTACAACATTTATAGAGTATTATTTCAAATAATAGCCTACTTTAAATTATTAATATGTATTTACTTTACTAAAAGTTGATATCAGGGTTGGCCACAGCAAAGCGTTTCAGCGCTTAGCTAGTAATTTAATTTAAACACAAATAAAAAGGAAAAGGAAGAAAAAGGACCTACACTTTTGAGAATTTATTGTAACCTTTTCTTGATTTATTTATTCTTTAATGAAAATTAACAATAAATACAAAGATTTGTATTACTAATAAATAATAATATAGGAACCAATAACTTCACTCACATAACACAATAAAAAAATTATAATAATGATAACCTGTATTACAATAGCATGGTTATAAACAAAAACGTTATGAAATCGACATACGACGCCATGTTAATAAATCGAAATACGACCTACTGTATTTGCAATAATTCGCTATATAAGAATTATTTTGATCACTAATCAAGTTAAAAACTATCCTATCTATTAAGTTGGCAAAAACTATATACATTGAGCCAAATTTCATTAAAATCGGTTGAGTAGTTTCTGAGAAATAGAAAGACAAACATCGGGACACAAGATTTTTATATTTATAAGGATTATTTTACTTTATTTTATTTTTCAGATAATATTATCGTCACTATTTTAAGAAGATATTAATATTGTTATAGTATTTTTAGATAAGATTAATCAGTTATGTGGCACTTAAAAATTGAAGTAAATTGGATATGGTAAAAGGATCGTTTCCCAGAAGTTCACACAATTGTTGTGGAATTCACAATGACAATGTCGTTTTGGTAAATGTGATCATACAAAATAAAATGCAGTTGTAAAAATGCTGGAATATTTTGTAATTCCAAGTGCCACAATAGCAATTCTTGCTCAAATAAATAAAACTTTTTTCATTTTGAAATTTCTATATGTTCCTTTATAGTTTTATTAATTTTAACTGTTATAAGAAAGACAATTATGTTATTATTATTATTTGTTTGATTCCTATCGTATTGGTCCTGAAAAACTAGGATGAAAATTGTATTTATGAATGAATGAATCTCACCCTGCCAACCTATACCCCATTTTAATCTTGCTAAAACTCGCTTCGAACAAAGACGTAACAATCGTGGATCAGCTGATAGCAATTGTCAATACAAATAAAACACCGTTTCCAAAAAAGAAAAAATCTGGTGCGGTGCGCGCATCACACAACTTTCACTTACCACTTGAGTAAACGAAAAAAAACCACTTTGTAGTGAAACAACATTTATTAAGTAAAGTGCCCCCTCAGTTTAACCAATTTTGACGAAATTTCGGCTGTCGCATCGCAGTCATATACATACATCAAATACCAAGTTTGATCAAAATCGTTAAAGCCGTTTTTGAGTAAATAAAAAAAGAAACACGTTGTAGTAAAACAACATTTATTAAGTAAAGTGCCCCCTCCGTTTGACCTACTTCGATGAAATTTCGCCTGTCGCATCACGTTCATATACATAGATCAAATACCAAGTTTGATCAAAATCATTAACGCCGTTTTAGAGTAAATGAAAAAAAACTCGTAAAAAATAGACAAAATTCTTTAAGTAAAGTATTCCCTCCAATTAATCAGTATTGATGAAATTTTGACTGTCGCATCGTGGGCATATACATACACCAAATACCGAGTTTAATCAAAATCGTTAGAGCCGTTTCTGAAAAAATCGAGGAAAACGTAAAAATTAGACAAAATTCTTTATATAAAGTACAACCTCCGTTTGACCAATTATGATGAAATTTTCGCTGTCACATCGCGGGCATATATATACACCAAATACCCTATTTCAGTTTTGTACGGCCTATAGTTTTTGAGCTAGTCTGTTCACACAAACACACACACACACACACACACGCGCGCGCGCGCGCGCGCGCTCAAACACACACAGACAAAGTATTGTAACCAAGTCCCGCGAAATGGTATGTTATTTCGCGGGACTTGGTTACTATACTTTCCTTACTATATATTTCATATATAGGTAAGTGAAAGTAAAAAAACACCACAAAATTTACTATTTTCAAGATTACAATTACAACTTAATAAAATGTTTTGTTTTATTTTATGACAGATTATTATTATTTTTTTTTTGGTCCACCTATTCCTCAGCTTTCACGCAATACGGGGCTTTTCCTGGCTATGGAATTTATACCTTGTAATATTAAATATGCCCTGGACCTGGGTTAAATACACGTAATGGTTTCGCGGAAAGCGAGTGCACTGATTCTATTGACTTAAATCGCATGTTTTTCCTTGTAACTCGCAAACGACGGTAAAAATCGGAAAAGTGTATGTAACCGAAAATATTCGTCTCGACAAACTGAAACAAAATGACACCTTCGAAAAAGCCCTACGACCATTTTCGTTGAGAATTGCGGTTTTTCGTTTACAATTTGCAATCGAAGGCGAAATGAGTGGTTAATATATTTTTCTTGGTAGCGGTTAAGGAAAGCTTTAAAATGATGCCTCATTTATGAAATTTGATGAAGTATTAAGTTATGGCGTACCGATTGTATTGTTTGGTACTCTGTGGCCTATAAAGAAATTTTTGCCTATCCAGTAAGCCATGGCGTACAGCATTTATGTCGAGTCATTGCTCTTTATATTAGGAGACCCACCATTGGTATTTTTATTTTAGGGCACCGCACATATATTGCCATTCCGGGACTAGGGACTGCCCCCATTGAGGTACTAACTGGCTATTACAGGACATAGACGTCGGAATCGAACCCGCGGACTGGAGACTTAACCAGGAAGGAATGATCAGAAGAAGGTGAAGTGGTAATTGTAATGCTACCTGTTCGCTGAGCAATTAGCGGCCTCTCGTCCTGTCTTACTTCTAGGCATTTCGTGGAAGCAGTTGAGGGGGCTTTTTGCGACTGTATCAATGAAGTCGATGATTCAATAACCTCTGTTTTTAAAACTGAAATTAATAATTACTGGCTTTGTATATGTACTTATATTACATATTTATACTGGATTGTGAAGGGCAAAAATGTCTCTAAGTTTTGGCTAAGAGCAGTTTCCCTTAGTTAATGGCCCAAGAAAACTACCCGCACTTTGAGATCTTCGTGAGTGGATGGAAAACAATTGTAGGTCCAACGCATTTCTCGTTGGGGAGGAGATCAGGTCCAGCTGCGGGAAGGCCACCAGCTAGGTCAGCGGCAGAAGAGAACGGCGCTTAAATAAGAACAACAGAAAAACTGAGTGAGACGCATTAGTAAATACACTATGACCCTGATAACCAACCTATACTAACCCCGAAGATAGCTAATTCGAACACCAAAGCTGAGTGCTCTCACCTAGACCACTGGTTTTTACTTACAGTGACGCGGCTAGTAGAGTAGCACTGGGATCTCCCATATTCTTGCTTTGCCTTCCCTAAGTGAGCTGCAAAGAGTCGGAGTTCCCCAGGCTGAATGTATATACTCAGTATTAACAATATTAATCGTATTAACATCGTTAGTATTAACAATATTAATGGTATTGTTAATAGATATGAATGTGTGTTATTTAATTTTTGTGATGGTTATTTTATTTTTTCTTTCTTATTTCTAGGTTTATATTTTATTTATTATTATTACTTTTTTTTCTGTTTCTTTGTTTCTTTTTACCTCACTTTGTGCCACTAAGGCGAATCGGACGATGCTACAGTGGGAGTCCTAAATTTTGCCTATCCAGGTATAATTAGGACAGGGACCTTTAACGAGTACCTGACATCGTACAGGCTCGGAACCTCCATATGACGTGCTATCCGAGGGAAGGCATAGACAAGAATTTTTTACTCCCATTAAAAATTCCTGGGATCACCTCGGGTCGCGAACCCGCGACCTTTAGTATAGTAAGTTTCTATGCTAACCACTACTCCACAGGTGAACCCTTTACTTTTTTATGTATTATACACATTATTTGTATATATTTATTGAGTGAATGTGTCCTTATAGCCCTAATATTAATGCCCTTAATTGTGGCAGAATGTATTAATTCTAAATAAAAAAAAAAAAAAAAAAAATCGAACACCCAGGCCAGTAATATTTGATGTTACTTGGTATAAATCGTACAACCAGAAAAAGCCCCATATATCGTAAAAGCTGAGGAAGGGGTGGACAAAAAAATAGAATGAAATTATTATTTCATCATGCTGCCTCAAAAACATTTGTTTTCAATACTCGCTTTGAGTCCGTAAAGTAGTACTTTTCGGGCCTAGGCCTGAAAAATCTTTTTGGTGCGCTAACCTTACCTGCTACTAATATATATTAATAAACATGTGTTTGAAGGAGGTTACTTGTAGCTATACTGTACTTCATTCTAATATAAGTAGCATGTTTGAAGTGCAGAGTAACATGGATATACCAGAATATAATGTATAAGAGAATGTAATGAATAATCAGATTTGTACTATGAATATTAATGTATCGATATAAGTACTTTTCTTCTATTATAGGATAACCCTTAACTACTCAGGTCGGGTCACATTTGCCCGTACCAAGTTTCATTTCATTCTATTTACACCTTTTTGGCATTGAATGATCACCAAACTTTGACATATCCTTTGTTTTGGCTCCAGTTACATCTTGGCAATGTCTGAAAAATAAGGGAGGTGCTTATTTTTTCTAAATCGATATTTTGACCCGAGGTGAGTAGTTGTGTAAGCCATTTTTTTTGTGTCCGAAGCGGGGACTATATTTGTATAAAACCACTCATTTCTTATCCGTTTTAACTGCAAAGATTATTCGTGGATATTTTTTTTGAATTTAAATCAAAAGAAATTATTTTTAAATAATTTATTTTTTGAAGAGAAAAGATTTGGCTCCGCCGCCACAAATTAAGATTAGATTAATTAAAGTATTTTTAAAAAAAATTGACTTATATCAATAAATATCATAAATTGGACAAAATTTGTCCACCTCCCGCTGCTACTCGCAAAACTTGTGAGATAGGGGGAGTAGGTATCAGTGAAGAGGAAGGATTTGCTCTGCCTTGAGCCGGGCTCTGTGGTGTAGTGGTTGGCGTTCTCGCATGTAACGCGGGAGACCCGGGTTCGACTCCCGGCGGAGCCAAATCTTTTCTCTTCAAAAAATAAATTATTTAAAAATAATTTAAAATGGTGGTCAGCCACAAATTAAGATTAAATTAATTAAAAGAAATTATGTTAATAATAGTAATGTTAAGGAGTTTATTTTAATACTTCACTTCAGACCTATAATTCATATTTTAAAACATTCATTTATTTTTTACCTAAATAAATATATATTTTCAAGCCTTCTCCTGTTGTTTAAAACTAATATATAACACCCTAAGGATGTTTAATTTTTTTTTTGTTCTAGGTCATATTGACCCGAGGTGAGTAGATAAGTAACATTGATTCAGGTGAGTAGTTAAGGGTTAATAAACAGATTTAAAAAAAAAAAAAATGTCAATTTAATTTCTTAGATTGAATCTGCAAGTTATTAATGAAATATAAAAGTGTTTTAATGTACTCAGGTATGAGCCGTATGATGAAAAGTATTGTTCATAACGCGTACCAAAAGTGTGTTGTGCTTGGTCTAATATCTCGACCGAAAACAACCACTTTTTGTCATAGTGATGAAAATAAATATATTGTTATTCCTAAACGCTATTTTAATCAACAGTTTAGTATTGATTGATTCGGGTTCGTCCTCTCGCTTCAAGATAGACGGTACCAGTTTTATTAACGGACATGTTACACCCCGACCGTGGAAGTAACAAGCGTTAAATATTGAACAATCCATTTACGAAGACACGGCTCTCTCTCTCAACATGGAACACAGACGTTCTTAACGCGGCCGAGAGAAAAGCGGGGTGTTTTCTTAACGGAGGGCCCATGTTCGGGCGAGGAGGGCATAAGATAGCCCGCGGACAGGTGACAGCTAAATGTTTCCGCGATCGGTTGCCAAGATCAAGGAGAGGCTAAAAAAGATCCAAGAACCAGCTGACTGCAGCGGCCTACACGCTTTCAGGGAAAAGACATAAAAAACCTCCCTCAGACAAGCCAGTGTGTATGTGAGTGTGTGTGTGTCGCCATTAAAATTCAGCGGAAAAAAGTCTCATGGACGTGTATATATATATACAGCCGTGTCCGGTTTAACGAGGTATTGGTAAATACTGGCGGAGGAATACGATAAATAGCGACAATTAGTTCGGGGGCTGATATTTCGGGCCACTCTTTAACCGACCAATCACCATTCGTCTTTGGCGACCTCAATGCTGGCCAGATCATATCGCCTGCTTTTCCCTTCTCCTTAACTTCTTAATTAATTCCAAAGTCTCTGAATAGGATCGGTGCAACGCGATTAAAACTAAGCACGTCCCTAAATTTTTTTCCAGTCCCTCTTCCTTCTTAATATAAACGGATTCCAGGTTCATTTATTTGTTATCGTAAAAGTTGACATACCACGAACATTGAAAAAAAAACATCATAACCTAAATAAGCTTATTAGGTACTTATGTATTTTAAAGGAACCGCGCTACCTAACATATGTTAAATTTGTTTTTTCATCAAACTGCATCAGAATAGTTATTTACATTATACTTCTTATGAAAGTATTTCTTTCTAGACTGTTAGCTAGTCTAGAAAGAGATCCATTGCATTACTAGGAGTGTAAACGAAACACATGTTAATAAAACTCTTAAAAAGCTGACTAACCTTTTCGTCAATTAATTCAAATATCTCTGATTTTGCCTGAAACATGTCAGAGATTACAAGTAAAATGTTCAGTGATTATCAAAATAGTATTCCTCATACATAAGACACAGAAATGAAGCTTAATAATATCAGTATCGCGAATAACGACGATCAATTTAGAGACGATACATTATATAATATAAAGTATACTAACTCCAAACGTGACATTCAATTACCATTTGAAGGATTCAATATTAGTAATAATACTAATTGTACATTTATTATAAATATAAATATGTAGATTTTTTAGATTAGGTTAGATTCATCATACCTACCAAAACATTTTCATTCATCATTTCTTAACCTTACACTTCTAAATGTTACTCAAAATAAAATTCTAATTTTTTATTTTTCAGTATAATGTAAAATAATTTACATCACTTGTAAAGAAGGTGTCCCTACAGTACTCGGTCTAATTACCGGTCAAACCGGACCTCGTACTGTAAAAAGCCACTTTCTGTACTAGTGATGTATGTGAAATAACTATTTCATCACTGTTACCAAAAGTGGTTGTTTTCGGTGCGCGGTCGAGTTTAACTGAAATTAGACCAAGCACCGAAAACACAATTTTGATACGTGTTAGAACAATATTTTTCATCATACTTCTCATACTTGAGCACATTAAAATACTTTTATATTTTATTAATAACTTACAGATACCATCTAAGAAATTAAACTGACACCTTTTTAAAAAAAACTCTGTTTATTAAGCTATAATAGAAAAAAAGTATTTATATATTTACATTAATATTTATAAATAATTTATTTTTTGAAGAGAAAAGATCGGGCTCCGCCGGGAGTCGAACCCGAGTCTTCCGCGTGACATGCGCGGTATGCTAACCACTGAACACAGAGCTCGCTTCCAAGCGGAGCCAATCCTTCCTCTTCCCTGATACCTCTCCCTCAATCTATTAAGTTTTGTGAGTATTTACGGGAGGTGGACAATTTTTGTCCAATTTTAGGCATCTCTTAACGATCGTCAATTTTTAAATTATTCTATATTATATTAATTTAATCTATTTGATTGGCTCCGCCTGAAAGCGTGCTCTGTGGTGCAGTGGTTAGCATTACCGCGCATGTCACGCGGAAGACCCGGGCTCAAAAAATAAATTATTTAAAATAATTTAAAACAAGCTGGTTACCCCCAAAGATAGATTAAATTAATTAATATTTAAAGTACAATTCTCATTAGTTTGGTTAAAGCTTCTTGGGCTTTTTGTAAAACATCGTCTGGTATAGCCATGTTATTTTGCACTTCAAACATACTACTTATATTAGAATGAAGCACAGTATAGCAACAAGTTACCTCCTTCAAACACATGTTTATTAATATATATCAGTAGCAGGTAAGGTTAGCGAGATTTTTCAGGCCTAGGCCCGAAAAGTACTACTTTACGGACTCAGACCGGGTATTGAAAAACATGTTTTTGATTCAGTATAATGAAAAAATATTCATAAATATTGCAGCGCATCTGAGTTACAGGAGATTTACATAGGTCATATACAGGAATTCAATAAAAAATCAGTTATAGTAGTAGAAAGCCTTTAACCAGAATAAAATTGTGTGTTTGAATAAAGTCCCATTATGCTGCCAAGACTAATCCATCGATGCTGTGAGTCCTAAATTTAGCCTTTCTTGGTATAATTAGGATAGGGATCTTTAAAGAGTACCTAACATCATACAGTCACGGGACCTCCATTTTACGTCCTATCCAAGGGATAATAAAATTAATCTACCAACCAAATGACAGATCCATCACATTTAAAGCTCCCTGGATAGTCAGTGTGAAACCTCCCCTAAAACACATGGAGTAGTTAGAAGCTTTTTTTTTTTTTGAGTAAAAAACTATTCTCTATTTATTAAAATCAAACTATTTTATTAATAAATAGAGAATATCCCGGTTCCACACGAGGAATTTCATTTTTATAAAGAAACGGTCTATTTCGTAAAAAAAAAAAAACATTGTAAAGTGAGATCATTATGATTTTTATAACAATAAAGAATATCAGCTGAAGATCGGCTGAAGTTATGCAATTTTAATATGAACAGGGGTTCGCACCGGGTCTGAAAGAAACGCTTAGCGAAATTTGGAGAATAAAGAATATCAGCTGAAGATCGGCTGAAGTTACGCAATTTTAATATAGACAGGTGTTCGCACCTGGTATCAAAGGACCACTGAGCGAAATTTGGAGAATTTAGGACAAACGGTATGAATTTCTATAAAGAACAAATAAACAAACAAACAAACAGAATTTCATCTTTATTTATATAGATTTATTTATATATAATTTCGGGCTTTTCGACCACCTGGGTCATTCTCGCCCTATAATACAAATTTACAATTTTGCAATAAAATTAAAATGCAGTTAAATACAATGGAGTAAAATTACTATAGAATTACAATTTTTTTGAATTATAGAAATTCATAAAACACAACCACTCTGACCCACCCCCTTAACCCTATTTTCGGGCTTCTGGTATCATACCTAGAAAGCATGCAAATTGGACGGGAACGGACTATTAGGCAGTATAAAAATTTCTAATTAAATCGAAAGAGTAAAAAGGATTAAATATTTCGGTTATTACCGAAGTCGGTTATAAAATAAAACTATTTTATTATTTGTCATTATGAATCAAATTGAATTTATTAAAAATTAAATTAATTTTATCATAAATAATTTTTCATCTTACTCCATCATCGCTTCCAAGCGGAGCCAATCCTTCCTCTTCACTGATACCTCTCCCTCAATCTCGCTAGTTTTGTGAGTATTTACGGGAGGTGGACAATTTTTGTCCAATTTTGGGCATCTCTTAACGATCGTCAATTTTTAAATTATTCTATATTATATTAATTTAATCTATTTGATTGGCTCCGCTTGGAAGCGAGATCTGTGGTGTAGTAGTTAACATACCGCGCATGTCACGCGGGAGACCCGGGTTCGACTTCCGGCTGCGCCCAATCTTTTCTTTTCAAAAATAGAATATTTAATATTTATTATTAAGTAAACTTGTTAACTCTTCTGGAAAAGAAGATAGATTCGCGAAATTCCAATTATGTATCATACCGTATGTACCGTATGTACCGTATGTACCGTAGTTTTGTATTCAATGAAGATTTTAGGGAAATTATTATTCCATTAGCTGATCTAGAAATTTTTTTTTTTTTTGTGGCTGCTCTTTTTTATTTTTTTATTTCATGAGTAATGTTAAATACCTATAAGTACATATTGGCATTGAAAATTACTATAAAATGTTTAAATGAAATCCATTTTTAATTTGAGGACTTAAAAAATGACTAGATATAGTACATTTTTATAGAAATAGTAATACCTTATAAGTGCCCTCACCTCTCAAGGGGGGGAGGGAGCGCGCCCCACCCCCTCGAACCGCCACTGTATTAATCATTATTTCCAAGTTCTGTATGATGTTTGCGAGTTCGTTTATTATTCTAGGCGAAGCTTTGCCACATAATAATATCACGGGCGTCAGGCAGGATTTCGACTAGCTCAATCCCTTGATCGAATAATTTCATTTGACCGTACTTGATTTCAATTAAAATCCCTTATTTTGACAGGAAAGCTAAACTGAATCTCGCTAAGATACTATTCTTACATTATCCTGACAGCAAGCCAGAGAGAGTGGGAGAGACAGTCCAAGATAATTACAACGAACTTGCAACAACGAGAAAAAAAATAAATAAATAAAAAACAAGCTGACAGATAAATCTATACGACGAGAAAACGTAAAAAAAAAAAGGATTTCACATTTTTTTTTTATAAATATTTTGTAGGATTGGGGGAAATCAGGAAGGAGTTTGGTTCATTATCGAAAGAAGACCGTCCTTAAAATTCCAAACCATCTGAGGACTTCTTTAAGGTTTACCGAATCTAATTGACTTGTTGTTCTTGCTAATTTGGTAAGTTTATGGTTCAGCGAAACCATGGACCGGCCAGTCAGAAAGAATGTCGTTAAGTTAAAATGTGAAGTTATTCTTTTAAATGAAGGCTGAGGTATTGCCGAATATCTTCATTAAAATAAAAAAGTTACTTTACTTACGGTGATATGTAATTATGTACCCATTGTAAGGACTGGGAGGTAATTAAATTAAGGGTAATGAAAAAAGGTAAGTTCGGTATGGACGTTAACACAATATTGTACAGTTCCTAATTTTAGGCCAAACCTTGAAAGCTCAAGTTGAGATAATGAAGGCCAAGAAATCGTGATAGATATATATATAGATATATATAAAAATATATCATATATATAAATATATAGATGCCCTCCTTCTACATACCCGATAACCTTAAAACCATAATTACTGTTAAAACTGATTCTGTAGACCTGAATAATTTTGAAACTATGTTTTTTTTTTTATATTTATATCTTCCGTGAATAAATTATTTATGTTCAAATCAATTTATTTGTTAAATTTCAATTTAATTCGCTATGACTTACAGTAGTTCAATAAATAAAGAATATGTTAATTTAATCTTTTATCGTGGGTAAATATTTTATACTATTTTTATTTTTGCAGAGAAAAGACTGGACTCGAACCCGGGTCTTCAGCGTGACATGCGCGGTACGCTAACCACTGCAACACCGAGCTCGCTTCCAAGCAGAGCCAATGTCTCCTCTTCACTGTCGCAAATCGGAAGACAATTGTCCACCCCCCGTAAAATGTGAGATCGGGGGAGAGGGATCAGTGAAGAGGAGAGGTTGGCTCTGCTTGGAAGCGAGCTTGGTGGCGTAGTGGTTACTGTAGCGCACATTTCACACGTGAGACCCGGATTCGACTCCTGGCCGAGACCAATCTATTCTCTTCAAAAATAAAATATTATAAATAAAAAATACTTTCTTACTCACCAAAAAACCTTCAGCTATTAAGCGTATCAGTTGAGAGCTACCAATGGGTATCTTCTCTTCATGTTTCTTCAAGACATATTTTTTCTTAGTATTATTAAGAAATGTATTTCTTTAAATACAGTTGTTATTTAAAAAAAATAACATAATTAAGTAATTTTTTTCTTATATTGTGTATAATTAAATTAAAATACACCTTGCGTATTTATAAAAAAACGTGCAACATTGCTTGTTGATTTCGGGCAGTATCAATCGTCTGAAAATAAGATGGCCTCGGGACCTTCTATGTAGTTAGTCGAGTGCTAGTAATGGGTAGTTTCTCTTCATGCTCGTTCATGACATTTTCTTCCCTATTGTATTTGTTGTAAATAGAGTTGTTAATTTAAATAAAACATTTAAAAGGCTTTTCTTCAGACCAAAAAATGTCGATCTTCATCAGGGAACTGGAATTACTGGTGCGTTACACCTCGACTCTGAGTAACGAGAGTCTCGGTGTAATGTCACACGAGAGTCTTGTATTGAGTATTGATTGAGTATTAATGTTTTGGTTGAGAGGAAGAATAAAATAATTTTGACTGAAATTACTGATTTCAGATGATTTATAGATAGATCATCCTAGAGAATCTCAAAGAAAATGACGTACAATATTTTTTACTGTAACCTGTCATAATTAAAGCGTTCAGAGCATCATATTGAAATAAGAGAAAAATCATAATGTGATCGTTCGTCTTAGAATGAAGCAAATAGAAGCAGATACATTTAAAGGAGGAATGCAGACTCCGAACACGGAAAAAATCACCCATCTAGAACTGATACAGATCTGAAACGGTTTTATAAACGACTCTGAGCCTTTGGGGCCTAGGCCGCAACGATTCCTCGAGCGCAGATGAGATCGATAAAAATGCAAAAGAGATCTCGGCTGTAAAATAATTATTATTGGAAGATATAATTTGGGGATTTGTAAAGAATAGGATTGTGGTGCGAGGTGGGGATGGGCTCGGAACGCACCGGATGAGAATTTACATAATTATACCCGCGCCTTTAGTTCTATAATTCAAGTTTGTAAACGGTCCGGGAATGTGTTGTTTATACTTTTTTTGAATATTTCATTTTTGGAAGAGCGAGCGAATGATTAGCATATTCATTGACAAGGATATAACTTGAATGGGGGAAATAAAAAATGATCCGCCTTCATCTGCATTTTCTTTTTAATATGCCATTTTATTAATTCTTCGGTTTCGGCTATGTTTTTCTTCTTTTCTTTTTCGTTTCGAATATCGAATCTGGTCATATTATTTGGCAAGGTTCACTAATTTCAGTCCTTGCGAATTTATTGGACATTCGACAATGTTATATGGAAGATGACTAGTAAAAAGAAATGATTTTTTTTTCCTTTTTGAATTCGATATCTTTATTCCCCGCTGAATAATACTTTATTTCTTAAATCAATGTTTTTATTCATTTATTTAAGTAGAATTCTTGGATTTGACTCGTGTCCTCAGATAAAACCGGTTTCTGATATTGCAGGCTATCTTGGTCTCTAAATGAATACGTTTGACTGTAACTTGAACAAAAGTTTGAAATTGAAGAACTACACTGCCAAGAAAAAAGGTATCTTAACCAACTAAGCAAGCAGAGTAGAGATAAATTAACGAATGAGGATATAAGGAAGGCTAGAAGATGACATAAAGAATATTCCTGCTATAAGTGGTGACAGAGAGGTAGAATCTCATAGTCAACATACTTATAGTTATAAAATCTGCAGATAACTCGCATACAATATTAATCATTGACCTTATAGCCTCAATTTGAGACCAAGTAACAAAGTAAAAACAAATTCTAAAAAATCTGGTGCGATCCGCTCAACACACAACTTTCACAAACGAACTTACTTAGTTTAGAAATTGACATATTTTGATAATATGTAAACGCTATTCCTCAATTTCATACATTTTCCTACATTTATGTGCTTATTTTTGCATGGCTCCATAAGTTATGGAGTATTTGCATTGCAAAACGTGAAAGTTCTAAGTACTTTTCGATTCATTATTGCTCATTTCTTTTTTTAAGGCACTTAATTTTATCAACAGTCGAGTTTTTTTTTTAATGCTTACTTGTTTTTTACTTCGAGTTGCTTTTTGAGGTGAATCGATAGAAGGTGTACTTACGTCTCGTTGTAAAGTTTGTCTCTGGAAATCGAGAACTAGGGACCAAATTTATCAATGATAATATGGGATATGAAATTTTGGCTGTCATATCGCTGGCACATACAAGTATCAAATATCCAGTTTGATCAAAATAGTTACCACCGTTTTTAAGCAAAGAAAATACACACGTGAAAATGAGACAAACGTTATTAAATAAAGTGCCTCCCTCCCACCGAGTATAGAATAACATGTATAAAATGTTATTCTATACTCATGTTATTCTACATACATACATACATGCTATTCTATGTTATGAATAACATGTTATTCTATACTCAATGCTCCCTCCAATGGATCAATTTTGAAGAAATTTTGGCTATCGCATCGCGGGCATACAAATACATCAAATATTCAGTTTGATCAAAATCGTTTGAGCCATTTTTGAGGAAATTTAAAAAAACGTAATAATGAGACAACATTTATTAAATGAACTACCCCCTCCGTTTGACCAATTTTGGTAACATTTTGACTGTCTCATCGCGTGCATACTCACGCCACACATACCAAATACCCAATTTCAGGTTCGTACGGTTTATAGATTTTGAGCTAGTCTGTTCCTGTTACCTGGATGGGAAGGAAATAATTTAAATGGTTAAATGTTAATCATTGATTCCTTGGTCATTGAATATAATCAACTTTCAAAAATTTTACGGCGTACATACTAAAAAAAATACACCTTTTAGAAATAATATATAGGGTAAACCGTGCAGTTACTTTTTAAAAATACTTACTAAAAAATACTTTTTATAAAGTGATCAAATAGAAACTTCCTAAAGCTCCTCATTATCTACCCTCATAAAGACTCAAGAGGTTTATTGGGTCAAAAGTTCAATAGTTTTTGGCACCCTGTGAATTTAATTGTGAAATCTTCCCTATGGTTAGTTTGTTAAAGTCTTACTTCATAGATGACTTAGAGGACCCTTCAAACATTAGACTCATGTATATCTTAATATTATTATATAGTAATAAAATTAGGACTTGTTTACCTGTTTCTTTAAGTTAAAGTTGGGGTGCCAATAACCGTATTGTTTACCCTAGAATATTAATTTCACTTACCTATATATGAAATATATAGTAAGTGGAAGTATTGCGATCGTGAAAAAATTCGACTTCCGGTTTTCAACGGAAATACACGTTTTGGGGTCCCCTGAGTCGAAAGGACCAAGTCCCGCGAAATGGTCTGTGTGTGTGTCTGTGTGTGTGTGTGTGTGTGTGTATGTGAACAGACTAGCTCAAAAACTATAAACCGTGCGATCTTGAAATTGGGTATTTAGTGTAGGTATATGTCCGCGATGTGACAGCATAAATTTCATCAAAATTACTTAAAGGGAGGGGGTACTTTACTTAATAACTTTTTAGGTTTTTTTCGATTTTCTCAAAAACGGCTCTAACGATTTGATTAAACTGAGTATTTCATCTATTTATATGCCCGAGATATGACTGTAAAAATATCATCAAAATTGATTAACCGGAGGGGGGACTTTACTTAATAAATTTTGTAACATTTTCACGTGTTTTTTTTATTTACTCTAAATCGGCTTTACCGATTTTGATCAAACTGGGTATTTGATTTATTTATATGCCCGAGATATGACTGTAAAAATTTCATCAAAATTGATTAACCGGAGGGGGGACTTTACTTAATAAATTTTGTAACATTTTCACGTGTTTTTTTGATTTTCTCAAAAACGGCTCTAACGATTTTGATTAAATCGTTAAAGTTGTGTGTATTTGATCTATTTATATGCCGGAGATATGTCTGTAAAAATTTCATCAAAATTGATTAACCGGAGGGGGGACTTTACTTAATACATTTTGTAACATTTTCACGTGTTTTTTTTATTTACTCAAAAACGGCTTTCACGATTGTGACCAAACTGGGTATTTGATGTATGTATATGCCAAATATGTGATAGCCAACATTTCATCAAAATTGATCAACCGAAGGGGGGACTTTACTTAATAAATTTTGTATCATTTTCACGGGGGTTTTTATTTACTCAAAAACGGCTTTAACGATTAATAAAAATAAGATATGAAGGTAGAAAAATGTGTGACTTTGGGAAATGATATTTAACAAAACACGTAAATTTCTTATCTAAGTAAGTTGGTAAGTAAAAGTTGTGTGTTGCGCGCACGCACCAGCTTTTTTTTTCTTGTTTTCAGTTTCCTGCCGACCAATCCTCACCTTATATTTTTTTGCTTGGACTTCCGCTGTTAATCGTGACGTTTTTTTTTGACTGAATGACATTATTATATGAGCCAATGTTAAGAAGGCCACCTATTTTTTTTTTTTTTTTTTAGGGGGCCATAAAAATAAATCTCCGGGTCGGACACTGAATGATCTGGGTTAGACATTGTTTGTATGATGTTGATTTTATTTCTTATGATGTGATTAGATGTATATTTCACACCATTGTGAAGAAGCTGACATAGCTGAGTAGCCATAAGTCAAGCCTAGCGGGCTAAATGGGACTAAACCAGCGGGATAGAGGGGGGTGGGACACTAGCTATTAATTACGCTGTCACACCGTTCGTGATCGCGTCACTAAATCACATCATTAACCGCGATCAATCAACCATCTCCTTTTCTCCATCAATCCCCTCGTTAGATTGTTTGTGGTCGTTTTTAAAAAGCGAGTTGGATTTGACTGAGGAGAGACCATCAAGTTGTGAACCGTTCAATAATCCCCCACTGAATGGGAACACGCCTAACTTTTGATGATAATAAATCAAAGACTGGGACGTGGTTGGGACCTCATCAGCTGGAGAAATGTGCCGGGCCGATGATAACCATCTCCTCACCGCGGGGTCACTTCACCATCTTCCATAGTCCGCGGAACGATCACTCACCGAGTTGGTATACCGTCGCATTTTTATGGTAATCTCCAGCTGTTGTCTTGGTATCTATGTCGTGAGGGGACATAACTATCAAGTTTGACACCCCACAAATATAGGAAAATCATTAGTGATATATTAAGGTTATTAGTGACACTGCACGAGGAATTTGTGTAAAATACATTTACCGTAAGAAGCATTTTGCGGTTGTTTGACTTGATGGTAAGAAGAAAACAAATACCATCTAAAAATTAAAAAATAAAGAGCTGGTGCAATGCGCGCATCACACATTCATTTACAAACCTCTTTTTTTCCTGGCATACTGACACAACAATATAAGGGATTGGAGAGAATCGAAAAACTCACAAAATCTAATCACGAAAACGAAAAAACATTTCGCATACAAATTGTATTACCTACTTTCATTGGCGGATCTAGGGGGGCGTGGGGGCTGCAGCCCCTCCCTTTGGATAATTTTTCGTCATTAAAAGATAGAATTTGACTTTCCTTAATGTAAGGAAGCAAGTTAAAGAACAAATAATGTGCAGAACAAGTAGAATTTTAGTTGTAGGAAATAAACATATAGCTAAAAAAGTTGATTAGCAGATCCAAATGAAGAGCTGTCCCCCCTTAATGGCTGCCGCCCCCCCTTTATAGTCGGCTGCATTCTCCCATGTCTACTTTTTCGACAAGAAACCGCTCGTCGCTTCTAGTCAACACTTATTTGACAAACGTTCAAAAATCCTAATCTATTACAATAGGCTTTATACATGATAGTAATAAGGCCGATATGGAATCGAGCTTTGGGGCTCTACTAAACCATCAAATTCCTCTCGAATCCAATCCTTGCAATCCAAAATCCTTCGTAAAATCTTTATTTTTTCACAAATAAACTCATCCATAAAGACCTTAATGTTCCATACATCGCCGATTTGGCCCGATCCAGATACCAGTCCTTTCATAATAAACTCCCTATTCACTTGAACCCTCTTGTTTCCAGCCTCGCTTCCTCCTCTATTCCAGACAATCCTCCTAGGCTGAGAAGAAGATGGCCTCGGGATCTTCTATGCTATGTGTACTAGTTGAGTGCTACCAATGGGTAGCTTCTCATCATGCTATTTCATGACATATTCTTTTCTTATTATTAGCTCATTTACTAGATGTATTTTTGTAAATACATTTGTAACGTTCAATAAAATAAATAAAAAACCCACTTTTTGGCACTAAAGGACTATTAATTATTCCGAATCTTAAATAACGACAGTAAATTAGACTTAAAAGATTAAGAATTAGAAATACTAATGCAGCACAATTTACAAGAACATTTTTTAACAGTATGTAATAAATATTTAAGATAAAATTAACGTTTTGCATTTCAGAGTTTCCCTCATCCTTCTAGCGAGGGTTACTCCGACGTACCGTAGTGTATCTGTTTGGGGAATTTGGACATTTTCGATATAAATTGGAGGACAAGTATTTTTCCGAAAAGGATGTTGTGATTTTTCGTGATTAAGTTTAATTTTCCTCAATTTGCACCAGTCATTTAATTTATGTAAGTGGTTTTGTAAGGTTAGTGAAGCATGTGAAGGGTCTTGATGTTTTGTTAGTATAGCTGTATTGTCTGCGTAAGTAGCGGTCAATGTCTCATTACTTTCTGGTATGTCATGGGTGTATACAATGTAGAGTAGGCGGGCCAGTATTGAACCTTGGACGAATTGAAGAAATTTCTGATCCCTGCCCTGAGAGATACGGAGAAAAATTTCCGAAACAGTTATGTGTTCGTCGTTTAAATTTTTTTATTTATTTATTTATTTCGCCCTTCCTTGCCTTTAAGCAACACGGGTGTTGGCAACATTTCAAATGTTGCTATTGGGAATCTTTGGAGTTATACTTCAGTTTTTTCTTTTCTCTGTTCCTTCTTCTTCTTCTTCCGACTTCAGTTTTTCAGCTTTCCAAATCACCTTCTTCCTGGCCTTCTTCTTCATCTCGTCCTTTAGGAGGTCTTCCAGGCAAAGGTCCCTGCCTTGTCAAATTGAAATGGGCAGGGCCCCGTACACAAAGGACTTGTAGTGCGGATAGTTTGCTTCAGTCACTAGCTGAGGGAAATCGTTTTCTGCTACCACGTCCAGTGTCCCTCAGCAGTTTGGCTCTAAGTGCCTCAAACAGTGTGCAGTCCACAATGCTGTGCTCAGCCGTCTCCGGAACCCTGCATCTGGGGCATAGGGGATCTATGTCATTCGTTTGTCCATCGTTTAAAATTATAATGTAAATCATTAATTTTCGTAAATCCTTATTAAATTTTCAAAGGATAAGATTTACACAAAATAGTTCTAATAATTGACCGATTGATTAATTGACGTCCACATAATCGAGGTTATACTGTATATGTATATACCTTCAGTGACCGCCGGCTGGTGAATATAAGTTGTAACAAAATAAGGAAAGGCAGACCGCCAGACACTCCCGAGCCATCAGCGACAATAAAAGCAGCAATAAAACATGTTAATCCTGAAACCTGCGAGATTCCGGAGCCCACCATAAAGCCGACCTCGGGGCACAGAGTGGACTCGGTTTCAATAAAGCCTTTGATAGGGCTCTGTGTAATTGGCCTCTCATTTCCTCCGCAGCCTCTAAAAGAAGAAGAACTTTTAGTGGGGCATAAAGCAGAGGGTCCTGATGACGGACCTTAAATTCAAGGTTCGAAACTTCCGAGGCAGTTTACACCTCGAGAGCCAGGTAGTGGCCCATTACGGTCCGGGCGATTCCTGCTTTAATACTTTCTAGAAACGCCCTAAATATTAATGCCCCCAGGGTCCTCACTCTTAATAGCTCAGATATAATGTTCCCGATAATCTTGATGACCATCTTATTTTTGTTTTTGTTTTTTTTTTCTTGAAGATTTTGCTCTTTTTGTGGTTCTTTACTCTTCCTTCGTCTATAAAAACGCCTTATCGAATACCACCCACATCGGAAAAATCTTATAAACTAATTTAACTCTTTAACGCCTGCAGACTGATATATCAGTTAAGAATTAAAATGACAATAACCATGTGATTTATTTTATTTTAATTCTAAAATACTAAAATAAATTAAAAAAATATTTTCATTTGTATTTAAAATACTTTTATTTAAAATAATGCCTAGGTCTGGTTCCTGCTGATCCTGTGCAGCACCCAATTGGTAGGAGAGAGCTAATTTATTTTCCTAATTGTACGAAGCAAGGACCTCGCTACTCGCTATGAAGAGCGTGCAGTGTAGTCGCTCTGTTGTCGGCTCTCAAGAAACTAGCCGATAAATAACGAGCCAGGTATGCACTTGGGACTTGGCGGTAGGCCTGCTCTCTATCGGGGCTTGATGTAGTGCATGGTACTTGGTTCTAGAATATGTCTGTCCGTCTGTCAGTGGGGCCACACACCGCCTAGCCTCAACACACAGCTCGCATGGTCAAATACTAAAAATTGAGAACATTCCCTCGATATGACCATGTTTCCAATCATGTAGGTTATAATACCTCCGAACAAGGTATTTAGTTATTCGGCCTGTCTAAACATTAGATCTGGTAGCTTGAACAATTTATTCTCATGATACCAATACCGGAAAATAGCGAACAAACGTACAGTACCAGTCAAAAGTTTAGACTCATCCTTAGATTTTGTAAAATAAGTAAATAACAACAATTAACTTATCGAACGACGTAACAACTATAATTTTATTTTTACTTTATTTATAACTAGCTGTATATCCCAGGTTTCACCCAGGGAACTTGGAAAACAATGAAAAAAGGCGTGTGTCAAGAAAATTTCGTTAGAACAGAAATGAGATTTTTTCTACTCCAATGGTTGATTTCGTAAACATCTAATGTAAAGCGAGATTATAACGATTTTATAACAATAAAGAATATACACAGAGATTGGCTGTTATGCAATTTTAATATGGATAGGTGTTCGCACCTGGTATGAAAGAACCACCAAGCAAAAATTGGAGAATTCAGGACAAACAGTATGGATTTCTATAAAAAAAAAACAACAGAATTTCAAAAAACAAACTAACAGAATTTCATCATTATTTATTTATGTAGATTGTATTCAAAACAATCATATAATTTTTGAAATGTTATCTCTTGAGTTACAATTGTTTTTTTTAACTTGAAGATTCTGAATTAAATAAAAGTGAGTCTAAACTCTTGACTGGTACGGTATGGACCATCGAAAACCTCGAGAACTTTAGGGGTTTTCAGCATCCTTCATCAAAAGAGGGAGTCCTTTCAAGAACTTTCTTGTCTTTAAACTGTAACGATATCCCTCCCGAATTTTTTTTAATCATCGACGAAATCACACTGCCAGCACTTGAGAGTTCGTCAATATTCGTGGCTGTTAGGCCGGGGGGGGAGGCGTCCCCCCAATATTTTGTTTAGAGGGGGCTGCCCTCCCCAATATTTAAGGCAGGAGAGGACCTAATGTAAAAAATAATATAAAAATGCGACTTTACGAATTTAACCATTCAAATTTCATAAAATATTAGTTAATTACAGCACATCGTATTGATTAATTATAACCAATTTCTCCATCTAATACTTTGTTTTTATAAAGTGGCGACCTGTCTGATTTCTGTAAATATCGTCAGGCGTATTGTATGCTTGATGAATTATATATTTTTTATTTCAGTTTTAACTATTTTGTTTTATGGATTCTGAAACAAAGTTATATACCCGGAATACCTTTAAAATATATCTTATATTAATTTAGTTATATAGGTATTATGTATTATATAGGCATTTAATTATGTAGGTGACCACCTATTTTTTAAATTATTTCAAATAATTTATTTTTGAAGAGAAAAGGTTTTGCCCCGCCGGGAATCGAACCCGGGTCTTCCGCGTGACTTGCGCGGTATGCTATCTATTACACCACGGAGTCGCTTCCAAACGGTGCCTAATCCCGCGGTCTAATGTCACGCGGAAGACCCGAGTTCGATTCCCGGCGGGTCCATATCTTTTCTCTTCAAAAAATACACCGTTTGGAAGCGACTCCGTGGTGTAATGGATAGGCATGCCGCGCATGTCACGCGGAAGACCCGGGTTCGATTCCCTTCAAAAATAAATTATTTAAAATATATCGTAGGAAGATAACTTAAATGTCCCAACAGGTGTTTCTAGGACGTATTAAATCAACTTTTAGCCCCTCGGATTTCTACCTACTCTATCTAGGAAAATGTGAGCTGCCCCCCCCAATAATTTGTTTAATTATTGAATTTAACTTTGTTTCAGAATCCATAAAACAAAATAGTTAAAACTGAAATAAAAAATATATAATTCATCAAGCATACAATACGCCTGACGATATTTACAGAAATCAGACAGGTCGCCACTTTATAAAAACAAAGTATTAGATGGAGAAATTACTCTCTTACACAGTGAGACAACCTAAAAGAGAAGAAGCGTGATTGACAATCTTTATATTTAACTATAGACGAGATTAATGAATATAGGTATTGTTTTAACTCAAATATTGTTAATTACAATTAGTGATGAGTTCTCCTGAAGATAGATTATGAAACGTTGTGAAACTTTAGTTGTTGGAATGAATTGACAAATATATATATAAAAAAAAAAATGGAACAATATAGACCAAGTCTTCGAGTGGCATGTGTTAAAAATTACCAGAAAAAAAAAAAAAAAAAAATTTAAACGAAAAAATTTGGTGAAAATAGACTTAGTACGAACTGGATTGCATGTGTCGGCATCGAACCTTCGAGTTCATTTTCATTATCATGTTATTAAAAAATAAAATAAGTAAAGATCTTCCAAATAAAGGTCGTTATAAAATATCTGCTTATAAACTTAATTTCCTTTTATTCTTCCTCACTATATTAATAATTTAATTTATGTTACTTGCGTAGATGAAATATTTTCTTAAACGTTCTTAATTAAGTAGATTTAATTTAATTTAGATAATTACACAATACTACAGTTTTCGCAAGGGGATGCTAATTCTTATCTAATTTGAATGAAATCCCTAGACCCAGATAATTTCTTAATATATCGCCTCATAAAATACGTATCCCGAAAGGAAACGATTTCTAGAAAGTACACGGAAACGGTAATCACATAGAAGAAAATTAAGTTGGACCTGGGGGTCAAGAATGGATTGAGAAATCCGAAACCGGACTTGTGTTGTCCGTTCAATATTTTTCGATTCCAATATCTAATTAAAATTCAATCAAAACTCCGCCCAAAGATATCGATAATTCTATGGTTAATCCCATTTTCAATTAACGAGAGCGTCATAAAATGGTGCAGTTCACCTTCGACCAAATAGTTGCCGACTCATTTATACATCCGGTGCAAAAATATTTGGTAATTCGCGGGCACAATCGACTATAGGGTGCGCTAGTGGTTTTGCAAAATGTCGGAAGGAAGGGGATAGACATAGTTGATGTGATGGAGATAATTGGTAATTTTAAAAGACCATTAATTGAAGGGCATGCTATCCTTGATGTAAACCACATAATTACATACATGTGGAATAATATCTAGAAGTAAAAAAAATACAGTTATTTTACAAGCCTTGTGCCTTCAAACAAGCGATCTTAAAGGACTGCCCCATCAAATAAAAGTGGAAATCAAATTTATTAATAATAATAAGCAATTTTCGTGTTAAGCTGGTAGTTCTGGTAAATGCAAACACATCATTGTAACTTTACCCTACGTTTTTCGGTTAATAATAACATTAATTACCTGTTAATAAAATCATAATTATGGCAGCTGTCATTTTCATGACAGCTTAGTTCCATTGTCATATTATTTATTTATTTGTCAAAACTTTCAGGCATCGCATTGAAAACTTGGAACAATTAAGCACGACGGATGTAATACAAAAATGGGGAAAATCAAAAAAGAAAAACAAATCTATGACACTAAGGTCCCAATGTTATTTGCATAAAACTAGCATTTTGGAATAACAAAATGTCGACTACTTATATTTACCTGGGTAAATATAATCACTTTCTTTAAAATGAAAGACACTTCGAATACGAAAGAGTTGTCGAACTAAATTAAGCTATCATAACATTCAAAAATCAAAACCGTTTTATTATTTATTTAGCGAGAGAATTCGTAGAAAAGCATAGGTCGGTTTCTACTCCAAGTAGGCTGGTAAGTGAAAGTTGTGTGCTGCGCGCATTGCACAAGATTTATTAAATCAGACGACTTGGAGTATAATGCTTGCATTCCCGAATTATCACAAGTAAAAACTTTTTTTAATATTAAGAAATTTTAGTGTACTTTAGAGAGCAACTAGATAAATAAATGTGTTTCTTTTGAGGAATGGCATTTACCAAAACACGTCAATTTCTAGTTTTAGTAAGTAGGTAAGTGAAAGTTTTGTGTTGCGCGCATCGCACGAGATTTTTTTTGGATTGCAGCCGCTAGTGCGCAGATAAGGCGCTTGTCTCAAAAACATAGTTTTGTTAGTCAAAATTATTCTTATTCAAATTTGTTTTAAAAGTTATGTTTCATAGCTTCTACATCCTGACTACAACCTCAACCAGACTTCTCTCAATAAAGATCAGTGAGTACCCTAACGCTCAGACAGTTCGTGCTCCGGTAGTACTTCGCGTGTCCTCCGAGATCCTTTCGCGGGAGCCGCCTCGGACCTCATCTAATGGCGCTGTAAAGGAACTAAGAAGATGATGGCGGGAGGAGGAGATAACATTCGGACGCACCTTTTTGCCATCTCGCACGCACAGCTCTCTCCAACTTGATACGACCCCTTTATGGTGTAGCACGAGGGTGAATCGCATTAGCTAGGTAATGTCAGCCAACTTGGTTTTTTTTTTTTAATGTTTCTTGCACGCGCCTCCCTGACAAGGCATCGTCGTAATACACAATAAGGAAAAAAATTATAAGCATATAGAGCATGCAATTAATAACGATCATAATGAGTTACAATTTTTTTATTTTCCCCTGATATTGCTCTTATGAGGTTTGTCACATGCATCCGTCATGCCAGTTGCGGTTCAAGCGTGGTGTGGACACTTATAAACTTTTACTATTTCTATACTGGGTTTACCAGACCTAGTGTAAAAAAAAGAAAATGGGTAATACTGGATGTTAAACGGGGTAGAATGGCGCAGAAACGAGTTTCCTATCTCAATCTGTTGAGAAGATAGATTTTTTTTGTTTTTACTTTTAAAATCTTACTTTTTTCTGAAAATGACAGTTTTCTCTACTTTGGTTTAGCGTAGAAACAAAAACGATGATATTTTCTTAATCAGCATTAAATTTTCTAAAATATGAGATGGGTCTATTTAGTTACTTTCAGTGGGACTTTTAACGCGCTAACAACAGAACATTTATTAAAACTTAAATTTTTAATAGTTTTTGAAAATTACTCACTCCCCACTGTAGCACCCTAGAAGCTGTCAAATTTCCTTAAAACTGCTGAATTTAGTTAGCTTATTAGTGGTGTAACCCATGATATAATTGCACTTCACCTTTTGAGTCATTTTTCAGAAAAAAGTAAGATTTTAAAAAAAATTATATCTCCTCAACAGATTGAGATAGGAAACTCGTTTTCCTATCATCGTTTTCCTCCAAATAGGAAACCCGCGCCATTCTACCCCGTTTAACATCCAGTAATACCCAATTTTTTTTTTTTTTACACTAGGTTTGGGACACCCAGTATAAAATGCACTGTATTTAGTCATTTTTTAAGTACACAAATTGAAAATGATGATTGTATTTGAACATTTAATAGTTATTTACAGCGTCACTATATACTAATACATATTTTAAATTAAGTCTTTCATTACTCATGAAATGTCGAAAGAAAAAGAACGGCCCCCCAAAAAAAATTACTTGATCAGCTAATGGAATAATAATTTCTACCAAATTTTCACGGAATACGAAACTGCCGGTAATGGTACATAATTGAAAGTTCGCGAAGCCATCTTTTTTTCCAGAAGAATAATCAAGTTTACTTAATAATAAATTGTTACTTCCGAAGAGTATAATAATTATACTCAGAATAATGATTTCATATTATCATTAGCATATTCAGCCCCCTCCCAGAAAATTTCTAGATCTAAAGCCTTACATGTTTCCCGCTTTTTTTTTTTTTTTTTTTGTCACGAACTTTTACAATCCTTTTGCCAATATTGCGTCGATCATTTCAAATGACGCATTATCTCAAAAAAATATGATTTTTAGGGATAGTAAATCTAATGTTTCATAGTAGACCAAAATGTATTCAGAATGTCAAGCTTCTGATTTAAATATTTACTGTACACCAGATTTTTTTAAGATACTAATAGCTTTAACTGAGAGCCAATATATTTTTTTTTATTTCTCTTTATTGCTTTTAAGATTTTACATCTTGAAGGAAGCAGTTCTCCAGGCATATTGTACAGACAAAAGAACATATATATCTCTGAATAAAAAAATAATACAGAGAAAACAGAATTATATACAACTAGGTAATAAAATAAAAATTCATCTTCTTCGCATTCAAACATGCATCTCCTCCCATATTTATATACAAATAATATTACATTAATAGGTATACAAATCAGAATTATTTATAAAAAAACAAAAACAAAACAAAATTATATTTACATCTTGCAAAAGTATTTACGCATCAGACGTTTAAAATAAATCAAATAATTTTCACTTAGGTAGTAAATTTCAAGAATAATAAAAATATAATTTATTCATACATGACGAAGCTTCAGATTTTTGTGATTTCCCTTACAAAAATGAAAATATTATTAATTTTATTTATATTTTCACCTGTAAACAAATTCTTAAATATTAAATCGGCATTGAGATCTAGGTTTATATAAAATTGTAGAAAACTGATATCCAATATAAATTTAAAACAGTCCATTTTGATTTATGGCGTTATTGTTAAACATTTTACAGATCATGCTTGGATTGAATTTTTTGAAAGGAGTGAGCATTATATTCGAAAGAGTCTTCAACAATTGAATTCATTGACCCATAAATCAATACGTTCGTAACTCGGTAGTTTTTTTAATAAACGTGATCAAGTGTTGATTGTATATTTACGAAATGCCCCCGACCGAAGTTTAAAAGTGCAAATGGGCTATGGCTATTATGATGGTAGAAAGAGTTGGCAGAATATGTGGAAAAGAAGTGGTGGAAGTCATCAACTTCTTTTTTATTACAAATGATACAGCTTTCTAGTGAGTTTAGTCTATGGATAAAATACTTCATAGTGATAATTTTAATATCAGCTGTTCTGATTAGAATAATTAATGTGGTGTAGGTTAATTTGTCAAAAAATAGGTAAGTTATACATCACCTGTGGTATACCGTACCTCGAATAGGACGTAAAATGGATGTCTCTAGCCTGTACAAAGTCAGGTACTGGTTAAAGATCCCTATACTAATTATTCGAATCTATTAAAATTGTTAAAAAATTAAAAAAAAAATTAAAGCAATAAATTTAAAAAAAAAAAAAAACTTAAGACATGTGGTAATTGAAATAAAATTTAGTGTTTCTAGTAATTCACATAAATAATTTAAGCTATTAAATTACTTAGATGGACCCTAGTAGAATTCCTTTTTTTTATTTAGGTAAAAATAAGTATTACAGAATTTTTCAGTATACTTGATTTATTTTTTACCTTCTATTATGTCCATAAATTTCATCTTAAGGAAAAATAATTGTGTTTTAATCCACCTTATTATCAATATAAAGTTATTTTACGTATGTACCAATACTACTTGTTTGTTTGTTTTTGTTGTGAGGCTTAAAACATTTAAAGTCATCAACGCCTAATAATTTTATTTTAATGTATCCTCATGGAAATAAAAAGTATGAAAATAAACAGTAACACTTTAATATAAAGAATAATAAATTACATGTAAAATATTGTTATTTACTTCTGAATTTAGTTGGAAGATATATATATATTAATTGATAAAAGCAGCAAAACTCCACTCCGTGGAGTGACGTCACGGATTGATAGCTTATCGGAACAGTTCTAAATGTTCTCTGCCCTTTTTTGTGTTTTTATTAAATTTTAAAGTTAAACTGTGGAAAATCGGTGCTCATACAGATAGAAAAGTCTATTATTGAAGATAAAGGAATAAAGACCCTCCATCCACGGTAAAACAATTATCTATCCTTGATAAGAGCCCACCCAGCTAGATAAGTATACTCGTTTCTCTCATTAAATATAATCCGTTCAGTAAATGAGTAATAAAATATCAAGTTATTTCACACCAAAAAGCTCAAAAAGAAACCGTAGCAATAGCTCACCTGAATTAAATACATTTGTAGAGAAAAAGACTAAAACAGCCATGGCTCAAGTAGGTGAAATGACAGTTGAACAACTTAAAACTTTATTTAGTGATCTCTTAGACTCCAAAAATTTCGCAACCAAAGAGGACATAAATCTACTAACAAACAAAATTAAAGCCCTACAAACAGAAAATACAATAATTAGAAAAGAACTAGACCATTTCAAAAATAAAACTAAAAAATTAGAATTTCAGGTTGAATATCTATCAAAACAGTTAAAGAGAAATAAATTAATATTTCATGGAATTAGGCTACCAGAGAAGCAGAATTTTGATGAGGTTATTAATGATATTTGCACTTCAATTCTGAAAGTTACAAACATAAAAATTATGCAAATTAAACCAATTGGAAAAATAATTAATGAAACTCGTCCCCTGGTTGTTGAATTTCAATCTGAAAATGATATTTATTTGCTATTGAAAAATAGGAGATATTTAAAAGATACAGGAATAAGCATTGAACATGACATGACTTTAGCAGAAAGGCAAGAAAAGCATAGAATGCTTTATCTAAGAAAAAAAACTAAAATTATTGAATCCTCAAATTAAGGTCAATGTATGGAAAAATCATTTATTTATAAATAACAATAGGTTTTACTGGAACAATGAATGTGCCTTATGTTCAGATGGTAAAGATGGGAAGTCTATTTTATCTTCAATCTACAAATGTGATCTAACACATATCCTTAATGAAGTTACACCAGAAAACTTAGATATGACCCACATTAGAACAACCACTGAAGCATCAAGAAAGGACATTGTGGATACACCCACAGACAGAGAAACACCAATTATGAGGAAATCCTACTCAGGTATGAATTTGGAAAATAGACCAGTTAGCACTTTAAACAAACAAAATAGTAAACATTGACTAAATAAGGAAACTCCTCAAATTATAAATGATTCCATAGAAAAAATTAGCTCTCTTTCAATCTTGTCATATAATGTATGTGGACTAGCTAATAAAACAATTCAAAATAATTTCATTCAATATGTAAACAAATTTGATATTATTCATTTATGTGAGACACATATATCTGAAGACAATACAACAAAATATGAGAAGTTCTTTAGTGGATTTAATATTAAATGGATCCCTGCAGTTAAAGAAAAAAAGTTTGGAAGGGCATCTGGAGGTAAATTATTAGGTTTCAAGAATAATTTATCTAATGAAATTAAATTTAGTAACTTGGACAACCAATTAGTAATAGAAATAGTTAACCTTAAACTACACATGCTGCCAATTTATCTTAGACAAAAAGAGTGGAATAATGAGTTTAACAGTTTGATAAACTTAGTCAAAAAGTATGACCATCTTAATTTATTAATCATTGGGGACTGGAATATCCAAATCTCTGATAAACAAACATTGTTTGAGGAAATTATTTTTGATATATACCCATTTAGCAGAATAAGAAAATCAAAAGACTCAAATTTAACAAGCAATGGGAGAAAATTTTTGGAGTTTTGTTCAGATTTTAATTTTATTGTTTTAAATGGACGGTCACCTTCTGATCTTAACGGCGAACTAACATTTATATCAACAGTGGGATGTTCTGTAAATGATTTATGTATAATTTCTGGAAACAGTTTAACAAAGGCACTTGACTTTAGTGTAGGTTGTTTACCTTTTTCGGATCATCAACCGATAAATGTTTACCTAAAAAGAGATAGAGGGAAAGAAATAACTGACACTTCAACACTGTTGTCTTTATTGCCCAGACTCAATTGGACCAAAATTGATGAAATAAATTACAAATCCAATCTTCAACTATTAACACAGATTCATTTTGAGAAGGACAAGGAGGTTACACTGCCAGAGCTGTATAAACTGATAAGAGACTCAGCGCATAGAGGTAGTTATTCAGATACTAATGATAATCCTTTTCGTTTATCAACACCTTGGTTTGACCGGCAATGTTCCTTATTACGTAGGCGCTCTTTTAAATTTCTTAGAATTTATCGAAAAAATAATCTGGAATCAATGAAATATTTATATATACAGGCAAATAGGGACTTTAAAATTTTATGCAACAAAAATAAATTAAATTATTTTAAACAATTGGGTAGCAGGTTTAAAGAAGTAAACAATCCAAAAGAATTCTGGTCTATAGCAAAATCTATAAACAATAAAAAATTTTATTTTGGCAACAATATTCAAACAGAAGAGTGGATATATCATTTTGGAAGAATCCTACAAATTAATAATGAGCCTATTTCTTACGCGCGACCATTGACTGTTGTGGCGGAAATGGAAAAGCCATTTGAATTTAATGAGTTGGTAGAAGTACTTCATCGTTCCAAAGTTAATAAAGCACCAGGTTTAGATAGAATACCTTATGAGTTCTATAAATATGCGCCGGATAATTTTTTAGAAAAACTCTTGAATTTCTATAATTCTATTCTAGATAAGGAAACCATCCCTACAAGTTTCACAAAAGCTTTGATCTATCCGTTACATAAGAAAGGAGATCTAAATGATGTGGACAATTATAGGGGAATATCTTTTATTGACTGTGTTGCTAAGATATTTTCAGGGCTCCTGTTAAAAAGACTGGAAACCTTTATAGAAGAGAATCAAATTTTGCCTGAGGCCCAAGCTGGTTTTAGGAAAGGATATTCCACCATGGACAATATTCTAAATCTGGTCAATGCTGTGAAAATAAAGCTATCCAGTAAACGAAAAAAAGTTTATGCTTTTTTTGTTGATTTCAAATCGGCATTTGACACCGTTGATCGTCGTTCATTGTTGTACAAGCTCCTTACCGTTGGAATCTCCTCCAAAATCGTACATATAATTGAAAAACTATATACCTCCACAGAATCAGCGATATGGCTAAAAAACAAAACTTCTACTTTTTTTGAAATATATACTGGAGTTAAACAAGGAGATATTTTAAGCGCTCTCCTCTTCATTGTGTACATATTTGATCTCCCAGAATTTATAGGTGGTGGAATTACAATAGAGGAAGTAGTAGTTAACTGTCTCATGTTTGCGGATGACATTGTGTTGCTGAGCGAGAATAAAACTCAACTACAAAATATGATTAATCGATTGGCGTGTTATTGCGATTCATGGAGCTTAACAGTTAACTTAGATAAATCCAAAATCATGGTTTTTCGAAATGGTGGACGTTCAGCTGAAGACGAATTTTGGACATACAAAGCTGAAAAAATTGAAGTTGTAACGGAATATAAATACTTGGGCATAATATTGACTCCAAAACTCTCTCTCCATAAGCATTTCGAGGAAAAGGTCTCAACAGCAATGTACGGCTTACACATCACGTGGAATTCCTACATGAGAAGAAAAGAAGTTCCAATTTCGGCGAAATATCAGGTTTTTGATGCTGTAACAAAAGCAGTTCTTTGTTATGGAGCACAGGTATGGGGTGGCAGGCGGTATGAAAAAGTAGAAAAGGTGCAGAGAAGTTTTATAAAACGTTTGTTTTACTTACCCAACGCTACACCTAACTATGCATTATTGTTGGAAACTGGAAGGCTGCCAATATATCTTTATACCCTCAGACTGCACCTCCATTATATACTCAGAGTTCTTAACTCGTCAGACCAAAGGCTAACGAAAACGTTGGCTAAGAAAATTATTGCAAAGAAGTTGGCGTGGTTCTGCGATCTCCAAGATGTCTGCATAAAAACTGGAACAATTATCCAAAACTTTTTGGACACACCGGAGATACGAAGGAAGAATACTGTGAATGATATTGTGCTAGCCATGGCGAAGTCTGAAAGGAGCTTACTGCATGAGAGACTAGCGAAGGCACAATTTCATTCACTCTACAAAACGTTGAAATTTGAAGCAGACCAGCTTTCCTATATCAGTGATGACAATAGCCTACATATGATCAGCACGTTGATGAAGACGAGGACCGAAACTCTTAGCCTCAACAGAAAACCTTGGAGCCAGGATAACAGTGCTATCTGTTCACTCTGCAACCTTGGAGAACCGGAGGATGTTTTTCATTTCTTAGCTGTCTGCCCGATCCTCAGCGAATTTAGAAGAGACGTGTTTGGAAAGAATAGACTATCGGAAACTGAAGTGAAACTTTTATTAAATGGAGAGAACTATCACTTACTCTACCAGTATGTAAAAAGAGCAATAGCCTTTAAATTTGACTATTCATAGATCTAGGTTCTTGTTTGTTTTGTTCTTTCATCATATTTCTTTTATACATCTAAAATAATGTTTTTAGTTTCTTTAAAAATTAAATCAATGTCACTCTAGCTGATGGGTTTATCCCAAGCTTTGAGTAAATTCATTTATTTTGTTTGGTTATTTTGTAAACATTAAAGAAATAAAATTTACTTTATTCATTCATTCATTCATTCATAAAAGCAGCAAAAAATCTTCCTTCCTTTACCATAAATATTTATTTATAGCATATGTTGTTAACGTTTCGGGGCTGTTTCCCCATTCTCAAAACATAAAATAATTTTTCAATCGTATGATTGAATGTCTTTAAATAAATATAACAACAATTACATCACTGTCATATGCTTAAAAACTATTTTTATATTTTAAATATGTTGGCTCAGACTTGTCCATTTTTTATTTATTTTATATTTCAAGAGTCAAATAAAAAATGGACAAGTATGAGCCAACATATTTAAAATATAAAAATAGTTTTTAAGCATATGACAGTGATGTAATTGTTGTAATATTTATTTAAAGACATTCAATCATACGATCGAAAAATTATTTTATGTTTTGAGAATGGGGAAACAGCCCCGAAACGTTAACAACATATGCTATAAATAAATATTTATGGTAAAGGAAGGAAGATTTTTTGCTGCTTTTATCAATTAATATGTAAAATATTATTAAACAAAATTACCTTCATATGTTGATATCACTAGAAAAAGTGCTACAATGTATTCAGAAGGTTGTGTTTTTTTCAAAAATTTTAATACTAATGTCATAGAAGTTTCGTTTTTGGATAGAGCTACAGATAAATTTGGCGTCAATCCTATTTTATTTATACTTAATATGTAATGAGGACATTTCTGAAATATATGTTTTCCTAATTATACCTGGATGGGCAAAAGTTAGAAATTCCTCTGTAGCATCGTATGATTAGCCGCAGTAGCATAAATTTGCATTTTAAACAAACAAATACATCAACTGCATTCTTAGAGTACCCGAATCGAAGCTGCGTTTTTCCATTATTGCCTTACCGTCTTTTTTTTTTACTTTCACTTACGTATAAACGAAATATATAGTAAGGAAAGTATTGCGATCGTGAAAAATTTCGACTTCCGGTTTTCAACGGAAATACATGTTTTGGGGTCCCCTGAGTCCAAATAACCAAGTCCCGCGAAATGGTCTGTGTGTCTGTGTGTGTGTGAACAGACTAGCTCAAAAACTATAGGCCGTACAAAACTGAAATTGGGTATTTGGTGTATGTATATGCCTGCGATGTGATTTCATCAAAATTGCTCTAAGGGAGGGGGTACTTTATATAATAACTTTTTAAGTTTTTTTTTTCGATTTTCTCAAAAACGGCTTTAACGATCTTGATTAAACTGAGTATTTGATCTATTTATATGCCTGAGATATGACTGTAAAATTTTTATCAAAATTGATCAACCAGAGGGGGGACTTAACTTAATAAATTTTATATCATTTTCAAGTGTTTTTTTTTTAATTTACACAAAAAAGGCTTTAACAATTTTGATCAAACTGGGTATTTGATGTATGTATATGCCAAAGATGTGATAGCCAACATTTCATCAAAATTGGTCAAACGGAGCGAGCACTTTATTTCATAATTTTTTTTCCAATTTTTACTTTTTTTTAAGTGATCTCATGTTAAATGAAAATTATGTGTTCTTTAATGTCAGGTAAGCTTTATCATTATTAGAATGTTCTGAGGATTTTTTTTTTGGGGGGGGGGACTTTTTTGTTTGTTTGTTTCCCATAAAGTACCTTTGTTTTTGTTTATATGGAGAAATTAACTGTCTATCGTTACGCCTAAAAATAAGAAATGGCTAAATATGAGATATGATAAAAATAAAGAAAACAGTCATCTAATAAAACTCGTTGAGCCCACGGATGCGGAGTACGCCTTTAATGACAGACCATTGTTCATAATTAAAGCCGTGGCAATTAACAAAACGCATTAATTTCTAATCTAAGTAAGTTGGTAAGTGAAAGTTGTGTATTGCGCGCATGCACCAGATTTTTTTTTTTTTTCATTCATCCAGAATAGTGCTACTTCCTAACATCAACACATGGAGTGACCCACTCGTCCCGCCTAAAACACTGTTATTAAGTATTCTGTCACCTTGGAACCTGAATAACGGGTCTAGAGCTCACTATTTATTCCATTATTAAATATTCCAGCAAATCCTCACCTTTTGGATACTTCCTGGTCTGCTTCGAAGGACGGAGACAGGCTCTCACCTGCACAGGTGACACAGAGTACAGATCGCCTGCAGGTGACTACTCCACCTGTTCCGACTAATTCGTCGTTTATGTTAATGTTAATGTCAGCTCATTGTGCTTTTTGATTTACCAGGTCTGCAAGTTTAAAATGTCGTTTTAATTCCAATAGAATGCGCTCTTAGCCTATTGAAGGATTTGCTTATCTCTAAACGCTATTTTGTTTGTTAGTCATTTGTTTACAAAAGTCAGTTGTTTTTAAGTCGTTTACGTGGACGTATCATACCTTTCTTTGGTGTTAAAAATGTCTAATTTTAAGCCAAATAAAGAGCATTTGCGGCATGTCATGATTTTCTTATTCAATCAAAAGAAAAAGGCATCTGAATGTCATCGAATTCTTGTTGAGACTTATGGCGATCTTGCTCCAACCGTCAAGACATGTGAACGTTGGTTTCAAAGTTTCAAACGTGGTGATTTTGATGTTACTGATAAAAAACGAGAAAATCGACCAAAAAAGTTTGAGGACGTCGAATTGCACGACGAGCTTCTCAAACCCGGCGAAACAGTCAATACCGACCGCTACCGACAACAAATGATCAATTTGAGTCACGCATTGATCGAAAAACGCCCAGAATGGGCTCACAGGCACGCCAAAGTCATTCTTCAGCATGATAACGCTCCTGCACATTCAGCCAGATTGACTAAGGAAACGATTTCTTCGCTTGGTTGGGAACTCCTACCCCACCCGCCGTATTCACCTGACCTGGCGCCTTCTGATTATCATCTCTTCTCATCGATGGGACACTCATTGGCTGAGCAACACTTTAACAATTTGGAGGATGTAAGAAAATGGCTCGATGAATGGATTTCAAATAAAGATGAAGCATTCTTTTGGAATGGTATCCATAAATTGCCCGAGAGATGGACAAAATGTATAGAAAGCGAGGGCCAGTACTTTGAATAAAATATATTATACTTTTTTTTTAAATTACTGTGTATATATTTTAAGAAATAAACGACATTTTAAACTTGCAGACCTGGTACATTAATTCGCTTCGACATATGGAATCTTTTTTGTATTTTATATATATATATATATATATATATATATATATATATATATATATATTTTGTATTCCAAAAGGCGGTAGGTTTATATACGGCTTAGCTGTAATGAATATATGAGCATACGTTATCCAATGGAATGTTTTGGGAAATTAAGGAGAGAGAAAAAAAACTTTCTTTTCGACACTAATTGAACACCTTATCATATAAAACACCATGTTCTGATAAATATACATCCGCCAATTAGTTGCATATAGATAAAAACGCATCCGTTCGAATCAACATATCTGTAAATTACAGATAACAAATAAATTAGCAATTAGTTTTGCCCTTTAACATTAAGAGACAAAACATTATAAATGCTAATTATAACATTATAAAATAAAGCTGTAACACGTTCACGCAGGCGTGTACCAGCAGTGGCTCGCTCTATGCCTCCTCGGACAAATAATTAGATCTTCAACACTTTGACTGCCGAAAAAAATACCTGATAGCCACGCTCTCGTTTCGATACAATTTTAATATTTAATTCTATGACAAGAGAAAAGTTACTCGATTTCAGGTGACATAGCAGCCAAAGTGTCAAGAAAGTAGAAATAATTTCTTTTATATTAATCTAATCTTAATTCGTGGGTGACCACCATTTTAAATTAATTTATTTTTTGAAGAGAAAAGATCTGGCTCCGCCGGGAGTCGAACCCGGGCCTCCTGCGTTACATGCGAGGATGCTAACCGCTACACCACAGAGCTCGGCTCAAGGCAGAGCAAATCCTTCCTCTTCACTGATACCTACTACCCCTACCTCACAATTTTTGCGAGTAGTAGCGGAAGGTGGACAAATTTTGTCCAATTTATGATATTTATCGACATACGTCAATTTTTAAATTACTTTATATTAATCTAATCTTAATTCGTGGGTGACAACCATTTTAAATTATTTTTAAATAATTTATATTTTGAAGAGAAAAGATCTGGCTCCGCCTACTACTCGCAAAAATTGTGAGATAGGGGGAGTAGGTATCAGTGAAGAGGAAGGATTTGCTCTGCCTTGAGCCGAGCTCTGTGGTGCAGTTGTTAGCATCCGCGCATGTAACGGGGGAGACCCGGGTTCGACTCCCGGCGGAGCCAGATCTTTTCTCTTCAAAAAATGAATTATTTAGAAATAATTTATATATAGCTGAAAATTAAAATAATGAAAATATAATGTAAATTGATTTATTGTTATGTATATATTAAATATTTATATAAGGTATAAACATTTATTTTTTAATGACAATTATAATTAGTATGGAACTGGTACACGCTCTTTAAGATAACCTATCCTACTTCTTCTTGAATCAAATAACGCACTATGTTTTCAAAGAAGTATGCATTAAGTTATTAAGTTATTAAGTTAGTGTCAAAAGTATTGTGATAGGAGTGGTACCATACCATGTGGCAAATGACTCACTGCAGAAGGATACACATTAATACAAGAACATTCATCAAGAACTAACTTTCAATGAAACCCTTAGCACAGGCACTAACAACAAACATAAACAACACATTCCACCCCGGCGACATAAAGGTGGTTGCCGACAGATTTGTTAACTAAGTTAAGTTAGCAATTTGTCTAGTTGCAGAAACCTGTAAAACCACGGATTTGCTTATTGCTAATTTTCAAAGTCACGGGGAACATTTCTGTTTATCTATATAAATAAAGATGAAATTCTGTTTGTTTGTTTATTTGTTCTTTATAGAAATCCATACCGTTTGTCCTGAATTCTCCAAATTTAGCTCAGTGGTGCGAACACCTGTCCACATTAAAATTGCATAACTCCAGCCGATCTTCAGCTGATATTCTTTATTGTTATAAAAATCATAATGATCTCACTTTACAATGTTTTGTTTTAAGAAATCGACCGTTTCTTTAGAAAAATGAAATTCCCCGTGTGTAACCTGGATATACAGCTATAATCTATGTATATAAAGATGAAATTCTGTTTGTTCTTTATAGAAGTCCATACCGTTTGTCCTAAATTCTCCAAATTTCGCTCAGTGGTTCTTTCAGACCAGGTGCGAACACCTGTCCATATTAAAATTGCATATCTTTAGCTGATCTCTGGGTATATTCTTTATTGTTATAATAATCGTTTTGATCTCGCTTTACATTGGTTTTTACAAAATCGACCGTTTGAGTCGATAAAAGTCTCAGTTTATAGATTTAAATAATGAAATTCTCCGGGCGAAAACAGGATATGCAGCTAGTTAATAATAATAATTAATATTAATGGCCAAAATTCATAAAAGAAAATTAGACCAACACAAATCAACAAACCATCTTATACGGAATGTTAAAATAAGTAAATAATTGTTCAATAAATATCTGCGGTAAGATGTTCACTTGCGTCGTACTGATGACGGCTTAAAATATTGGTGGAAATCTTCGCACGAGTTAAATGCAGAAAATTGCATTTCATGTTACCTCTTACGCCGCATCTCAAACCTACGTTTTCTACGATAGATAGATAGATAGATGAAATACTGTATTTTGTATATAAATACAATCACAGGAGGTCTGGCCTTCATACTTGAAATGAACTTAATACTAATAAATACTTGAGAAATACATATTCAAGTGTACAAAACAATTTTTTATAATGAACAGAACAAACGAAGAAAACGAAAAAAGAAATGCAAATTACATTCTTAAATAAATTAAATTAACTAATTCTTAAAAAATACTTGAAAAAGTAATTATTTAAATATATAAAACAAATTTTTATAATGAAAAGAACAAACGAAAAAAAGAAAAAAGAAATACAAATTACATTCTTAAATAAATTAAATTAACTAATTCTTAAAAAATACTTGAAAAAGTAATTATTTAAATATACAAAACAACCTTCTAAAATCAATTTTGGGGTGCCAAATTTTTTAATATATCTGGACAACAGAGACTGCCTGAGGTCTACGAAGGCTGAACAGTTCAGCAAAAAGTGTTTAATTTCGTCAGTGGAATTGGTGTTACAGTACTTACATAACTGCAAATTACATTCTTAAATAAATTAAATTAACTAATTCTTAAAAAATACTTGAAAAAGTAATTATTTAAATATACAAAACAAATTTCTAAAATCAATTCTGGGGTGCCAAATTTTTTAATATATCTGGACAACAGAGACTGCCTGAGGTCTACGAAGGCTGAACAGTTCAGCAAAAAGTGTTTAATTTCGTCAGTGGAATTGGTGTTACAGTACTTACATAACTGAAAATTACATTCTTAAATAAATTAAATTAACTAATTCTTAAAAAATACTTGAAAAATTAATTATTTTAATATAGAAAACAAACTTCTAAAATCAATTCTGGGGTGCCAGCTTTTTTAATATATCTGGAAAACAGAGACTGCCTGAGGTCTACGAAGGCTGAACAGTTCAGCAAAAAGTGTTTAATTTCTTCAGTGGAATTGGTGTTACAGTACTTCCATAACTGATTGATATTAAATGACCTATGTTTACTTTTAATTGATAAGCGTGCATATCTAATTCCTGCCATACGTAATTGAGCAACCACTCTTATTTTATTTATATGAGTATTGAGAAACAAATAATCTTGGCGATTTCCAAAAGTTACTATATTCCGATAATATAGGTTAAATTCTGAGTGGGCAACCCTGTCAAAATCTATGCTCCTTAAGTGGTTCGACATTGCCTCTAGAAGATTTACTTTACAATTTTTAATAAATTCTAGATTATTTCGATGACACCAAACATCCCCAGCCCCAATCATGAAGAGCAATTTTATGAGCTCGCTGACCCTTTTCCTACGATTAGTTCTACCGATGAATGAGTTAACAGTTTCCGGGCGGTAAAATTTTACAGTTAGTGATACACTTTTCATCGGATTGGGACGTGTGGAAAACTCATCTCGGGCTGTAATTAAAGCCGAAGAAGACAAGAAGAAGAGAGCGGCCCCACCTCTCGCCTCATTGAGGAGATGAAGGAAGTCACGTCGGTCAGGAGATGGACTTTGTTACGCAGATGATAACAGCGTATGGAGGGACCATTGAACGGAGGGGACCTCCATTAACAGCGACAGTGGCGTACCATCCACAAGAGGTGGAAGAAAGGGTGGATCGGAGGAGAGGAAGAATGGGAGCTCATTGAGGAGCTGGTCAACAGACAATGGCTCAATTAATGACTTGTTGGCGCCTTCCGTGCCTTTGTGTGCCTCCCTCTTCCTCTTTGTGTGCCTATCTGTGCCTTCTCTTCCATCGGAGCCCGCGTCTCCTCTTGGCCATCTCTTCCTAAACGGCATCATATTGTTCATATGTAGCCATGGTCCATTGTGCTGGCGTCATCTATAGCAGGAGTCGGCCAAGACTATCTGAAGGGATAACGAAAGATAGTAAATTTGTTCCAATGTGATGATCCGTAAAATAAAGAAGGAATAACATCGCTCATACAGTAAAAATGACACGGAAAAATCCATAATAGTGTTCTATGGCTTCGAAAACGGATTGGAACCACATCAGCATCCCTCTCTGGTGACTTAAGATACACTGCAGTAGGATTATAAATATCTGCAATCCATTTAGAATAGATCCTAGAATATATCAGTAATGAGATATTAGAGTTGGAAAACTGTTCTTAAACCAATTTTGGCTAAAGTCGACTTAACCTCTTCGCTTGCAGATATAAACCTTAAAATTCGGAGGTGAACAGACAAAACATCGGCTGAATTTTGGAGTTGCTTTTTTAAATATTCGCCAATTATTAGCGTATGTGTTAAATGAATCTTAGGAATATGAAGATTAACTGATAAGGAAGATTGCCTTTATAAATTCATAATAATAATAATAATGAAGGCTTAACGAACCCGAAGGTTCGGTGCCCACACCACCACTTTCTCCCAGTACCAATACCTCCATCCATCGACCCCTATCCAGACCCAACTTCGATCCGCATTAACGCAATCCTCCCACATCCGTCTTGTCCTGCCCCTCGAACGTTTCCCATTCGGCACCGCGCTCATTCACCTTTTCGGTTCACTACTAAGTTTCGCAACTTTACATGCCCATTTTATTCGCCTCGCTGCTATCACGTCAATTATATTTTGAGGGCACAGTTCACTCAGTTCGGCGTTGTGTTAGCGTCTAAATTCTCTGTTTACTTAGTTTTGGTTTAGTCTAAAAATTCTAACCCGTTGGTCATCCCTCAGCGGACACGTTTCGCATCCGTAAACGACCGATAGAAGAATTATAGTTTTGTAAATCCTAATTTTTAAGGTACAAGAAAACAAATATATGGATTAGGAACAAAACAGAACTAATCGATATGGTAGAAATGGTTTTTAAGAGGAAATGGAAATGGGCTGGCCATATCATTAGGAGGAATGAAGACAGCTGGACGAAGAGGATCATGGAGTGGACGCCGAGGCAGTACAGGAGGGCAAGAGGTAGGCCTACCACTAAGGCCCGGTGCACACGGACGACACTTTTCTGCTATCCGGACTATAAGCCAGGTCAGGGGTACCTGGAGTATAATGGTAAATCCTGTCGGTCCATTGTTCTCCAGGTACCCCTGACCTGGCTTATATTCCGGATCGCAGAGAAGTGTCCTCCGTGTTCACCGGGCCTAACTGGGACAAGGAGATGAGGGCAACATGCGGAGGAAGTACCTGGAGCAGGGTTGCCAAGTGCCGTAAAGAATGGAAAAGGCTAGGAAATGTTCACTACCTGGTCTGGCTGCAAGGATAGATTTTCATTTGTTTTTAAAAACGATTAAGTTTTTTTTGTTTTGTTTTCTGTCTAGCTCATTACTTAATTTTTACAGTTTATTATTTAATTTTGTTCACCAACTGAACTCACAAAAATCCTCAGCTAAAAGATGATTTTGCACAGTGTGTAAATAAATGTATATAATTTTGTGCAAAATTATTTAATGCAAATAAAGGATTATTATAATTTTTAAGGAGCGAGGTAAGCAATTTCGCGACTGAAAAGTAGCAAGCTTTAACGGCTTTTAATCTAGCCTTAATTTCCTTATCTATTTCGTTTTTTCTAGTTACAGTTGCCTCTAAATATCTAAAATTCTCTACTTGTTCATAGGTATTCCCTTCTACATTAATATGAGCAAAATCGTCAAGGCTTCCTTGACCAGATATTTTGTCTTATCCGTATTTATTTACAGCCCAAGTTCTTGACCGGCTTTTATCAACGTTTGTGTTTTTATATCTATGGTTTCCGCGTCCTCACCAAGCAAAATACCAAATCATCGGCATACCGAGCGTTGGTACCTGTCAATTACCTAATGGCATATTCCTGTGCTAAATTAAAAAAACCAGGTGTGAGAGAATCTCCTTGTAAAAATAATTACCGATTCTAACTTTATTGAACGTTTCAGTCTTTATAGATGCACAGCATAATGAAAAAAACAGGTAATTTATTTACAATTAAAAAATGCAAGATTTTATTATCCATTTAAATGTTGATTGTAGAGATGTCTAATAGAACAGTTTTACAAAGGCAGACAGGTGAGTAGACAGGGCAGATTGAGATGTCAATAAGAAATTCCCAAGTGAGGTCACCTTTTTGCCACAGCATTGCTCCGCGTACAGTGAGGCGGTGAAGAAGTCACCTCAAGGCAGCATTAATTATTTAGCTCCATTTCTTATAGCTTCGTCTGCAGCTGGTCACTGGGTGACTCTTATAGCTGGATATGTCGAGTGTATAGGTGGATCAGATCAATATCCGTTGCTAAAGAAACTTTATAAAAATGCAAAAAAAAAAAAAAAAAAAAAAAAATAGGAAAACTGAATAAGTATAACTGTCACTGAGGTCGTACGTCCCTCTCATCAGTCTGGTTTTCCACCAACACAAAAAGTTTCAATGGTCGTTAACTTTATTTTTACAAACTCTCTCAGCGCTTAAATTGATATTTCCATGTCACGGTATTGGGAGTATAAGATTTTTCAACATGTGTTTTCAATACTCGGTTTGAGTCCGAAAAGTAGTACTTTAAGCCTAGGCCTGAAAAATCTTTTTGGTGCGCTAACCTTACCTGCTACTAATATATAGAAATAAACATGTGTTTGAAGGAGATTACTTTTAGCTATACTGTGCTTCATTCTAATATAAGTAGTATGTTTGAAGTGCAAAATAACATGGATATACGAGACGATTTATATTAATGAGTTTAATCACAAGATTAAGAAACGATGCAGAAGATTTATCAATAAATTTATAAAGTCAACCTCTGTGGTTCTGAAGGAAGAAGATTTTTGGACCGCAAGAATTTTCTTCTATTATTGGTTAATAAACAGTTTTAAAGAAAAGTTTTAAAAAAAAATTAAAGTGTCAATTTAATTTCTTATTTTGTATCTGTGACTTATTAATGTAATAGATAAAAGTGTTTTCAAGGTATTCAAATATGAGCAGTGTGATGAAAAGTATTGTTCTTTACAAGTACCAAAAGTGTGATTGAAGTGCTTGGTCTAATTTCCGCGCTCGGCTACGCAACGCGCGTTGTACTCGATCGCGCACCGAAAACAACCACTTTTGGTACTAGCGATGAAAATAACTATTTTAGAAAAGTAGGTTTTTTCAAGTAGAGGAGAGCGGGGTTGGTTGGCAACAGTTTTCACTTTTTTGATTGTTGAGTCGTTCCTGTTAATATGATCCCAATGGGGCTGATACCACTGTAAACTACAAGTATTAGAGTACTTCAAGTATTTTTTTCACCACGTAATATTAATTACTAAGATCATAGAAAATTGAAGAATTCGTCAATCCAGAGTATGCCGATTAACCCCCTATGTGGGGCAGGTTGGCCTAGAAGGTGGGGTTGTATAGCCATCTCATTCAAGTACTCCCCGACACATATTATTGTTATTAAAAGCTGCTCTGTAATGGTATAATAATTTTGAATCGGTTTTTAACAGCTATTGGGAAAACCATACGACTGCATTTATTTCAATTGAACACAATTACATAACATTTCAAACAGCAGGAATTAGAAAAATGTAATGGCTTAGAAGCATCATTGCGTTAGAACAATGTAAACATATTTTTCATAAAACAAAACGAATTTAACACACCTTAAAAACTTTAGGTAGGATAAATATTCTCTGGTCCTTCACTCCTATCATGAGAAAGTGTCTGAGGTGCACTAGTTTCATTTTCATGGTAGCCAGGTGGGGCTGGTTCATCAATAAGCTTCGATCGCGGCTGAAGGTGATCTTTGATGTCATTATCTTTCTCTTTGTTCCTTAAGATTCCGTTTAAGTTTAGACTAACGTCTCTTTTTGCATAGGAAATATTGCTCTCATCCTCCTCGCTAGAATTAAAGACAAGTGGTAGTTTTACCACTGTTTATGTTTACCTTACTTTTGTGACTTGCCACAGCGCCAACAAACCCCAGTTGAAGATAGCCAACTAACCCCACAGGAGAAATCATATGAAAGATGGATGCCAGGACGGGGGAGAACAACCAAACAAGAAACTAGTTAGTTGAAAGGTTAGGTTTTTCAAAGGAGTTTGTAGCTATGTGAACAGAATCGGAGTCAATGTTTTGCCATGCCTTAAAACCAAATTTACTGAAAATATAAAAATTTACTTAAATGTTGTAAAATCAATCAATGAAGCACACACTTCTCTACAATGTTATGATCAGACCGAAACCTCAGGACAAGACTCCCGAGGTCGATCGGGTCACATGGTATGATTGTGGCGCCTTCACGACAGGTGTGACGGAAATTATAAGCCAAAGGCCAACTTACCCCCTATGCCAACCAACCCCGCTCTCCCAGATTAACAAAATAACAGAATTATGTAAGAACCGAAAATTATATGACTATATCCTCAGAACAAGAATTGTTATTTAATATCCCACCTGCCATATCATGATAATAAGGAAATGTTCCATGAATAATAAATCCTCTTCCACCGATCTGCTTCTAATAATGAAAATACTTCGATAGTGGACAATACAATGAGGTCAGTCTACAGCAGCAATCTGTTACTGGCCGTATCCTTGACCACTGTCATCGCTTAGATAATTACAGGTGAACATATCGGCAGCTGCTCTATCAGGCATCTGTCCTTCTTGTATCAAATCAATCGATATCAATATTTCCTGTTATAGCTCTATAAAGAAGAAAATAAAACATTTTTTAATATATTTATTGAGAAGAAAATGGTGTAGTTACAGTGGTAATTTCACTCCAATGTAAAAAATAAAATATTTATTCATTTATAATTTTTAAACAACTTACTTACAAGATACAAGATTCAACTATGACCGGGAATTGAACTTCATTTATTATTTTTACTTTCACTTACCTATATATGAAATACATAGTAAGTGGAAGTATTGCGATCGTGAAAAATTTCGACTTCCGGTTTTCAACGGAAATACACGTTTTGGGGTCCACTGAGTCCAAATAACCAAGTCCCGCGAAATGGTCTGTGTGTGTGTGTGAACAGACTAGCTCAAAAACTATAAGCCGTGCGAATCTGAAATTGGATATTTAGTGTAAGTATATGCCCGCGATGTGACAGCAAAAATTTCATCAAAATTGGTCAAACGGAGGGGGTACTTTATTTAATAACTTTTTACGTTTTTATCGATTTTCTCGAAAACGGCTCTTCAATGATTTTGATTAAACTGAGTATTTGATGCATTAATATGCCCGAGATTCGACTGAAACAATTTCATCAAAATTGATCAACCGGAGGGTGTACTTTGCTTAATAAATTGTGTCCCACTTTTACGTGTGTTTTTTATTTACTCAAAAACGGGTTTAACGATTTTGATCAAACTTGGTATTTGGTGTATGTATGTGCACGTGATGTGACAGTAAAAATTTCATCAGCATTGATCAAATGGAGAGGGTACTTTACTTAATACATTTTGTATCATTTTCACGTGTGTTTTTTATTTACTCATAAACGGCAAAAATAATAAATGAATGTGGAAAGATTTGTGACTTTGTGAAGTGGCAATTAACAAAACACGCCAATTTCTAATCTAAATAAGTTGGTAAGTGAAAGTTGTGTGTTGCGCGCACGCACCAGATTTTTATATGATTAACGAGCAGACCCGTGCTGTGGCTGAGTAGCTATGAAGCGTTGAATTAATTATATCCTATTCTTTTTAATACAGTCAAATCAGAATTCACTGATAAAGATAAAAACGTTTCAGATAATCTAAATTCCAACGGGATTTAGGATAGAACTTTACGCCAAATTTAAAATTGTTTGGTAAAGAATTTAGAAGGGTTAAAGTTTTTATTTTTTACATCTCATATTTGAATATAGTAAGGATTGATAATCCATTTACAGATATAAATAACACACATGTAAAAGGAACTAATAAAGAATATGATGGGAATTAGTCCAATCACAATAGATAGTTATCAAAAATGTACCAAATTAATCTTTTGCCATCATACATATTAATTAAATTCAGAATATAAAACATGAGATATCGGATCAGTAACGTTAATTTATACCTTTTTATAATAATAATTTAAATTTTTTTTTTTTATTATTTGAATTCACAATTTCAATGTATTGCGGTGCTAATACATCGGTTGACCGGACCTCGGTTAAACGGAACCCTACGGCATTAAATTTTATGAACGAGAAAGATAACGGTAATATATAACTTTTTATAATAATAAGTTACATTTTTTTTAATAATTAGAAATCATATTTTCTAATTTTTGTCTGGTAATTTTGGCTAAACTGTCTTTTGCTGAAACAAACAGATTCAATGTTTTCCCCACAGGTGAAAAGGCGACGCATAATTGCCACTGGGAAAAACACGGTTTTTCCTAGTCCAAGCCAGAAAAAATAGATTTGGCTACTGGGTGCTTACCCACCATAAATATCGAAAGAAAATGAAGTGTTTTGTCAATAAATCAACTTACACCGAAATCTATTGCGAACTTATAGAACTTACAAATAATCACTATCGATTGAAGGGGTCGGGCAAAATAGTGCCAAGCAACATTTTTAGCAAAAATGAACTGCAGCTGCAGTCTGCTGTATATTACGTAGGAGTATATATTTGTGAGAGAAATGCCACCTAAATATGACTATATAGAGCCTCTATAGTCATACATACGTGGCATTTCCATCATAGACGTATAGTCCTACGTAATATACAACAGACTGCAGCTACAGTTTATTTTTATTAAAAATGTTGCTTGGCACTATTTTGCCCAGACCCCATCAATTATAGTATAATTAGCATTACATTTTCAATAACAGAGGCTATTAATCGAGATAAAAACTATCATATCGTTTAAGTCGGACAAAAATAAAATCTATCGAGTAGTTTCTGATTTTACCACCGACAAACATCGAACACAAGATTTTTATATATAAAAGATTTATGATTTTTAAACAACTTAATTAAAAGATAAAAGATTCGACCACGGCCGACAATCGAACAATCAACTATTTAAAAATAATAAATGAAGGTCGATTCCTGGTCATGGTCGAATATTTTATCCCATAATTATATTATTAAAAGTAATATAACGATTAAATTTTAACATGTATTTATTAATTTATATTTTTCGTAACTTGCGCCTGCGTCGGAGCGCATTTAACAAAGAATTTGCAACTTTATCTGGGTTTAGCTTGATTTAATCAAGATTTGTTTGATTTAGTATTGAAGTAAATCTTTCGTCCATTGTCTTTTTATTCTTCTTTGGACCTGTAACTGGAGGAATGAGAAGGTGTGGAGTATTTGTCGTGAATCTATGATTTTACTGTCGGAATACCCAAGACTTTGTGTATTTCGTTGTAAGAAATTTCCCAAGGATCTTTTTTACAAGTGTTCTAAGAATTTTGACTGCGAGGTTTGAATTTTGTTGCGCATGTTGAGCGGAACTCCAAAGTCTCTGTTCTGAAAAATTATATTTTTTTTTTTAAACACAGTAGAACACACTTTATCCTTGGTAATGATGGGTACGAGTATGGGGGTCCACGGATAATCGAAATCCCCTGATAATCGTATTACAAAATTTTATTGAATTAATGTGGTGGAAAAGAAGGTTAATTAAAAAAAACTGCAGAAAATAACTTGTATTAACACACGAACGTTTTAACAAACAACAAACGAACTCCATGAGGTTTTTGCACGAACCACTGATAGATAACTTCATCTACGTCTTTTAATGTAGAGTTCTTCATTGTTGTCCGAGGGCACGATGTTTGTCTTTTTTTCTTCTTCAAAATATCACGAACAGTTTGCTCGCCGATTCCTAATTCTTTTGATAATTTTTTAACTCTTTCACCTTTTACTGTTCGGTTTATATAGGTTAATTTCTGTTCAAGCGTTAAAACGACAGGTTTTCTTTTTTTTTTTTTTTTGTGAGATTTTGTTATTTTGTGTTTAAAAGGAGAATAAATCACAACTAAGAAGAATATTTTGTTTTTTAGTCAAACAGGCCAGAGCAGAAGTTGGGTAGAAATACTTGAAAACAATATCGTTCCTAGAATATGAATTGGAGTAATAGTTACCTGAAACATCTCACCATACGAAACCAGCTTGCCGCGTTTTTTTATTTATTACTAGCCCCGGGTGCCCGGCTTCGCTCCGGTAGTTGTGTGGTAGTTTTAATACCAGAAAAACTTTAAAATTAAAGGAAATATGGAAAAAAATTAGCACCTTCTTGAAAATTCGGTTTTAACTTGGTATCAATATTCTGCAGACTTGAGATCTGCAGAGTCCACCCAAATAAGGAACCCAGTATAATTTACAGGGGGTTGAAAATGGTAAATGAACAATTAATTTTGCTGCAACTTTGTCGAGTTATGCATCGTTTTGATGGTTCCTGTGATTCTGAATCTTATAAGCCCATTCCAAGTAGTCAGAAGATAATAAGTTATTAGATTATTGTTGAAAAATCTGGTATCTCAGTTAAAAAAATTATATTTCGAGTAAAACATAATCACTGACTACTATGATGGTCCTATTTGATCCAAAAGTATAGAAACTACCGAAGATTCATAGAAACTTTTTTTTAAGACCTTTCTTCCATTTCAACCTTCCTTAAGATATCCCCCCCCCCGTAATTTGAACGGTTTCTGCATATCTCGAATCTTACTACTATTACAAAGTGAAAACCAAAATATCTTGAAGGCACAATTTTTTCATCATATTTCTTTTTATCTTGAACTATGAGGGATGATAAAATCTTGAATGCTGTTGTCGTTTTGTCAACTGGAATGCTCATCATACATAGTAACCAAACCAACTTCTTTTTCATAAATGCAATAAGAACATTTCAAACTTTTTATTTTCGATTTATATTTAGTCAATTCATCTCTTTTTTTATGACTAATTTTATTAGCTCACTGTACTACTAAGAAATGTTCACTCATATTGCATTAAATTTACTTAAGTATATATTATATATAGATTAAATGTAATTGGCTGATCATATATTAGCCTTCTTATGAGAAAACTAATATTTTAAGGAATCCAGTTGGTTTTCTAATTGATTGCTGATATGTAAAGTACTTATTTTATTTTGAAACGCAAACTAATTATTTTCTTAATTTTTTTAGTAATTTGAAAAGAACAGCTGAAAAAATATAGAACGATTACATACTGAATGAATGGACAATAAACATTGAGTGAAAGGCACCCTAGCGCTTCCTGGTAGCCTGGAGCTCGAACTAAATTTTTCATTCATAAACTCGTATCTCAATCTCAGAGAGGCTAAGTAAATGGTGCGAGAGGCTTAAAATTCCAGTCCTTTTCTCTTCAATTTTACACTCTTAAGAGAAAAACGGAAACCTTCTTCTCCGTAAGGGGTCATATGGCTAAACGAAGACATAACTTCCTTAATCCTACGTGGAGTCGTTTTTGAGCCTTTTCGGCACGCACATTGTACACTTTGCTTTATAATATGTATTGATTTTAATTCATAATTTCTAAAAACAAAGGATAATTAACCATTATGTAATCGTTGAAATATGTACGTATTCATTTTTTAAAATGAATATTATACATACAAAATAAATGGCATAAAAAACAGTTTATTAAAAAAAAAAAAATGGTACCTCCGAACCCAGGTTAATTAAGTATTAACCCCGGTTAACAGAGTACATGATAATGGGGGTCCTACTATATTAATATGGTTGTCTATTTAATGAAATTAACATTTCTATTGACTGATAATATTTATAAAATGAGTATGCACAGTTACAAATTTACCGCTTGTGAGAGACCGTGGGACCTAGCATTATAATTACAAAAAAAAAAATAAAAATGATGTGGTGAAATCCCAGGATATTCTTTATAAAGGTAGCATTGAAATAACCCAGCATCACGAATCCTTCCAAGACATCCTTTGTGACTATGCAAATCCTGGACAAATATTGGACTCCAGAGCCCTGGACTCCAGCAGTGTCAGAGCTCCATGAATAGGCCCATTACACATAAAGGACTCCTCTTATTGACTATACTATCGCCACCGGTACCGGTATTGACTCTGCCCATCGCTTCAATTCTATTGATTTACCGTCCAACAGGGTTAAGCTCATCAGATTCAATTTAACTATTCGATATTTGAAATATTCCTTACCATTATTATGTAAAATTATAAAACTAGTTAACGCTGATTATGGTTAGATAACGCTGACGATACAGCAATTATCATTAAACATCAGGACGCAACACTAGCTTCATTAACTTTACAACATCACCTACAAATGACTGGTTCCAAAAATGGAAAATTAGACTGAATCATGATAAATCAAAACACATCACATTTACACAAAGAAAACAAACCTGCCCCCCGTTTATATTGACAATAACCCCTTACCGTAGACAGACCAAGTATACTATCTGGGACGTTCGACAGAAGGATGACTTGGGGTCCTCATGTTAAAACGAAACATACGAAGCTTAAAAAGAGACTGAAACTACTTTATCCAATCTTCTCAAAAACTTCAAAGCTGAAACTAAAAAAAAAATTATAAACATATACATACATATTTAAACAAAAATGGACATACTCAACACAAATATACGGAACAACTAAAAAGACACACTTAAATAAAATTCAAAGATTTCAATCAAAACTTTTACGACTCATAACCATCGCACCCTGGTGCGTGACCAACCACACTCTACATACGGACCTCCACCAGCCAACAGTTGACCAGTACACAGCGACACTCTACAAACTTTTTTTTTTTACACTAACCTTAATGGACATAACAATCGCCTATAATTGGACAGGGCAACAGCTGATATCCCAATAATTACGAGGAGGAGATTAAAAAGGCGTTGGATGAGAAATCTCCTTACTTAAATAGCTCTAGTAATTGAATCAACCCAGGAAGGGGGTGCTGCTGAGTACATTTCTTTCCCACGCCTGACATGTCATTGTTTTCTCATCCGGGCACCACATTCACTGATTGTCAGCATTATGCAGACAGGTGCGAATAAATAATAAAAGCCAAAAAAAAAAATGTGTATTATTATTATAAAATTATGTAAAAAGAAAATGTTAAAAATGATGTTAAAATGAAAAAATCTGGTGCGTGTGCGCAACACACAACTTTCACTTACCAACTTACTTAGATAAGAAATTAATGCGTTTTGTTAATGCCACTTCTCAAAGTTACACATTTTCCACATTCATTTCTTATTTTTGTTTTCATTTGCTCTATAAACCCCTCAGAACATTTTAATAAACGCTTACCTGATATTAAATAAAACTCAATTTTCATTAAACATGACGAATATGAAGAAAATCGTTAAAGCCGTTTTTGAGATAATCGAAAAAAATGGAAAAAAAGTTATAAAAAATAAAGTGCCCCCTCCGGTTGATCAATTTTGATGAAATGTTGGCTATCACATCTTTGGCATATACATACATAAAAAACCCAGTTTGATCAAAATCGTGAAAACTGTTTTTGAGTAAATAAAAAAAACACGTGCAAATGATACAAAATTTATTAAGTAAAGTCCCCCCTCCGGTTGATCAATTTTGATGAAATGTTGGCTATCACATCTTTGGCATATAAATACATCAAATATCCAGTTTGATCAAAATCGTGAAAGCCGTTTTTGAGTAAATAAAAAAAACACGTGAAAATGATACAAAATTTATTAAGTAAAGTCCCCCCTCCGGTTGATCAATTTTGATGAAATTTTTACAGTCATATCTCGGGCATATAAATAGATCAAATACTCAGTTTAATCAAAATCGTTAGAGCCATTTTTGAGAAAATCGAAAAAAATGTAAAAAGTTATTAAATAAAGTACCCCCTCCCTTTGAGCAATTTTGATGAAATTTTTGCTGTCACATCGCGGGCGTATACATACACCAAATACCCAATTTCAATTTTGTACGGCCTATAGTTTTTGAGCTAGTCTTTTCACACACACACTCACACACAGACACACAGACCATTTCGCGGGACTTGGTTAATTGGACTCAGGGGACCCCAAAACGTGTATTTCCGTTGAAAACCGGAAGTCGAAATTTTTCACGATCGCAATACTTCCACTTACTATATATTTCATATATAGGTAAGTGAAAGTAAAAAAAAATTAACTCCAGCCTTGTAGAATTAGAAATTTACATTATATGGTTACCCCTAGAGTACAATGAGGTCTCCTGTGGAGTTGTTGTTAGCATAGCAGCCTACAGTCGTCGTGGGTCCGCGTCCCGGATGTGATAATTTTTTAAAGGGAGGAAAAGATCCTTAGATAAGCCGTCCCAGATCTAATTATACCAAAGAGAGACAAAATTTAGGTCTCCCACTCGATTAGCCGTAGTGGCATAAAGTGGCGTTAAACAAAAAAGAACCCTAAAGTTCGTTTAGTAATTTTCCGAACACACTAAATAGAATAATGTTTGGGATTTTGATAACATGACTCATCTATACATTACTAGATCAAATCTAGTTATAATATATAATTGAAAATCTAATTTCATCATCGGATGACTAATCATTGAATTCAATTCAATGAAATTTATAATTTTCTAAGTCACAGCCCTCTAAAAAAAAATTTAGCGGGTGCTACTTTATGTAAATTTGTAAAATTATTTATTTATTTTTTTTTAGCTCTTTTGGTTTTTCAGTAATTTATCGTGCTTAGAAATGCGTGCGGTTCCGGGGAAAGAAATACTTGGTATACTACCGTCTTCGGGGCTTGCTGACTCTTGGCAGCCATAATCCGTGGACCTAGAAGAGTTTGTCACTGTCCTTGATTTCGAGATAGCTGACGACATCGGTGGGAAGGACACTGTTAAATTGGCCCCAATGGGATTGGTTATGGAGTTATGGGCAGTCTGCCGCTGTACCATGGTGACCATGTTTTGCAGTAATGTGAGGTTTGAGAAAACTACACCATTTGGCCAAAGTTCTCATTAGCTCTACTGCGCCAATCGAAAAAAAAAATATACATCCATTAAGTTCTTGAAATCAAAAGGATTACTTGAATATCTTAATAATCTTATATATTTATATCTTCTTCATTTATTCCTGATGAGATTTTTTTCTTTTTCGATCCTGCCTCACCTTTTCAGCTGTATGGGTTTCACCCCGGTGATAGGGTGATTGATGCCGATACATATATTCGGCACCGGGACATAAACTCGTAATCTTTAGGTAACTAGCAATTAGGGACAACGCGCGTTCCTAATAAATTCGGCTACCTCCTATACCTCGATAAAGGTATATATAAATAGGTCGAAACAAGGACTACAATAAAATAATTCTCCCCGCGAAATGTCAGACATGCGTGATGCGCGATACCTTGCTCATGCGTATGACAATATTCTGATCGTCACAAAGAACATCTACCCCTGAAAAAAGAAATCAATATTCTAATATTCTACCGGAAACTGAAAAAATTGGAAAGTGTGATATTAATTATTATGTACAACTAGCCGTTATTCGTTCCATAATTACCGTTTCCTGCTCGTCAGAGCGAGCCAATCAAAATACATAATAAGTGAGCACTGGAGTGGGGGGGATAGGAATTATTAACACAGTCCTCTTTGTCCCACAGAAAAAGGGAAAATAAAAAGAATATGCTGCCACTTTCAATGTAATTACCTATTACCTACGGGTAACAATTCCCTGCAATTATTTAATATTACACAAGCAGTAATTGTAGTTTACCCTTAATTTGTTTATATATATATATATATATATATATATATATATATATATACATCCGCCTGAACTATTCTAGCGGAGTGAGGAGAGGCACCATTACTGCCAAAAACTGTGTTTGGCTGCTCTAAGTTATTAGAGATGTACTCGTGCTGAAAAATTATGTTTCTCCTCAATTGTAAAAGAAGGTCCTCCAGCAAGGTAGGCCGCGTGTTTTCGATAATATTTAAGTAATGGTGCGTCTCCTCACTCCTCTAGAATAGTTTAGGCGTATTTGACAGAACATTCGAAACGTAGATCGGCCGTGATGGGACAGTTCTATGGCCACCAAGATCTCTTGATCTCAACCCCATGGAATATTTCGTCTGTGGATATCTCAAGGAACTGATCTATCGCACTGAAGTGACAATCATAGACAATTTGAGAGCAAGGATCTTCGCCGCTGTTGAAAAACTTCGACGTTTTCTCACTTTTGGTGTTACAGTTGGGAGTATGAGAAAACGGGCACGTTTGTGTATTGCAGAGTACGGCTTCCAATTTGAACATAAATAAAATGATTAAAAATAAATTTATTTTAAAGATATTGGTGAGTTGTATTAATTTTTCAGATTTAAAATGTAAATTCTCAAGCATTACCAATCCTTGAACCATAATTTTTTCTCTTTATGTCATCCATATCTTGGTCTTAGAAACATCAAATTGAAAAATGAAGAGTGCGTTACAAGCGTTATTAAATGAGGTATTTCCCTCAACTTTGCTGCCTTCTGAAACTAAAATTAGAAACTCTGGATTATGTTAAACACTTTCCGATTTTTAAAAATGTTCACTTCTTTTGTTGTTCTGGCTGAAATAAAACACGAAAAATTGACCCAAAAATTTTGAAATGACCATTT